>JARQOC010000003.1:449838659-450020582 GCA_033576535.1 Allobates femoralis
TCCTGCTAGGACCTTGCATGATGTTAGAATTAGATTGGCGTTAGGCGCTGTGATTGGGCCAGTCGCCGTGATGTGTTATGTGCGTAAAATATTGCATCAGTGCAAGCGGACACATGACTGCACCGAATGCAAATGTCATTTTCACATCATGCAAGGTCCTAGCAGGACACTGCCTGCTCCCGATTAACTAACACTCGCCGTAGGGTAAGCATAACAATAATTTTTTTTAATACATTTGTATTCATTTGACATGTAATTTGAGAGTATTGAATGCAGAACAAAATGAAATGTTGCTTGACAACACAAGGGTAAAGACACAGCGCGCTAAAAAACACACAAGGGGGAAAGAGTACATACAAGGTGTGAAAGACACATAGCGCACTAGGCAGAAAATAAACAGGGTCAGGCCTTGTGTCATCACCCGGGCAAGTGCTGGTGCCCGACTGCTTGTAGGGTGCCCCAGGGCTAGGTTCACACTTGCATTGTGACCCTAGCCTGACGCAAGTATTGTCCGCTGCAACGCTGAGCGTTTAATGCTATGCGCATCCAGCAACGGAGCCCATAGAAACCTGATGTTTACATTGACAAGCACTGTTTGGAAAGGTAAACATCGTGTTTTTATGGGCTCCAGCACATAGCATTAAAAGCTATGCGCTGCAGCTTAAAATAATTGCATCAGGCTAGGGTCACAATGCAAGTGTGACACTAGCCCTCATGAGCCCCTGAGCACACTGCACCCATAGCCAGGGCCATATCCATGGGGCAGCTGGGGTGTCCTTTGCATGGAGGTCATTTTCAGCCTCTTGCAGCGTCAAAGGTCTCCCTCCTCCCTCCTCTGTGGGAGCAAACAGAGCTGCACACTCTGGCCTTACAGGACCTGTGATGATGTCAATGGAGGGTGAAGTCATGGGTCACATGATCATCTCCTCAGTGTATTCAGGACTCTGCTGGGCTGCTCATCATGATGCTCAACTAGGTGAAGTTTGTGTGGGGTCTGGAGGAATTAAAGGCCACTTTACACACACCAAATTATCTGACCAACTTACTAGTTGCAGTGAAATCATGGACACATTGCTCCATTTTGTGGCTGTGTACAAATGGAACTGTGTCCATGATTTCACTGCAACCAGTAAGTTGGTCAGAAGTTGGACAGATAAGTTGGTGTGTGTAAAGTGGCCATTACAGTGTGAATGTAGCAGAAGTGGTTGTGTACTAGGTGTACGTAGCGCAGCTGAGTGTGTACTAGGTGTACGGCGCGGAGCCGTATGTGTACGAGATGTACGGAGGGGAGCCATGTGTGTACCATCGTTATGGAGTGGAGCCATGTGGGTACTAGGTTTCACGGCGCGGAGCCACGTGGGTATGAGGTGTATAGAGCGGAGCCACGTGCAAACGAGGTGTTTGGAGAAGAGCCGCGTGTGTACGAGGTATGTGTACCAGTGGTAGCCCCCATCCCCCGTGGATTACGTTCTCGCTACTGTAGTCCCAGCCACCTTTGCCAGCAGCATTTTTCCAAATATTCTCTTCTGACGCTGTCTGCATTGTGCAGCTCAGCATAGGGGGCACGATGTTGCCATGACTGCTGATATGTGCAGAGTGACCGGGGTAGACCGGAGCGGCGAGAAGAAAAGTGAGGATAAAGAGATATCCGGATGGCCAGACACTCTCCACTTGGCTGCGGTGCCACCCATATGGCAGTGTGGCTCCATTGATCTGCTTGCATTATATAGGCGCTTCAGGATGCTTGTGTATATACAAAGCATCCTCAGACGCACAAAAATGCAACATTTTGCATTTGAAGGTTATTTTTAAAAAACGCAAGGTAACGCAAATGCATTTTAGCCCGCTAATAACAACATGTAATATAGTAACTGTCAGAAACAGCTCTTGCTGCTTTCGGCAGTCACTGTTCATGTAAGGCTTCCTTTGCATAGGCGTTTTATTTAAAATTTTTCAGTTGTGGTACTAAAAAACCCCGAATCTGCCACATTTTCCGCCAAGCGGCTGCACATTTGCCACAAGCCACATGCATTGTCTATTGGGCTTGCGGTAAGTGTGCAGCAAAATATATATTCTAGTCCGCAATATGTACTAAAGGGGGTCCACTGAGACTTTTTCGCACTGGGCCAACAGAAACCTGGAGTTGGACCTGTACAGGGTTCAAGTTGAATAATACAACGCATACAGGGGTAGATTTTTCCTGGAAGACCGCTCAAAGAGAGAACAGAACATGAAGGAAGAAGACAGCACAGTGGGCATAGAGTAAGGAGTGAAAAAGACAGTGCAGGGGACAAATACAATGGACACATGGAGACGGATATAGCACGAAATGATCAGGATGATACCGTCTTACAGATGCTAATGCATGGGGCCCCACATCTATGTAATAATTAATTGTGTAATGGACACTTCCATTTTAATTCGAAACATACCTTACCCACTGAAAATTGCTGTACAGACACTTAGGCCGGCTTCACACTTCGTGTGTGTGATCCGATCCGTAGCTGTCCGCTTCAGGCAGACAGCCGCGAACCATATAAGCACACAGGACTGGGTGGCTATTATGCCCTCCGATCCTGTGGTTAGCGCACGCAGCTGCAGCCGATGACAGGTCAGAACCGGTGCGCCAGCGGTCATCACCTATCAACAGCAGGAACTGCGTGCGCTAAACACAGGATTGGAGAGCATAATAACCACCCAGACCTTTGTGCTCATACGGTCCGCGGCTGTCTGCATGAAGCGGACAGCTATGGATCGGATCACACGCATTGTGAAGCCACCCTTAAAAACAAAGTGGTCGTTTGTAGGAAAAATTTAAAATTACACATAGTAGTACATAGATATGAAGAGACATAATGTGTAGTGTGTTCAAACGTACACGATGTAGGTGTGCTGTATCCCTCAATTATGTGGTCACTAGTAAAAAGGCCCGATGCAATTGCATCGTTAGCGCGGTGAAATGAATTGTGTGTATACAGGCAGGGCGCGAGGGCGGTGGCAATGGAGTGGGGCCGACGGTTGTCAGGATGGCAGCGGTGTCAGGTAGTGCGGCTGAGGATGGAGGAGGGTGAGAGGCTGGAGGAGGCTGTGAGGATGGGGAGGCTGTGAGGCTGGAGGAGACTGAGGCTGGAGGAGGCAGTGAGGATGTGGAGGCTGTGAGGCTGGAGGAGACATTTACTGTACTGAGCATGCTCAGTACAGTAAAAGGTCTCCAAACAGGAAGGCAGGGGTTAAAAAAAAAACCTCTCCCCGAGCCCCCGCCGTCTCCTGCCGTCTTCCTCCAAGCTTCCGGTGGCTGCCGCAGGCTCCCAGTGTCTGCAGAGCTGTTTTAGTGCAGTTCAGGACCTGCGGAGATGTCACAGTCACGTGACACCAGGTTACCATGGAGTAACCTGGTGTCACGTGACTGTGACATCACCACAGGTCCTTGACTGCAGTAGAAGAGCTCTGCAGACACTCGGAGCCTGCGGCAGCCACCGGAAGCTTGGAGGAAGACAGCAGGAGACGGCGGGGGCTCAGGGAGAGGTGAGCATTACCTTTTTTTTTTTTTTTTTTACAGTAGTGCGGGTCTGCGGCTCGTGATGACGATGCGCGTCATCACTCGCAGTCCCGAAAAGCATGTTGGGATTCAGCGACAACGCCCGAATTCCCAACTGCGGATTATATAAGTAGATGTGCATCTCAAAACAATACTGGCTACTCATGGCCGGCTCTACATATGTGCGACCTGTGCGAGGGCACAGGGCGCCTGCCACCAGACTTCACAGGGGGCGTCGCAGAGAAACATCAACTTTCACTTTTTACTCCTGTCGAACTGTACAGGATGCAACAGGAGAGTAAATTTTCAGAGGTAGGGAGCACATCCTCTGTGCTCTTGGCGCCCTCCCCTCCCTTGGTGCTCCATGTCCTGTGCCCTGTCTTCAACAGACAGGAGGGGGAGGGGCCCTGCAGTGTCCCGAACAGAGAAGCTGCTGACAAACACCTTACCCACCAGATCCTGGAGTCACAGTAGAAAAGTCCTCTATGTAGGTGAGGGTAATGTGTAGAGTGTGTGTGTGTGTGTGTGCGTGCCAAATATGTATGCCTTTGTGTGTGTGTAGGTTTGCCAGTGTGCTTGTCTGTGCCAGTGTGTGTAGTGTTACAGTGGGTGTGTGTCTGTGTTCAAGTGTGTGTGTATGTGTGTCTGTGTGTGTATGTGTGCCAGTATGTGTGTGTGCATGTCTGTGTGTGTTTGTGTCAGTGTGTGTATGTATGCCAGTGTGTGTGTCTGTCTGCAAATGTTTTTGTGTATGCGTATGTGTGCCAGTGTGCGTGTGTATGTGTGCCAGTGTATGTGGGTGCATGTCTGTGTGTGTTTGTGTCTGTGTTTGTATGTGTGCCAGTGTGTGTGTGTGCCAGTATGTGCCTGTCTGCATACCAGTGTGTCTGTGTGCCTGTGTGTGTGATATCTGTAATGTATTATGAATACGTTTGTGTGTACAGTATTGTGTGCTGTATATCTCTCTATCATTTATCTATCTACCTATTTATCTATCATTTATCTATCTATTCTACCTATTATCTATTAGGCTAGGGCCACACTTAACAGTGCACCCATGTTAGCCGGATCACGCTAGAGCAGAGCCCAGCCTGCTGTAACACTGACCACTAATGTCGGGTGCTTCCTGTGAATGCTGCACCATAGAAACCTGCTGTTTGCTATGGTTACAGCTTCACACTGCCTGGGACTTCCTATGAAGCTGTAACCATAGTAGACAGCGGGTTTATGTGATCTGGCTAACGTGGGTGCACTGTTAAGTATGGCCCTAGCCTTAGCTATCTATTGTCTATTCCTTCTATATATTATTTATCTATCCCTATATCTATGTATAATCTATTTTATTTTAAGAAAAAAGGAGCAGCACAATCTTTTAAAGAGAAAATGGTGCAAAGCCCTAAGGCTGGGGTCACACTTGGGCTGGGACCCACTTTTCCAGGCAGCACTAACAACGTTGGAATTTCTGCAATAACAGACACCGTTAATGGCGAGAGCTTCCTCGCAACGGGGTTCCCATAGAAAACCCATAGTTTACCTTGGATGCAGCCACACACAGAGCTCCAGGACAGTTGCTTTTCAACAGCGCACAGGAAAACGCTGTCAGCAGGTCAGTGATACCAATGGAAGAGAGAGTCTGTGTCGAATGCAGAGGACAGGTCTAGAAGGAGGAGGACAGAGAACATGTCTGTTAACGTTGGCCGTGAGTAAATCGCTGGTTGATGGTTGCCAGGTTTTCAGACAGGACCGAAAACCTGGCGATGGGCGCCCGGTGGACACGCAGCATCGCTGCGTGTGACACAAGGAGACGCGCAATCAGCCAGCTCCCAGCGCCTCTCATCAAGTTCAGGGAGCTGGGAAACCATAGTAAACTGCGGGTATCTACTTAGCGCGTGCTGCCTAGATACCCGATGTATACCTTTGTTACCAGCCTTTGATCACCGGCTGGTATCCAAGGTAAACAGCAGGTAACTAGGGTCCCTAGTTACCCGCTGTTACCTTGGATAACAGCCAGTTAGCGGAGCAGGCTGGTAACCAAGGTATACATCGGGTAACTAGGCAGCGCGCGCTGCCTAGATACCCGTAGTTTACCATGGATACCAGCCTGCTCCCGCTAACTGCAGGCGGGCAGCAGGAGCAAGACATCGTGGAAAAGATATTTACATAATTTCAACGATGTCGCTAGTCCAATGATCGCTCGTGAGTCTGTCTGTGTGTGTTGCTACGTGTTGATGTCCAAAGCAGGACAATACCCCTACCTCAGGTGCAGATCACACTAATCCAGACAGTTCAGGTTGTAAGCTTTAAAGTACACCTTGGTGTACATTGCTGTGAACCTGACATGTGCAAATCTGTACCTGATGTAGGTGTGCTGTGGCTGCTGTATCCCTGAAGTACGTGTTGATGTGCAAAGCAGAACAATACCCCTACCTCAGGTGCAGATCACACTAATCCAGACAGTTCAGGTTGTAAGCTTTAAAAGTACACCTTGGTGTACATTGCTGTGAACCTGACATGTGCAAATCTGTACCTGATGTAGGTGTGCTGTGGCTGCTGTATCCCTGAAGTACGTGTTGATGTGCAAAGCAGGACAATACCCCTACCTCAGGTGCAGATCACACTAATCCAGACAGTTCAGGTTCATTGCTTTAAAAGTACACATTTGTGTACATTGCTGTGAACCTGACATGTGCAAATCCGTACCTGATGTAGGTGTGCTGTGGCTGCTGTATCCCGAAGTACGTGTTGATGTGCAAAGCAGGACAATACCCCTACCTCAGGTGCAGATCACACTAATCCAGACAGTTAGGTTCATTGCTTTAAAAGTACACATTTGTGTACATTGCTGTGAACCTGACATGTGCAAATCCGTACCTGATGTAGGTGTGCTGTGGCTGCTGTATCCCTGAAGTACGTGTTGATGTGCAAAGCAGGACAATACCCCTACCTCAGGTGCAGATCACACTAATCCAGACAGTTCAGGTTCATTGCTTTAAAAGTACACATTTGTGTACATTGCTGTGAACCTGACATGTGCAAATCTGTACCTGATGTAGGTGTGCTGTGGCTGCTGTATCCCTGAAGTACGTGTTGATGTGCAAAGCAGGACAATACCCCTACCTCAGGTGCAGATCACACTAATCAAGAAAGTTCAGGTTCTAAGTACACATTTGTGTACATTGCTGTGAACCTGACATGTGCAAATCCGTACCTGATGTAGGTGTGCTGTGGCTGCTGTATCCCTGAAGTACGTGTTGATGTGCAAAGCAGGACAATACCCCTACCTCAGGTGCAGATCACACTAATCCAGACAGTTCAGGTTCATTGCTTTAAAAGTACACATTTGTGTACATTGCTGTGAACCTGACATGTGCAAATCCGTACCTGATGTAGGTGTGCTGTGGCTGCTGTATCCCTGAAGTACGTGTTGATGTGCAAAGCAGAACAATACCCCTACCTCAGGTGCAGATCACACTAATCATGAAAGTTCAGGTTCTAAGCTTTAAAAGTACACCTTTGTGTACATTGCTGTGAACCGGAATTATGTTTAATGTGAAAATCTGTACCTGACATAGGTGTACTGTGGCTACTATATACCTAAGTTATGTCTTAAACGCCTGTCACACACATCAATATCACTTTCAATATCGCTGCTGCACATGATGTAGCAGCGATATTGCATTGTCAATCATAAATCAATCATAAATTTATTTTTGATGGTCATAAAATTTTACGTGCCTCTATAAGACATGACGATGCTCACCCGCTGGACGCACAGCATCAATGCGTGTCACATGGGGAGACGAGATCAGCAAGTCACAGCACCTGTAAACAAGCGATGGGACATGGTAAACAAGGTAAACTGCATGTATGAAGACAGTGAACGCTGCCTAGACACCCAATGTCTACCTTGGTTACCAGACTTCGCCAGCTTAACGAACAATAACAGCCTGTAAGTGAGACAAGACTGTTAACCAAGGTGAACATCATGTTTGTAGGCATCGCGCGGTGCCTACATACCCAATGTATACCTTGATTAACAGCCTTCTCCCACTTACAAGCTGTTATCGCTTGTTAAGCATGAAAAGGTTGGTAACCAATGTAACATGCAGGGATCTAGGCAGCATGCGCTGGATACATACCCCATGTAAACCTTGGTTAACAGCCTTTTCACGCTTAACGGCTGGTATCAAGGATGGTGAAAAAGGAATACATCAGCTATAATGGCAGGGCACATTGGCTACATACACACATTGAAGGGGCCTTTTACAATTGTGTTTTTTTAATGATTTGGAAGATCGGCAAAACCAGATTCTTACAGTATTTTGCCCATTCAGTTTAATTTTGTCAGGTAGAATGTTGTAGATTCATATTTTTTAATGAAATCATTAAAGAGAATGGGCAAAAAAATGAATTCTGTAAGAATCATTTGTTTTCAAGATCTTCAAAATCAGGAAAAAAACGCAAGTGTGAAAAGGCCACCTTGTTTAACAGCTACCAGCGCTTGCTAACAGGCGCTGTGAGTGTGAGGAAATCGTTTCAACCATGTCGCTGGTCTCATGATTACTGGTAAAATCTGCCTGTGTAATGGTACCTTTACACGCGGCTACATTTCTAGGGTGGCTACAGGTAACTTACTGGCTGCAGTGAAATCATGGAGACAAGGTTCTATCTTGTTGCTGTGTACAAATGGAATAATGTCTCCATGATTTCACTGCAACCAGTAAGTTACCTGTAGCCACCCTAGAAATGTTGCCGCGTGTAAAGGTACCATGACAGATCACCAGCAATCAAACGTCAATGTCACAGCAATCTCGTTTGTTGGTTAGTTCACTGTCGACATTGACATGTGTGACAGAACCTTTAACAACCTGTTACACAACAGATAATTGTGCAGAGGTTGTTTTCACATCTTTGCTTGGAGTGAAATCATGGACACATTGTTCCAGTTGTACACTGCCACAAAATGGAGCAATGTGACTATGATTCCAATGCTATCCTACATCTGAAAACAATATCAGCACAATTATGTGTGTGTGCAACAGGCCTTTAAGGTGTATAACACAACAATACCCCTACTTCAGGCACAATAATAACATGTCATGTTCTGAGCAAGGTTGTACAATGTGTACTTTTACAGCTCTGAACCTGAAGTATGTTACCTGCAACGCCGTACCTGATGTAGGTGTATTGTGGCTGCTCTGTACCTCCACTATATGTAGTGTTACCACATAGTTGAGGTACAGAGCACATCAGTTGAAGAAACAGACCAAAAAAC
The DNA here is from genome assembly GCA_033576535.1 of Allobates femoralis. NCBI lineage: Eukaryota > Metazoa > Chordata > Amphibia > Anura > Aromobatidae > Allobates > Allobates femoralis. Next base: position 449,847,473 of record JARQOC010000003.1, read on the forward strand.
ATTTTATTTAATTGGAAAATAAAAATAATCAACATTAACATTTCAAAAATACAAACAGTTAATATTCAAAATATTATAGCAATATTAAATATTTGTCATTATCAAGTTTATAAAATGAAAAAAATTAATCTACAAAATTGTCATATCACAAAGAAAAAAAATAAAAGTATACTGTGAAAGCTCAATATAAAGGGAATGCAGCATACAGGAGAGGAGGAGAGCAGGGACACCCGAGGGGGACTGGCACATGCAGCAGAGTAGGGAAGCAGAGAGGCAGGAGAAGGACTGGAGCCTGAAAGAAAGGGGGGAAGCAGGGAGACAGCAGAGTGACTGTAGCCTGAAAGAAAGGGGGGAAGCAGGGAGACAGCAGAGTGACTGTAGCCTGGACAAAAGAGGGTGGTGCAGGAGCTGTGTAATACACAATGCGTTGCAAATAACACACCATCTTGTTATTTTAAAAAGGTAAAAAAAATTATTTTTAATTAAACTTTAATTATACACATTACACGTCGCAACATTGCATGCAATTTCATTTGCAATTTGCTAGTTGCAGTGAAATCATGAACACATTATTCTATTTGTACACAGTAACAAAATAATAAAATGTGTTCGTGATTTCACTGACACCAGCAAATTTACAGTGAAATTGCATGCAATGTTGCAACGTCTAATGGTACCCTAATAACAAATTTTTTTAATTATAACATTTTGTATTTTTTTTTTAATTTTTTTTTTTTTTTATTTGTTTTTATTTTTTAAAATATTGAAAATAATTAAAACATTTCAAACATAAATATGACAATTAAAAATATGTTCAATTATCATTTAATAATGAAAATTTTAAAACATCACTTGAAATTTGCTAGTTGCAGTGAAATCATGAACACATTATTCTATTTGTACACATCAACAAAATAAAAAAATGTGTCCGTGATTTCACTGACACAAGCAAATTTACGGTGAAATTGCATGCAATGTTGCAACGTCTAATGGTACCCTAAGAACAAATTTTTTTAACTATAACATTTTGTATTTTTTTTTAAATTTTTTTTTTTTTTAATTTGTTTTTATTTTTTAAAATATTGAAAATAATTAAAACATTTCAAACATAAATATGACAATTAAAAATATGTTAAATTATCATGTAACAATGAAAATTTTTAAACATCAACCATAAAGATGTATAACTATGTACAGCTATTATAACATTGAACTTTACAATAATAACACTTTCTACATGTCAAATAAATAATTACACATTCAGAATTTTGTACAATAAACATAACCGGCATGAAATTATAACAAATTAAACCATTTCATCCTGCCATGACACTCTTCCCTGCTCAGACATAAAATAATGGGCAAATTTGTCTCTAATTTCTGAAACAGCCAGAGTTGTTCTTACGCGACGTGTTCGGTAGTCCTGTAATGTGGTGTCTGCAATGGCATCACGGTCCAAATGAAATTGTTCTTTGGCCAAAACATAGTTATGCAGAACCACACAGGCTTTCACAATGTCGTCCACAGACTCTGGCTGCATTTGTATGGCCTTTCCCAAAATGCGCCATTTTGCGGTTAACAGTCCAAAAGCGCATTCCACCACTCTTCTTGCCCTTGTGAGTCTGTAATTGTAAATCCGTTTTGCATGACACAATCCACGGCTGGCATAAGGCTTCAATAGGTTCTCGCACATTTGAAAAGCCTCATCTGCTACAATTACGAAGGGCATAGGCGGTCCATCTGTGTGCGGCAGAGGCCTTGGTGGTGGAATGTCAAAGTTGCTGGTATAAATCCGGCGTCCCATGGGAGATTGCTTAAAAACCTGGGAGTCATTTGATCGTCCATAAGACCCAATGTCAACGGCAACAAAGCGACATTGGGAATCCGCGATCGCCATCAGTACGATTGAAAAGTATTTCTTATAATTAAAGTATTCAGAACTGCTCCCAGCAGGTTTAAGAATCCGGATGTGCTTGCCGTCCAGAGCTCCAACGCAGTTTGGAAAATTGGTGATCTCTTCAAACTTGGCAGCAGATGACATCCACAGGTCCATCGTCGGTTCAGGGAGGAATTCCGGCTGCAACACGTCCCACAGTGCTTTGCAGGTTTCCTTCACAATTCCTGAAATCGTTGAAATTCCAAGCCGGAATTGGAAGTGAAGTGAAGACATGCTTTCTCCACTTCCGAGAAACCTGAAAAATAACAAAAACACAACAGTATCATACTTTGAAAGTTAAAAGACACACAACATTAACATTTTTGAGAAATACACCGTACACAATAAAAAGGTGAAACACAATAATTATCATGGGAATGGGAATATACATGATCAACACCACAGTTTACATAAAAGCAACAAAAGGAAGTACTCAGTCACACTACAGTTTTTTGAAAAATATTTTAAAAATATTAAAAAAATAAATATATTGCTATACTATGTAAAATGATTACTTCAAGCACAATGACACAATAAAACATTTTTGAATGAGCAGGAGGCCCACCCGCAGTGTGCATGACACACGAAATTCATAAAAAAGCAGAAAGTTACTTTTTACATCAGCAGCAAGATGAGGTTTTGAGGCAATCAAACCAATGCAGCGCCACATGCTGTATCATCAACATAACAGACGAAATTTGTGTCACATGCAACAAGACCCATGCATAGTCTATGCTGCTTACGCTCCTTTGCAGCAAAAGCGGTTCTGGCAGATGCGTCAGAAGCAGCAATTGCTTAAAGCAATAAAAAACACAAAAAAAAAAGGATTTTTATTTAAGTTTGCAAGTGACTCATCTGCTGCAACCGTCAGAAACGTCCTTAATGCAAAGAACCACAAGCACAAGACACAAAGCATGGGTATTGCTACATCCAGCATGCAACTCGGGCGTTATGTGGGCAATGCAGCACCACATGGCAGATATGCAGCAAACATCGTCTTGAAGCAGATGTGGAAAACCATAAAAAGAACAGCACAGCTGCAACAATTAAAAAAAAAAAAAATTTAAAGTAATGCACTTTGACATACAATAAAAGACACATTCCACAGCCAGTGTTCAAAGCCCAAAATACCAACACTTTCACTCATAATACAAGGATTTATAAACAGATAAATTAAACAAAAATTCAATTTGAAATAAAAATAAAATAAAAAAAGTTAAACAGGGTTAAACTTTGTTCACATTTGCATTCCACTGTGCAACGTTCTGCGTATGGCATCCGCAATCTGAGCGCAGCCACCCAAACCCTTATGTTTATAATGGAAGCACACAGTGCTGCACTTGACTGCGCATGACCGTGCACTCCCCTTCACTGCCATATGTGATTTGTGTGCAGAAATCACATAGTCTTTTCCACACCAGGAACGCATGTTACATTCCTGTTGCGGACGACAGTGTGTGATTTGTGCGCAAACATACATCTGCACACAAATCACATATGGCAGTCAAGGGGAGTGCACGCAGTCAAGAGCAGCACTGTGCACTCCCATTATAAACATAGGGGCTTGCAGTGGCTGCACTCACATTGCAGAGCACTCTTACGCAGAACACTGCGGAGTGGTACACAAGTGTGAACCCACTCTTTACTGTTGTCAAACATTGTACTGTGAATGAAGTGAACACAGCTGCAAGATGATGTTTTATGCAGATCCAGAATGAGACACAGCATCATACAGATCATCCGCATAAAAGCTGACTTGTGGGCTACATGAAGCAAGCCCCATGCATTGTGTATGTTGCTTGAAGTCCTTTGCATCAAGTGTGGTTATGCTGGGTGCATCGGAGGATGCACTTGTGGCGGAAAAAAAAATTTAAAATCTCTTTTTTTTGGTTTATTTTTAAATTACAACAAAGACACATCAGCCACATCTTCCAGCACAACCATGCCTGCCATAAAAGAACACAAGTAACCTACACAACACATGGCGCTTAATGCATCCAGCCCACGTCAGGCATTATGCAGCCAATTCCAAAAATGCAGCACCACATGTCGGATCAGCAGACAAATTCACCTTGATAATGATGTTAAAAGGCCAATTGCATGAACACTAGGGGGGAGCACGAGTCCCACCCACAGTGTGCATAAGACCTTACATTAATACAAATGCAGTCACTTGCACGAACACTATGGGGGGAGCATGAGTCCCACCCACAGTGTGCATGACACCTTACATTAGAAGGCTGGGTTCACATTTGAGGACCCAAACGCAGCATTCTGCAGAGGGGTCCGCAATGTCAACGCAGCGGCACCAAGCTCCTATCTTTATAATGGGAGTGCACGGTGCTGGGCTTGACAGCGCATGACCATGCGCATCCATTCACTCCAATATGTTGTCTGTGCGTAGGCGGATACCTGCGCACAAATCATACAGTCTCTTCCGCACCAGGGACGCAACATGTTGTGTCCCTGGTGTGGACGAGAGTGTGTGATCTGTGCGCAGGCGTCCGCCTGCGCACAGATCACATATGGGAGTGAATGGGTGCGCACGGTCATGCACTGTCAAGCGCAGCACCGTGCGCTCCCATTATAAAGATAGGAGCTTGCAGCCGCTGCGCACACATGGCGATTCCCCTCCGCTGAACACTGCGGAAGGGAACGCTAATGTGAAGGCAACCATACTAATGCAGTCACTTGCATGAACACTATGGGGGGAGCATGAGTCCCACCCACAGTGTGCATGTCGCCTTACATTAATACTAATGCAGTCACTTGCACGGACACTATGGGGGTTAGCATGAGTCCCACCCACAGTGTGCATGACACCTTACATTAATACTAATGCAGTCACTTGCACGGACACTATGGGGGTAGCATGAGTCCCACCCACAGTGTGCATGACACCTTACATTAATACTAATGCAGTCACTTGCACAGACACTATGGGGGTAGCATGAGTACCACCCACAGTGTGCATGACACCTTACATTAATACTAATGCAGTCACTTGCACGGAGACTATGGGGGGAGCATGAGTCCCACCCACAGTGTGCATGACGCCTTAAATTAATGATAATGCAGTAAAAGGCAATTTTTCACATCAGCAGCACAGTGATATTTTTGGCCAATAAAAGAGGTGATGCTGCATCTGCCTGACCACACACATAATGCCCAACTTATGGACTGAATACGGCAAGCCCCATACATTTTGTATGGTGCCTGCGGTCATTTACAGCAAGTCACATTCTGGCAGGTGCATCAGATGCAGCTCTTGTGTCCATAAAAAAAAAAAAAAAAAAAATCAAAGGTATTTCCATTTTGTTATAACTACAATTGTGACACATCTGCAGCACCTGCCAGAACTACACTTGACGCAAAGGACCGCAAGCAACATACACAATGCATAGAGCCTGTGATGCAAATCAGCCATTATACAGCAAATGCAGCGCCACCTTCTCACACAAACATCATATTTCTGCAGATGTAAAAAACACAGAGCATGACTGCAAGAAAAAAAAAAACATCATTTCATGTTTTAAAACATGAATTTTTAAGGCTGGCTTCAGACTTGAAGATGCATCTGCAGATTTTTGCAGATGCATCTGCATACATACCACGGCCCCTATGTTTATAATGGTGCGCACAGCGGTCTGCAGATGCTTGCGGACCGCCGTGCGCTCTCATTGCCCGCCATTATTGATCTGTGCGCACGCAGATGCCTGCGCACAAATCACACACTCTCGCCTGCACCAGGGACACGACATCTCGGGTCCATGGTGTGGCCAGGATTGTGTGATTTGTGCACAGGCATCCACGTGCGCACAGATCAATAATGGCGGGCAATGAGAGCGCACGGCGGTCCGCAAGCATCAGCAGACCGCCGTGCGCACAATTATAAACATAGGGGCCGCGGTCTGCATGCAGATGCTTGCAGATGCATCTGCAAAACACTGCAGATGCATCTGCAAGTCTGAAGCCAGCCTTAGTTATAGAAAAATAACCACTGCAAACAGTCACAAACACAACCAGTGTGCACAGCGCCAAAAACAACACGTTCATTCACAATATAATTATTTATCAACTGTTTAAAAAAAAAACAGCTGACAAATAATTATACAGTGAATGACCAATAGATATAAAACATTGTATGTCTGCAAAAAAAAAAAAAAATATTGCACTATGCAAATTAAAAAAAAAAAATCAAAAACCACAACCAGTGTGAACAGCACCATAAAGCAAAACCTACATTCATAATACATTTATCAACAGTTTATATAGAAAAAATAGAAACAAACATACTGATCAATGATAATTATACGGTGAATGACAAAATCAAAAAGCGTGGCTGCAACATAAGCAGTCAAATGCACTATGAGAATTTAAAAAAAAAAAAATTACAGTGGCCATAGCCACCAAAAACAACACATTCGTTCACAAGAACATTATTTATCAACAGTTTTGAATAAAAACATAAGATTTAAAAAAAAAAAAAAAATCTACAGTCAATGACCAATACATAGACCATGACTACAAGAATAACAGCCATGAATACTTACAATAATGCATTTTAAAAAAATAAAAAAATAAAGCCAATGAAAAAAAAAAATTATTAATAATATATATACACACAAACGCACAGTACAATAAAAAAAATCCGTTCTTTGTAAATAAACTTAGGACCAGTTTACCAAAAAAAAAATATATATATATTTTAAAAAAATATTTAATTAAAAATAAAAAATTCGACTCTGAATAACAACAAACATAAAAAGTCTACATTTTAAAAATGCGCTCTATTTAAAAAGAAAAAAGTGAAAATAACTACAAAAACACGCCAATAAGTATTTAAAAAAAAAAAAAACTTGCATTACCTTAAAGTCACCATTAGTCGCTCCTCTGCAGAAATCGCCCGCCGGAATCTGTGTCTTCTTTGGTGATGAGTCCTCGAACGCGTCCAAGAAGTTCGTCAAAACTTTCGATGGTCATCCGAAGATAGTCCCGGAATTTATCAGGATGGTTCCGCAGTTCTTCGTATAAAGTGCAGAACACACCACGAGTCATTCGCCTTGATGTGATGGGGTGCACCAAAATCGCCGACGTCTCTGTCGCAGTCTTTGTCTTCGTCGCTCATTGTGGTATGCAAGTCCCACAACGCGTGCAATTGCGAAAACCCTTTTAAAATGGGCATCCAATGCACGGAACGACATCGCCATCTTGCAGTAAAATTCCAGAGAAAGATGAAAGTCCAGGAAATGCAAAAATGCAGAAAAAAAAAATAAAAAAAAAAATAAAAATCCAGGGAATAAAAGACAATCCACGGAAATCCAAGGAAAATAGGTCCACAATCCAAGCAGTGTCCACTCAAAAACTGGCAAAGAATGCTTGGACAACAAAAAAAAAAATTTCTTTATATACCTGTGGGCGGGTACTTAAAGTGCGGGAAAAACCGCGTTTGCCGCACTTGCGGCACACTTGCGGCACACTTGCGGCAAGAATGCGGCAAGCCCCATTCATTTCTATGGGACTTGCGGCACTTGCGGCAAGTGCGGTTTTTTACAAATTTCAACGCCAGTTGCGACAATGCGGATTTTACCGCATTTGTGCCGCAACTGGCAAATGCGGTTACATGCGGAATTTACCGCAAGTGACAGTTGCGGTATGAATGCGGTATTAACGGTCAATACGCAAATGCCGTACTTCAGGGATACAGCAGCCACAGCACACCTACATCAGGTACGGATTTGCACATGTCAGGTTCACAGCAATGTACACAAATGTGTACTTAGAACCTGAACTTTCTTGATTAGTGTGATCTGCACCTGAGGTAGGGGTATTGTCCTGCTTTGCACATCAACACGTACTTCAGGGATACAGCAGCCACAGCACACCTACATCAGGTACGGATTTGCACATGTCAGGTTCACAGCAATGTACACAAATGTGTACTTTTAAAGCAATGAACCTGAACTGTCTGGATTAGTGTGATCTGCACCTGAGGTAGGGGTATTGTCCTGCTTTGCACATCAACACGTACTTCAGGGATACAGCAGCCACAGCACACCTACATCAGGTACGGATTTGCACATGTCAGGTTCACAGCAATGTACACAAATGTGTACTTTAAGCAATCCTGAACTGTCTTGGATTAGTGTGATCTGCACCTGAGGTAGGGGTATTGTCCTGCTTTGCACATCAACACGTACTTCAGGGATACAGCAGCCACAGCACACCTACATCAGGTACGGATTTGCACATGTCAGGTTCACAGCAATGTACACAAATGTGTACTTTTAAAGCAATGAACCTGAACTGTCTGGATTAGTGTGATCTGCACCTGAGGTAGGGGTATTGTCCTGCTTTGCACATCAACACGTACTTCAGGGATACAGCAGCCACAGCACACCTACATCAGGTACGGATTTGCACATGTCAGGTTCACAGCAATGTACACAAATGTGTACTTTTAAAGCAATGAACCTGAACTGTCTGGATTAGTGTGATCTGCACCTGAGGTAGGGGTATTGTCCTGCTTTGCACATCAACACGTACTTCAGGGATACAGCAGCCACAGCACACCTACATCAGGTACAGATTTGCACATGTCAGGTTCACAGCAATGTACACCAAGGTGTACTTTTAAAGCTTACAACCTGAACTGTCTGGATTAGTGTGATCTGCACCTGAGGTAGGGGTATTGTTCTGCTTTGCACATCAACACGTACTTCAGGGATACAGCAGCCACAGCACACCTACATCAGGTACAGATTTGCACATGTCAGGTTCACAGCAATGTACACCAAGGTGTACTTTTAAAGCTTACAACCTGAACTGTCTGGATTAGTGTGATCTGCACCTGAGGTAGGGGTATTGTCCTGCTTTGGACATCAACACGTAGCAACACACACAGACAGACTCACCAGCGATCATTGGACTAGCGACATCGTTGAAATTATGTAAATATCTTTTCCACGATGTCTTGCTCCTGCTGCCCGCCTGCAGTTAGCGGGAGCAGGCTGGTATCCATGGTAAACTACGGGTATCTAGGCAGCGCGCGCTGCCTAGTTACCCGATGTATACCTTGGTTACCAGCCTGCTCCCGCTAACTGGCTGTTATCCAAGGTAACAGCGGGTAACTAGGGACCCTAGTTACCTGCTGTTTACCTTGGATACCAGCCGGTGATCAAAGGCTGGTAACAAAGGTATACATCGGGTATCTAGGCAGCACGCGCTAAGTAGATACCCGCAGTTTACTATGGTTTCCCAGCTCCCTGAACTTGATGAGAGGCGCTGGGAGCTGGCTGATTGCGCGTCTCCTTGTGTCACACGCAGCGATGCTGCGTGTCCACCGGGCGCCCATCGCCAGGTTTTCGGTCCTGTCTGAAAACCTGGCAACCATCAACCAGCGATTTACTCACGGCCAACGTTAACAGACATGTTCTCTGTCCTCCTCCTTCTAGACCTGTCCTCTGCATTCGACACAGACTCTCTCTTCCATTGGTATCACTGACCTGCTGACAGCGTTTTCCTGTGCGCTGTTGAAAAGCAACTGTCCTGGAGCTCTGTGTGTGGCTGCATCCAAGGTAAACTATGGGTTTTCTATGGGAACCCCGTTGCGAGGAAGCTCTCGCCATTAACGGTGTCTGTTATTGCAGAAATTCCAACGTTGTTAGTGCTGCCTGGAAAAGTGGGTCCCAGCCCAAGTGTGACCCCAGCCTTAGGGCTTTGCACCATTTTCTCTTTAAAAGATTGTGCTGCTCCTTTTTTCTTAAAATAAAATAGATTATACATAGATATAGGGATAGATAAATAATATATAGAAGGAATAGACAATAGATAGTTAAGGCTAGGGCCATACTTAACAGTGCACCCACGTTAGCCAGATCACATAAACCCGCTGTCTACTATGGTTACAGCTTCATAGGAAGTCCCAGGCAGTGTGAAGCTGTAACCATAGCAAACAGCAGGTTTCTATGGTGCAGCATTCACAGGAAGCACCCGACATTAGTGGTCAGTGTTACAGCAGGCTGGGCTCTGCTCTAGCGTGATCCGGCTAACATGGGTGCACTGTTAAGTGTGGCCCTAGCCTAATAGATAATAGGTAGAATAGATAGATAAATGATAGATAAATAGGTAGATAGATAAATGATAGAGAGATATACAGCACACAATACTGTACACACAAACGTATTCATAATACATTACAGATATCACACACACAGGCACACAGACACACTGGTATGCAGACAGGCACATACTGGCACACACACACACTGGCACACATACAGACACAGACACAAACACACACAGACATGCACCCACATACACTGGCACACATACACACGCACACTGGCACACATACGCATACACAAAAACACATTTGCAGACAGACACACACACTGGCATACATACACACACTGACACAAACACACACAGACATGCACACACACATACTGGCACACATACACACAAGACACACATACACACACACTTGAACACAGACACACACCCACTGTAACACTACACACACTGGCACAGACAAGCACACTGGCAAACCTACACACACACAAAGGCATACATCATACATATTTGGCACGCACACACACACACACACTCTACACATTACCCTCACCTACATAGAGGACTTTTCTACTGTGACTCCAGGATCTGGTGGGTAAGGTGTTTGTCAGCAGCTTCTCTGTTCGGGACACTGCAGGGCCCCTCCCCCTCCTGTCTGTTGAAGACAGGGCACAGGACATGGAGCACCAAGGGAGGGGAGGGCGCCAAGAGCACAGAGGATGTGCTCCCTACCTCTGAAATTTACTCTCCTGTTGCATCCTGTACAGTTCGACAGGAGTAAAAAGTGAAAGTTGATGTTTCTCTGCGACGCCCCCTGTGAAGTCTGGTGGCAGGCGCCTGTGCCTCGCACAGGTCGCACATATGTAGAGCCGGCCATGAAGTAGCCACTATTTTTGAGGAATGGCCCTATCCACTGCTTTTATCGAGTTGGGCATTCGAGGCGACGCACTACTGTAAAAAAGTAGCTTTCCGGGCCTGCGAAGTGTGGCGCCAGCTCCGAGCTGCAGACCTCACTGCGTAAGACGATAAATAAAGGTTACTCCTTACCTGAGTCACGTGCGTCATCTGCAGGTCTAACTCCTAAGCTTCAGATGGCTGCGGCAGCCCGAGTTGACGGGAGAGCTCATTTACTGCTTCGGGACCTGTTATGTCAGCATGTCAGTACAGGTTCCTCCAGTACACCTCCTCTCACTTCTCGCGACAGTCTCCGCAGCCTGACTGCACCTACAGCTCTCAGCCCCCTCGTCACCTCAGCCGCCACCGAAGCTGATGAAGCGGCCGATGACCGCGCGCTCGGGGAGCTGGTTTTTTTACCCTGGCTCCATGTATTGGAGACCTACGGACTGGCAGGTCCGGACAGGAGTCTCCTCCGGCAACAGCCAATGATCACCACTGCACCTGCAGCCTCACGCCCCGCTCACTCCCATGCCTGCCCGCAGCGGTCCTTGTGCACAGCGCCCTCCATGCCCGGACTGGCGTCCTAGCCATCGAGACGTCCTGCAGCCCACTACCGCCAACCGCTGCCTCTGCTCAGGTACATGGTACCTGGGCAGACTGATCCCCTCTGCATCCACCCAACCTCGCCGCACGACACTGCCAGTGACTGGGGCTGCAATCAGCCCAGCACGAGCCATCTGCCGCCGAGCGGTATGTCACTCTCACCGCATCTCTCCTCATCCAGCCGGACCTTCTACCACTCCAGTCGTGACCATACCAGCTCTTCTCCTCCAGCCTACAGCCGCCACATCATCACTCTCCTTCCAGCCTCATACTCTCACAGCCCACAGACCTCCCTATCTCCACACCTCCACAGGCCTGTATCTCTCCTACCACAGACGCCCATCATTGCCAGACTTACTAGACCAACGCTGACTCCTGCTACCACAACCGCATGTTCTCCACCCATTGCCCGAGCCCGCTGATCCTCTGCTGTATACCCACAATTATCGCCGTGATCTGATGGGCTTTTCTTGCAATGCGCACCTACCTCACACACAGCACGTCCTTCATACTGTCACTATGTGTAACCTCACACACGTAGTGCTTCCTCTAACCCTCTCATGCAGAGCCGACTCTACACAAGCCTGTGCTTATCCTACCCACAGACGCCTCTCTATACTCTGCTACCACAGAGCCTTCCTCTATACTCTCTACCCACAGAGCCGCCTGTATAATCTGCTAACCACAAACCGCCTGTATACTCTGGTACCCACAGAGCCGCCTGTATACTTTTCTACCCAGAGAGCCGCCTGTATATCTGCTACACCCAGAGCAGTCTGTATACTCTGCTACCCACAGACCCGCCTGTATAGTCTGCTACCACAGAGCCCCATGTATACTCTGCTAGCCACTCACCTGCCTGTATACACACAATTCATTTCACCGCGCTCCCGATGCAATTGCATCGGGCCTTTTTACTAGTGACCACATAATTGAGGGATACAGCACACCTACATCGTGTACGGTTGAACACACTACACATTATGTCTCTTCATATCTATGTACTACTATGTGTAATTTTAAAGTTTTCCTACAAACGACCACTTTGTTTTTAAGGGTGGCTTCACAATGCGTGTGATCCGATCCATAGCTGTCCGCTTCATGCAGACAGCCGCGGACCGTATGAGCACAAAGGTCTGGGTGGTTATTATGCTCTCCAATCCTGTGTTTAGCGCACGCAGTTCCTGCTGTTGATAGGTGATGACCGCTGGCGCACCGGTTCTGACCTGTCATCGGCTGCAGCTGCGTGCGCTAAACACAGGATCGGAGGGCATAATAGCCACCCAGTCCTGTGTGCTTATATGGTTCGCGGCTGTCTGCCTGAAGCGGACAGCTACGGATCGGATCACACACACGAAGTGTGAAGCCGGCCTAAGTGTCTGTACAGCAATTTTCAGTGGGTAAGGTATGTTTCGAATTAAAATGGAAGTGTCCATTACACAATTAATTATTACATAGATGTGGGGCCCCATGCATTAGCATCTGTAAGACGGTATCATCCTGATCATTTCGTGCTATATCCGTCTCCATGTGTCCATTGTATTTGTCCCCTGCACTGTCTTTTTCACTCCTTACTCTATGCCCACTGTGCTGTCTTCTTCCTTCATGTTCTGTTCTCTCTTTGAGCGGTCTTCCAGGAAAAATCTACCCCTGTATGCGTTCTATTATTCAACTTGAACCCTGTACAGGTCCAACTCCAGGTTTCTGTTGGCCCAGTGCGAAAAAGTCTCAGTGGACCCCCTTTAGTACATATTGCGGACTAGAATATATATTTGCTGCACACTTACCGCAAGCCCAATAGACAATGCATGTGGCTTGTGGCAAATGTGCAGCCGCTTGGCGGAAAATGTGGCAGATTCGGGTTTTTTAGTACCACAACTGAAAAATTTTAAATAAAACGCCTATGCAAAGGAAGCCTTACATGAACAGTGACTGCCGAAAGCAGCAAGAGCTGTTTCTGACAGTTACTATATTACATGTTGTTATTAGCGGGCTAAAATGCATTTGCGTTACCTTGCGTTTTTAAAAATAACCTTCAAATGCAAAATGTTGCATTTTTGTGCGTCTGAGGATGCTTTGTATATACACAAGCATCCTGAAGCGCCTATATAATGCAAGCAGATCAATGGAGCCACACTGCCATATGGGTGGCACCGCAGACAAGTGGAGAGTGTCTGGCCATCCGGATATCTCTTTATCCTCACTTTTCTTCTCGCCGCTCCGGTCTACCCCGGTCACTCTGCACATATCAGCAGTCATGGCAACATCGTGCCCCCTATGCTGAGCTGCACAATGCAGACAGCGTCAGAAGAGAATATTTGGAAAAATGCTGCTGGCAAAGGTGGCTGGGACTAAGTAGCGGGAACGTAATCCACGGGGGATGGGGGCTACCACTGGTACACATACCTCGTACACACGCGGCTCTTCTCCAAACACCTCGTTTGCACGTGGCTCCGCTCTATACACCTCATACCCACGTGGCTCCGCGCCGTGAAACCTAGTACCCACATGGCTCCACTCCATAACGATGGTACACACATGGCTCCCCTCCGTACATCTCGTACACATACGGCTCCGCGCCGTACACCTAGTACACACTCAGCTGCGCTACGTACACCTAGTACACAACCACTTCTGCTACATTCACACTGTAATGGCCACTTTACACACACCAACTTATCTGTCCAACTTCTGACCAACTTACTGGTTGCAGTGAAATCATGGACACAGTTCCATTTGTACACAGCCACAAAATGGAGCAATGTGTCCATGATTTCACTGCAACTAGTAAGTTGGTCAGATAATTTGGTGTGTGTAAAGTGGCCTTTAATTCCTCCAGACCCCACACAAACTTCACCTAGTTGAGCATCATGATGAGCAGCCCAGCAGAGTCCTGAATACACTGAGGAGATGATCATGTGACCCATGACTTCACCCTCCATTGACATCATCACAGGTCCTGTAAGGCCAGAGTGTGCAGCTCTGTTTGCTCCCACAGAGGAGGGAGGAGGGAGACCTTTGACGCTGCAAGAGGCTGAAAATGACCTCCATGCAAAGGACACCCCAGCTGCCCCATGGATATGGCCCTGGCTATGGGTGCAGTGTGCTCAGGGGCTCATGAGGGCTAGTGTCACACTTGCATTGTGACCCTAGCCTGATGCAATTATTTTAAGCTGCAGCGCATAGCTTTTAATGCTATGTGCTGGAGCCCATAAAAACACGATGTTTACCTTTCCAAACAGTGCTTGTCAATGTAAACATCAGGTTTCTATGGGCTCCGTTGCTGGATGCGCATAGCATTAAACGCTCAGCGTTGCAGCGGACAATACTTGCGTCAGGCTAGGGTCACAATGCAAGTGTGAACCTAGCCCTGGGGCACCCTACAAGCAGTCGGGCACCAGCACTTGCCCGGGTGATGACACAAGGCCTGACCCTGTTTATTTTCTGCCTAGTGCGCTATGTGTCTTTCACACCTTGTATGTACTCTTTCCCCCTTGTGTGTTTTTTAGCGCGCTGTGTCTTTACCCTTGTGTTGTCAAGCAACATTTCATTTTGTTCTGCATTCAATACTCTCAAATTACATGTCAAATGAATACAAATGTATTAAAAAAAATTATTGTTATGCTTACCCTACGGCGAGTGTTAGTTAATCGGGAGCAGGCAGTGTCCTGCTAGGACCTTGCATGATGTGAAAATGACATTTGCATTCGGTGCAGTCATGTGTCCGCTTGCACTGATGCAATATTTTACGCACATAACACATCACGGCGACTGGCCCAATCACAGCGCCTAACGCCAATCTAATTCTAACATCATGCAAGGTCCTAGCAGGACAATGACTACTCCTGTTTAACAAACACTTTGAAGAGGGTGTGTTTCATTACCTGAACCTGGCCAGGGCAGGAGGAGCGGAGTGTTTTAGCCGAGATATGCAAGGCTGTCAAATTTATATTTGAAGCGCTGCACAGCTCTTTTGCATACTGGCCACTTCTGCCTGTGGCGCACAATTTATCAATTACACAAAAGTGGACATTACACAGTTATATAGTAAATGTCTCTCCAAAACGGAAATCCATTGTCAATTATTGTTTAAATAGGAATTAAAACATTAATAGACAATGTATTTCCATTTCAGACAGCCATACACTATATGTTTTATTATGACTACATAATAATGGGTACTAACACATTCTTCTATATTAAAAATATAATCTTATATTAAATAATGGAAACAAATTTTTGAATTTAAAAAAGTTTATTTTATAACATACAATAAATAATTAAATAACATTTATTTTGCATAGGTATTTAGTGTTAGTTGATTCAAGGTAGGCAGCTTCTTTTCGTCGTGTAGGTAATCATCGTTAGCTTCAGCCATGGAAGGTATGGTTAAGTAGTTTGAGCCAGGTAGGCAAGTGTATTCATCCGGCTATTCTGTGAAGTAGAGAAAGAGAAAGTACATTAGTAGTATTCTGAAGTTACATACATGAACAAGTTCAGAACAGTGTGTTAATACTCACATTAGGTAAGTCGTGGTATCTCCATCCAGGTAGACAGCTTGCGTCAGGTAGGTATTGTTAGCTTGAGCCATGGAAGGTATGGTTAAGTAGCTTCAGCCCGGTAGGTAAGTAGGTGGATTCATGCAGCTATTCTGTGAAGTAGAGAGAGAGAAAGTACATTAGTAGTATTCTGAAGTTACATACATGAACAAGTTCAGAACAGTGTGTTAATACTCACATTAGGTAGGTCGTGGTATCTCCATCCAGGTAGACAGCTTGCTTGCGTCAGGTAGGTATTGTTAGCTTGAGCCATGGAAGGTATGGTTAAGTAGCTTCAGCCCGGTAGGTAAGTAGGTGGATTCATGCAGCTATTCTGTGAAGTAGAGAGAGAGAAAGTACATTAGTAGTATTCTGAAGTTACATACATGAACAAGTTCAGAACAGTGTGTTAATACTCACATTAGGTAGGTCGTGGTATCTCCATCCAGGTAGACAGCTTGCTTGCGTCAGGTAGGTATTGTTAGCTTGAGCCATGGAAGGTATGGTTAAGTAGCTTCAGCCAGGTAGGTAAGTAGGTGGATTCATGCAGCTATTCTGTGAAGTAGAGAAAGAGAAAGTACATTAGTATTCTGAAGTTACATACATGAACAAGTTCAGAACAGTGTGTTAATACTCACATTAGGTAGGTCGTGGTATTTCCATCCAGGTAGACAGCTTGCTTGCGTCAGGTAGGTATTGTTAGCTTGAGCCATGGAAGGTATGGTTAAGTAGCTTCAGCCAGGTAGGTAAGTAGGTGGATTCATGCAGCTATTCTGTGAAGTAGAAAAAGAGAAAGTACATTAGTATTCTGAAGTTACATACATGAACATGTTTCAGAACAGTGTGTTAATACTCACATTAGGTAGGTCGTGGTATCTCCATCCAGGTAGACAGCTTGCGTCAGGTAGTATTGTTAGCTTGAGCCATGGAAGGTATGGTTAAGTAGCTTCAGCCAGGTAGGTAAGTAGGTGGATTCATGCAGCTATTCTGTGAAGTAGAAAAAGAGAAAGTACATTAGTATTCTGAAGTTACATACATGAACATTTTCAGAACAGTGTGTTAATACTCACATTAGGTAGATTGTGGTATCTCCATCCAGGTAGACAGCTTGCGTCAGGTAGTATTGTTAGCTTGAGCCATGGAAGGTATGGTTAAGTAGCTTCAGCCAGGTAGGTAAGTAGGTGGATTCATGCAGCTATTCTGTGAAGTAGAAAAAGAGAAAGTACATTAGTATTCTGAAGTTACATACATGAACATTTCAGAACAGTGTGTTAATACTCACATTAGGTAGGTCGTGGTATCTCCATCCAGGTAGACAGCTTGCTTGCGTCAGGTAGGTATTGTTAGCTTGAGCCATGGAAGGTATGGTTAAGTTGCTTCAGCCAGGTAGGTAAGTAGGTGGATTCATGCAGCTATTCTGTGAAGTAGAAAAAGAGAAAGTACATTAGTATTCTGAAGTTACATACATGAACAAGTTCAGAACAGTGTGTTAATACTCACATTAGGTAGATTGTGGTATCTCCATCCAGGTAGACAGCTTGCTTGCGTCAGGTAGTTATTGTTAGCTTGAGCCATGGAAGGTATGGTTAAGTAGCTTCAGCCAGGTAGGTAAGTAGGTGGATGCACGCAGCTATTCTGTGAAGTAGAAAAAGAGAAAGTACATTAGTATTCTGAAGTTACATACATGAAATTTTCAGAACAGTGTGTTAATACTCACATTAGGTAGATTGTGGTATTCCATCCAGGTAGACAGCTTGCGTCAGGTAGGTTATTGTTAGCTTGAGCCATGGAAGGTATGGTTAAGTAGCTTCAGCCAGGTAGGTAAGTAGGTGGATTCATGCAGCTATTCTGTGAAGTAGAAAAGAGAAAGTACATTAGTATTTGAAGTTACATACATGAACATTTTCAGAACAGTGTGTTAATACTCACATTAGGTAGATTGTGGTATCTCCATCCAGGTAGACAGCTTGCTTGCGTCAGGTAGGTATTGTTAGCTTGAGCCATGGAAGGTATGGTTAAGTAGCTTCAGCAGGTAGGTAAGTAGGTGGATTCATGCAGCTATTCTGTGAAGTAGAAAAGAGAAAGTACATTAGTATTCTGAAGTTACATACATGAACATTCAGAACAGTGTGTTAATACTCACATTAGGTAGTCGTGGTATCTCCATCCAGGTAGACAGCTTGCTTGCGTCAGGTAGGTATTGTTAGCTTGAGCCATGGAAGGTATGGTTAAGTAGCTTCAGCACAGGTAGGTAAGTAGGTGGATTCATGCAGCTATTCTGTGAAGTAGAAAAAGAGAAAGTACATTAGTATTCTGAAGTTACATACATGAACATTTCAGAACAGTGTGTTAATACTCACATTAGGTAGATTGTGGTATCTCCATCCAGGTAGACAGCT
The DNA here is from genome assembly GCA_033576535.1 of Allobates femoralis. Taxonomy (NCBI): domain Eukaryota; kingdom Metazoa; phylum Chordata; class Amphibia; order Anura; family Aromobatidae; genus Allobates; species Allobates femoralis. The sequence goes on from JARQOC010000003.1 coordinate 449,865,919, forward strand.
TGCTCAGGTAGGTATTGTTAGCTTGAGCCATGGAAGGTATGGTTAAGTAGCTTCAGCCAGGTAGGTAGGTGGATTCATGCAGCTATTCTGTGAAGTAGAAAAGAGAAGTACATTAGTATTCGAATTACATACATGAACATTTTCAGACAGTGTGTTAATACTCACATTAGGTAGATGTGGTATCTCCATCCAGGTAGACAGTTGCTTGCGTCAGGTAGGTATTGTTAGCTTGAGCCATGGAAGGTATGGTTAAGTAGCTTCAGCTGTAGGTAAGTAGGTGGATTCATGCAGCTATTCTGTGAAGTAGAAAAGAGAAAGTACATAGTATTCTGAGTAAGGTACATGAACAAGTTCAGAACAGTGTGTTAATACTCACATTAGGTAGTTGTGTATCTCCATCCAGGTAGACAGTTGCGTCAGGTAGTTATTGTTAGCTTGAGCCATGGAAGGTAGGTTAAGTAGCTTCAGCAGGTAGGTAAGTAGGTGGATTCATGCAGCTATTCTGTGAAGTAGAAAAGAGAAAGTACATTAGTATTCTGAAGTTACATACATGAACATTTTCAGAACAGTGTGTTAATACTCACATTAGGTAGATTGTGGTATCTCCATCCAGGTAGACAGCTTGCGTCAGGCAGGTATTGTTAGCTTGAGCCATGGAAGGTATGGTTAAGTAGCTTCAGCCAGGTAGGTAGGTGTATTTATCCAGCTATTCTGTGAAGTAGAAAAAGAGATAGTACATTAGTACTCAGAGAAGTTACATACATGAACATTTTCAGCACAGTGTGTAAATACTCACATTAGGTAGATTGTGGTATCTCCATCCAGGTAGACAGTTTGCTTGCTTGCGCCAGGTAGGAATTCGTTGTTAGCTTCAGCCAGGTAGGTTGGCAAGTAGCTTCAGACAGGTTGGTATTCTTTGTTGGCTTCGCCAGGGTAGGTTGGCAAGTGGCTTAGCCAGGTAGTTGGCAAGTGGCTTCAGCCAGGTAGGTTGGTATTCATTTGATTGGCTTCATCCAGGTAGGTTGGCAAGTGCTTCAGCCAGGTAGGTTGGCAAAGTGGCTTCAGCCAGGTAGGTAGGCAAGTGGCTTCAGCCAGGTAGGTTGGCAATATGGCTTCAGCCAGGTTGGTAAGGTATTGTGGTGCTTCAGCCAGGTAGGTTGGCAAGTGGCTTCAGCCAGGTAGGTTGGCAAGTGGCTTCAGCCAGGTAGGTTGGCAAGTGGCTTCAGCCAGGTTGTAGGTATTTTTGTGGCTTCAGCCAGGTAGGTTGGCAAGTGGCTTCAGCCAGGTAGGTTGGCAAGTGGCTTCAGCCAGGTAGTTGGTATATGTTGTGCTTCAGCCAGGTAGGTTGGCAAGTGGCTTCAGCCAGGTAGGTTGGCAAGTGGCTTCAGCAGGTATGGTAGGTTATGGCTTCAGCCAGGTAGGTTGGCAAGTGGCTTCAGGCAGGTTGGTAGGTATGGCTTCAGCCAGGTAGGTTGGCAAGTGGCTTCAGCGGGTTTTAGGTATGGCGTGCTTCAGCCAGGTAGGTTGGCAAGTGGCTTCAGGCAGGTTGGTAGGTATGGTTCAGCGTAGGTTCAAGCTCAGGTAGGTTGGCAAGTGGCTTCAGCCAGGTAGGTTGGCAAGTGGCTTCAGGCAGGTTGTAGTATGGCTTCAGCCATGTAGTTGCAAGTGCTTCAGCCAGGTGTAGGTATGTGCTGGCTTCAGCCAGGTAGGTTGGCAAGTGGCTTCAGCCAGGTAGGTTGGCAAGTGGCTTCAGGCAGGTTGGTAGGTATGGTCTTCAGCCAGTAGGTTGGCAAGTGGCTTCAGCCAGGTAGGTTGGCAAGTGGCTTCAGCAGGTTGGTAGGATAGGGCTTCAGCCAGGTAGGTTGGCAAGTGGCTTCAGCCAGGTAGGTTGGCAAGTGGCTTCAGCAGGTTGGTAGGTGTAATGGCGCTTCAGCCAGTAGGTTGGCAAGTGGCTTCAGCCAGGTTGGTCAAGGTTGGGCTTCAGCCAGGTAGGTTGGCAAGTGGCTTCAGCCAGGTAGGTTGGCAAGTGGCTTCAGGCAGGTTGGTAGGTATGTGGCTTCAGCCAGGTAGGTTGGCAAGTGGCTTCAGCCAGGTAGGTTGGCAAGTGCTTCAGCAGGTAGGTTGCGGCTTCAGCAGGTAGGTTGGAAGTGGCTTCAGCCAGGTAGGTTGGCAAGTGGCTTCAGCAGTTTGGAATGGCTTCGTGTGATGTTCAGCAGTGGTGGAGGCTTCAGCCAGAGGTGATGCTCACAGTGTGGTCAGCCTAGTGCAAGCTCAGAGGTAAAGTGCAATGCTCAGCGGTGTGGCAGGTAGTATGCTTCACCAGTAGGTTGCAGTGCTAGCAGGTGGTAGGTAGGCTTCACCAGGAGGTTGGCAAGTGTCACATAGTGGCAAGTGCCCCCCCCCCCCCCCCCCCCCCCCCCCCCCCCCCCCCCCAGCCAAGGATGCGCTTCAGGCAGGTTGGTAGGTATGTGGCTTCAGCCAGGTAGGTTGGCAAGTGGCTTCAGCCAGGTAGGTTGGCAAGTGGCTTCAGCCAGGTAGGTTGGTAGTGGCTTCAGCCAGGTAGGTTGGCAAGTGGCTTCAGCCAGGTGTTGGGGTGTTTAGCGTAGTTGGAGTGCGTTCAGCCAGGTAGGTTGGCAAGTGGCTTCAGCCAGGTAGGTTGGCAAGTGGCTTCAGCCAGGTTGGTAGGTAGTGGCTTCAGCCAGGTAGGTGGCAAGTGGCTTCAGCCAGGTAGGTTGGCAAGTGGCTTCAGGCAGGTTGAGTAGGTATGCGGCTTCAGCCAGGTAGGTTGGCAAGTGGCTTCAGCCAGGTAGGTTGGCAAGTGGCTTCAGCAGGTTGGTAGGATAGTGGCTTCAGCCAGGTAGGTTGGCAAGTGGCTTCAGCAGGTTGGTTGGCTAATGGGCTTCAGCCAGGTAGGTTGGCAAGTGGCTTCAGCCAGGTTGGTAGGTAATGTGGCTTCAGCCAGGTAGGTTTGGCAAGTGGCTTTCAGCAGGTTGGTAGGTATGGCTTCAGCCAGGTAGGTTGGCAAGTGGCTTCAGGCAGGTTGGTAGGTATGTGGCTTCAGCCAGGTAGGTTGGCAAGTGGCTTCAGCCAGTAGGTTGGCAAGTGGCTTCAGCAGGTTGGTAGGTATGGGCTTCAGCCAGGTAGGTTTGGCAAGTGGCTTCAGCCAGGTAGGTTGGCAAGTGGCTTCAGCCAGGTAGGTTGGTAAGTGGCTTCAGCCAGGTTGGTGAAGTGGCTTCAGCCAGGTAGGTTGGCAAGTGGCTTCAGCCAGGTAGGTTGGCAAGTGGCTTCAGCAGGTGGTTGGTAAGTGCTTCAGCCAGGTAGGTTGGCAAGTGGCTTCAGCAGGTTGGTAGGTATGTGTTCAGCAGTGGTTGGCAAGTGCTTCAGCAGGTTGGTAGGATGTGGCTTCAGCCAGGTAGGTTGGCAAGTGGCTTCAGCCAGGTAGGTTGGCAAGTGGCTTCAGCCAGGTTGGTTAGGTATGTATGGGCTTCAGCCAGGTAGGTTGGCAAGTGGCTTCAGCCAGGTAGGTTGGCAAGTGGCTTCAGCCAGGTAGGTTGGCAAGTGGCTTCAGCCAGGTTAGGTATGGGTGGCTTCAGCCAGGTAGGTTGGCAAGTGGCTTCAGCCAGGTAGGTTGGCAAGTGGCTTCAGCCAGGTAGGTTGGTAAGTGGCTTCAGCCAGGTAGGTTGGCAAGTGGCTTCAGCCAGTAGGTTGGCTAGTGGCTTCAGCCAGGTAGGTTGGCAAGTGGCTTCAGCCAGGTAGGTTGGCAATGGCTTCAGCCAGGTTGGAGTATTGGCTTCAGCCAGTAGGTTGGCAATGGCTTCAGCCAGGTAGGTTGGCAATGGCTTCAGCAGTGGTAGGTATGGCTTCACAGGTGGTATGGCTTCAGCCAGTAGGTTGGCTAAGGCTTCAGCCAGTAGTTGGCAAGTGGCTTCAGCCAGTAGGTTGGCAAGTGGCTTCAGCCAGGTAGGTTGGCAATGGCTTCAGCCAGGTTGGTGGTTAATGTTTGGTGCTTCAGCCCTGTGGTTGGCTAAGTGGTGGTCGTGTCAGTGGCTAGCGTAGGTTGGCAAGTGGCTTCAGGCAGTTGGGTAGTGTAGATTGGTGCCACTATGGGTTAAGGTTGGCAAGTGGCTTCAGCCAGGTAGGTTGGCAAGTGGCTTCAGGCAGGTTGGTAGGTATTGTTTGGTGGCTTCAGCCAGGTAGGTTGGCAAGTGGCTTCAGCCAGGTAGGTTGGCAAGTGGCTTCTGCCAGGTAGGTTGGCTAATGGCTTCTGCCAGGTAGGTTGGCTAATGGCTTCTGCCAGGTAGGTTGGCTAATGGCTTCAGCCACGTAGGTTGGCTAATGGCTTCAGCCACGTAGGTTGGCTAATGGCTTCAGCCACGTAAGTTGGATAATGGCTTCAGCCACGTAGGTTGGATAATGGCTTCAGCCACGTAGGTTGGATAATGGCTTCAGCCACGTAGGTTGGATAATGGCTTCAGCCACGTAGGTTGGATAATGGCTTCAGCCACGTAGGTTGGATAATGGCTTCAGCCACGTAGGTTGGATAATGGCTTCAGCCACGTAGGTTGGATAATGGCTTCAGCCACGTAGGTTGGATAATGGCTTCAGCCACGTAGGTTGGATAAATGGCTTCAGCCACGTAGGTTGGATGTGCATTACATGCCTGGTAATGTTCTTCCACCTGTGGAGCTACTTGGTGGTGGTCGTAGTCGTGGTCGTAGTCGTGGTCGGCTGCCTGCCTGGACTATTGGATGGGGTGCTGGTCAGATGGATGACCGGACTTATGGGGCTTAAGGGAACAGTTGTGAGAGGAGGATCTTCAGCTGGACGAGACACCTGTCTGTTTATTGGTGTATCCAGCATGCTCAATCGAAAACCTAAGCTAGAAGTGTTGCTTAGGTCTCCAACGTTTTGCCACATCCTTGATGACAAATCAAGATCAGCAGTGGGACGAGTAGATAGGCGACCATACCCAGAGCCCTGGGTAGCCAACTGGTGATGACTACTACCTCGTCCTCGCTGCTGTCTTGGTCTGCTTTGATCTCTCCAGTATCGAAAATCCTCCGACTCCCAGTCTTCGTATCTTGGCCGCCGTGTTGCTGGCTCATCTCCTGACTGGAAGTCTCTCCACTGTGGTCCCTGTGGCCGATGGTGTGGCTCATATTGCCCATAATCCTGGTCATGTCTCATCCGACGATCTTCCAGCTCCCTGTCCCGTGAACGATCACGCCGGTATTCCAGGTCCCTCTGCCGTGAACGATCCTGATATTCGGGTCCCTCTCCCGTGAACGAACACAAGAAGTAGCCCCACGACTTTCTTCAGACCTTGGCTGAGCAGGTCTGCTGGCCAACTCTGTCTCAACCTCAGGAACTGGTTGCTGATGGTCCGTCTCCGACTCTTGCTGCCCACTGATATGCATGTGGTCTAGCGCATACTTTAGCGCTTCTTCACAGCTCTGCATGACATACAGCTGACCAGGTCCAGTCAGATTTTCCATCCGGGTCAAAACTGTTTGAAAATACATATTTCTCATTTGAGAAGTATTATCTATCCGGAGTTTTTGGAATTCGTTTATTATTTTTTCAAATCCAGCTTCAAATGTTTTATTTAATAAGGAAACGCATTCCTCAAAAACTCCAGAAAGATGCATGTATTCCGGAATAGGATTCCTATTGACAGCACTCTGGCGCTGTCGAACTGAACGAGAAGCTGGTTGAGGCAGTTCGGTAGCAACAGAGGGCTGTGATAGGTTGGAAACAGTTTGATGGACTGGTCTGTCAGAGGGCTGTGAAGATGCCGCAGCGCCATCACCAGTGTCCAGAGTTGGCTCATCATCATGGACCGCTGCAGGAAGGCTACTTGCAGTAGTTGGTGGTTCAACATTTCCAACAGTACTGTGGGAATAAAAAAGAGATTAAGTATCATAACATATAACAGCGTCCATTCAAGATACAAAAAAAAATAAAATATATATTTTACCTACGGCTTTCCAACGCTGGCCTTAAAAAGGATAGCTGGTAGTAATACCTATATTTCTTACTACCAGCCGCAGAACCACTGGGGGCAAGCATCTCTGCTTTGTAGTCCTTCCCGTAGCGGTCTTTAATGGATCGCCAGCGTTCCTTCACCTTTTTCACTGTTAAACAAATAGAGTGGTTAATGAATGTATAAATATTAAAATTATATTTAAAAAATTTATTCAATTATATATTATAAAAAAATACTTACGGCAAGCAGCTTGAGTCGGAGCATTGAGGTCACTCCAACCATCCACGATCTCAACACAGATTTCTTCCCACAGTCGTAGTGTCAAGTCACTATCCCAGTGGCGGCTGTGCCTTTTGTCCCACAATACAGGTCGCTCTTGGACCAAGTGGATCAGCTGATCTCCATTTATACAGAAATCAACTTCTTCCACTCGTTCCTGTGAGGACCTGCTTGACCTTTGGGAACCCTAAAAACATAAACAATTTTTAATATTAAAATTAATAATCAAAAACATAAAAATTATAAATGTTATAATGTTTTAATATTCTTACACCACGACCACGACGACCGCGACTTCCACCACGACGCTGGGAAGAGGTTGGAGGACCTCTAGGACGGACATCAGCAGCCTACAAAATTAAAACAAAAAAGAATATACATTGAGTTTATAAAATTTATTTTTTAAGTACAAAAAAAATTTAATGAAAAATATTATGTAAATAATGGATAAAGTTTAAAATTACTTTGGAAGCATGATTATTAAGTACTTACATCTGCAGCATAGGACAACGACGTCCTGATGCTCCATGTCAGCAGAACCAGAGCTTTAATCACATTTATTAAGATATTAGTATCACAATGGCAAACACATGGGACTACACATTAGTTACATGAGCACTTACCACCTGTTGGAATGCAGATCCCACTGTGAGAGTTATCACTCATCAATCAATCAGACACTGCAGGACACGGGAGGAGTCAGAACATATAAATGAACATACAAATATTTACATTGTAATAAACAAAAAAATAAATTACAATACAATACTCACAATCAAAGTGTTATAGCAACAAGAATATCCGAGCAGCCGCAACAGGAGTATTCAGACAAGCTGCCAGAAAACTAATATTACATAGAAAAAAAAAAAAAATTAGTAGTCACACACGTTCATACACCAATTAATTACATAATAATGCAGTCATTGCACGGACAATATGGGGACATGGTCCCACCACGTGTGCATGTCACCTTACATTAATAAGAATGCAGTCATTGCACGGACATATGGGGGAGCATGAGTCCCCACAGTGTGCAGACACCTTACATTAATATAATGCATCACTTGCATCGGGACCAAACAGGTGCATGGAGCAAAATTGAGCTGCCATCATCACAGTGGCATGTTACAACCTTATGTAACTTAATATGCATTGACACATTGCACAGACACATAATGGGGGAGCAAGTCCCACATAGATGTGCATGACAAATAAAATATAAAAAAAATTCAGTTACAAAATTTACATGCATGCAGAAAACAAAGCTGAAAAATATTACATCTGTACGATTAGCCAACATCATGACCATATGGGTGATCGCTGACACACCACATACATGGCAAATTATGGCTTGAAAAAAATACATTGTAATAGTGCTATGCTCATTTCACAAGTCACTCTGCAGTGCTCGGATGCGACTTAGCTGTCATAAAAAAAGAAAAAACATTGCATTTACCTACAAATTGTGACACATCCTGCAGCACTGCCGATGCACGCGCAACGGTGCTCAAGCAACATATCATGCATACACTGTGGCATCAGTCAGCCATTAACAGCAAATGCAGCGAACATCTTTCCATACATGGCAAGGAGCGGAGCGTCCATGATCGACTTTCCGGTGTGATCGATGATGCCTGTGAATGGTTGCAAAAGGCATCAGAGCGCATACATGAGCTGTTTGCAAGAAAAAAAATAAATAAATTTAAAAAAAAGATATTACAATTTTTCTCCTTGCCACAATAGCTGCCACGGTGTCTGCTGGGTCTTCTACCAGTATCATACTGCTAGATGTTATACAAACAGCTGACCCATAACATTGGTAAGCCATGCAGTCAGCTGCACATGTACATCAGTGCAGTCTGTAATGAAAAATCTGCGAACATGTAGCCGGAGGAGACGGGGGGCCTAATGAGCACACATGGCTTTTATTTTGCAAACACTGATTCAAGCCTTGAAGCATTTTCTAACTGTACTGAGACATGACTCAGATACATTATAAATCGGGTGCAATGGAAACATAAAAGATTTTCCTGACCTTAAAACATATCCCATTGCATAAATTGATTTGAGAAAAATACAATGATGCAAATAAATAATTCGTATTGATACATCCAATTTTGAGCTTTATTTTGGTGCAAAAATACGAGCATGTCATTTTTGCAACACATTATACCAAGCAATGAAAGTTTAGCAAACTTTTAAAAAGACAAAGGGACACAACGCATGGAATCAGATTTTAAATAATGCATCAATTGTCAAAAATCAATTGAAAAATTCCTTGACCAAAAAAACCATTGCATTTAAAAATCTTTATTTCAGCATTTTTAAGAAAAATCAAAAAAAAAAATCCAAAAATAGTTACAGAAAGGAATACACAACATGGCTTCATTTTTGCAAAAATTAACCGAAGCACATGGCTGTTTTTTGCAAAAATTTACCAATGCACATGAAAGTTGCAATTTTACACAAAGCACAAAGACATAACAGCATGAACATTTTAAATAATGCACAATGCAAAAATCAAAAAAATAAAAAAAAATCCTGCACCAAAAAAACCATTCATTTACAATAATTATTTTTCAGCATTTTTGAAGAAAAATAAAAAAAAATGCTGAAAAATAATTACAGTACATGAATACACACACATGGCTTTTTTGCAAAAATTACCAAGCACATGGTTTTTTTTGCAAACATTTACCAAGCACATGAAAGTTTTGCAAAATTTTACCACAAAGCACAAAGGCACATAACAGCATGAACATTTTAAATAATGCACAATGCAAAAATCAAAAAAATCAAAAAAAATCCTGCACCAAAAAAACCATTCATTTACAATAATTATTTTTCAGCATTTTTGAAGAAAAATAAAAAAAAAAATTGCTCAAAAATAATATACAGTAAAAATACACACACATGGCTTTTTTTGCAAAAAATTACCGAAGCACATGGTGCTTTTTTGCAAACATTTACCATGCACATGAAAGTTTTGCAAAATTTTACCACAAAGCACAAAGGCACATAACAGCATGAACATTTTAAATAATGCACAATGCAAAAATCAAAAAAATCAAAAAAAATCCTGCACCAAAAAAACCATTCATTTACAATAATTATTTTTCAGCATTTTTGAAGAAAAATAAAAAAAAATGCTAAAAATAATTACAGTATGAACAATACACACACATGGCTTTTTTTGCAAAAAATTACCGAAGCACATGGTTTTTTGCAAACATTTACCATGCACATGAAAGTTTTGCAAAATTTTACCACAAAGCACAAAGGCACATAACAGCATGAACATTTTAAATAATGCACAATGCAAAAATCAAAAAAATAAAAAAAATCCTGCACCAAAAAAACCATTCATTTACAATAATTATTTTCAGCATTTTTGAAGAAAAATAAAAAAAAAATTGCTCAAAAATAATTACAGTAAATGAATACACACACATGGCTTTTTTTGCTAAAAATTACCGAAGCACATGGTGCTTTTTTGCAAACATTTACCATGCACATGAAAGTTTTGCAAAATTTTACCACAAAGCACAAAGGCACATAACAGCATGAACATTTTAAATAATGCACAATGCAAAAATAAAAAAAATCAAAAAAAATTCTGCACCAAAAAAAACATTCATTTACAATAATTATTTTTCAGCATTTTTGAAGAAAAATAAAAAAAAAGGCTGAAAAATAATTACAGTACATGAACAATACACACACATGGCTTTTTTTTGCAAACATTTACCAAGCACATGAAAGTTTTGCAAACTTTTACCGCAAAGCACAAAGGCATATAACAGCATGAACATTTTAAATAATGCACAATGCAAAAATCAAAAAAATCAAAAAAAATCCTGCACCAAAAAAACCATTCATTTACAATAATTATTTTCCAGCATTTTTGAAAGAAAAATAAAAAAAAAATTGCTCAAAAATAATTACAGTAAATGAATACACACACATGGCTTTTTTTTGCAAAAAATTACCGAAGCAAATGGTGTTTTTTTGCAAACATTTACCATGCACATGAAAGTTTTGCAAAATTTTACCACAAAGCACAAAGGCACATAACAGCATGAACATTTTAAATAATGCACAATGCAAAAATCAAAAAAAATCAAAAAAAATTCTGCACCAAAAAAACCATTCATTTACAATAATTATTTTTCAGCATTTTTTAAGAAAAATAAAAAAAAAAATTGCTCAAAAATAATTACAGTAAATGAATACACACACATGGCTTTTTTTAAAAAAAATTACCAAAGGACATGGTATTTGTGCAAAAATATTGGCAAACAACAAATACAATAAACATATTCTGAATGAAAATTGTATGTACTTACCAAAAGATGCAGAAGATGAAGCACAGAAATGTCCAGACACAAAAGCTTCTGGGTCCACTTCAGAGCAGCAAACAGGTTTGCACAACATGTGCAAACCTGCTCCTCTTTTTATATCAGTGAGGGGGGGGGGCTGGGAGCACTTGGAGCAGGCTCAGTACGCGTGCCGCATCCAGCCAATCCACTTGCGGCAGATGCGGCAGGTGCGGCAGACGCGGTTGCCATTGACTCTCATTATAAAAATACCGCAATGTACATTGCGGCACAAGTGCGGTACACTTGCGGTATACTTGCGGCGACAAAAAACCGCGGCATGTTGCGGTTTTAAGACATGCCGCAAATGCCGCATTTACCGCAAGTGGCGTTGATATTTGGAAAAACCGCACTTGCCGCAAGTGCCGCAAGTCCCATAGGAAATGAATGGGGCCTGCCGCATTCGTGCCGCAAGTGCGGCAAATGCGGCAAGTGCGGTTTTTCAACCGCAACTTCCGCAAATTCAAAAAACGCTGATGTGAAAGGGCCCTTAGACGAGCATTTTATAAGTGTCAAAACATAAGAAAAAGCCTATCTCGAGGAATCTATTACCTGGACAACATTTTCAACTATAATCTCATAAAAATTTGTACCATTTTCATAACTATCAATAACATAGTAATACATTGCAACACAAAAAAGCAAATCACAAAATTTTACATATAACCTTAAGAATATGTGACCCCCCCTTGAGCATCTTATCATCTAATATTACGTATGCACACCACCTTTTAAGAAAAAGATATAAAAAGGATATGATATCAGTTCTTGAATTACCTATAAATGTAAAACAATCATCCCTAAGAGAAGAGATACACAATATATATATATACAGGAAACATTACCTTCTTTGGGTTCTTGAAAACCAAATCACCAATTCTAAATTATACAATTATGGTTCATGTCAAATAACTTCTATATAAGGATTTTATATATACCGTATATACTCGTGTATAAGCCGACCCGTGTATAAGCCGACCCCCCTACTTTTGCCCCCAAAACCTGGGAAAATCTATTGACTCGTGTATAAGCCGAGGGTGGACCCTAGCACAAGTATACAGCCCCCAGCAGTGTGGTATACACCAGTCCCAGAGGTAGATACAGCAGCCCCAGTGGTAGTATACACGCAGCCCCAGTAGTATATACAGCCCCAGTGGTATATACAGCCCCAGTGGTAGTATAGACGCAGCCCTAGTAGTATATACAGCCCCAGTGGTAGTATATACAGCCCCAGTGGTAGTATACAGGGCCCCAGCAGTATATACAGCCCCAGTGGTTTATACAGCCCCAGTGGTAGTATACAGGGCCCCAGAGGTATATACAGCCCCAGTGGTAGTATATACAGCCCCAGTGGTAGTATACAGGGCCCCAGAGGTATATACAGCCCCAGTGGTAGTATATACAGCCCCAGTGGTAGTATACAGGGCCCCAGCAGTATATACAGCCCCAGTGGTTTATACAGCCCCAGTGGTAGTATATACAGCCCCAGTGGTAGTATACAGGGCCCCAGAGGTATATAGCAGCCCCAGCGGTAGTATACAGGCAGCCCCAGTAATGCAGGGCCCCCCCAGCGTCTCTCCGGTCACCTGTAAAGGAAACTATACTTATCACAGTGCCGCTGTCCGCGCCCGCTCGCACCCGCTCGCAGCTGCCGACCGCGATCCTCCATCTTGCGTCTTCTTCCTGTTTCCTGTGCTCGTCGCAGGGAATGACGTCATTGCCGGCGACGAGCACAGAAACAGGAAGAAGAAGCAAGATGGAGGATCGCGGTCGGCAGCTGCGAGCGGGCGCGGACAGCGGGCGCGGACAGCGGCACTGTGATAAGTATAGTTTCCTTTACAGGTGACCGGAGAGACGCTGGGGGGGCCCTGCATTACTGGGGATGCGGGGGCTGCTGTATACCGATGTATACATCGGTATGTACCGATGTATACATCGGTATACAGCACTGACTCGCGTATAAGCCGGGGGGGTACTTTTCAGCCCAATTTTTGGGCTGAAAAACTCGGCTTATACTCGAGTATATACGGTAATCAAAAATCATTTTCTATTAATTAAAATATCAAAATAAATTGTCACCCAAGATAGTTCATAGAAACAAAGACATGAGATTTACACAATTTATAAATGATATGCCCACTCCTAATAGTACCCTAGTAATGTCCTTAAAGCTGGAAACCTACCTAACCAGTGGAGGTCGGCACCCTCTTGAAACGCCTGTGGTGCCCCCGCTCCTCGTCAACTCTTCCTATCTGTCCCTAACCTATCCCTGATCTTATATACATATTTCCAGTTTGTAAAGTGTTGTTTAGTCCATTACCTTCCATAAACATATACAGCAATTGCTCAGTCAACATATATGTATGAGGGTCACTAGATACACTGTCAATAGTCCGAAATAGAGGCAGATTACGGCTAGTCTGTCTCAGCACAAATAAAAACAATATATATATATATATATATAATACAAGGTAGAATCAAACAGACATAATATTAAACAATATAATTACTGTATACTTATCAACAGTGGTCTCCCTGCTTTCCTGAAAAACAGGTCAAAAAGGTAACAGGATACCTGAGGAAACGTCCAATTATTTATTATACAACTACCATATTATTATTTACATATATATATATATATATATATATATATATATATATATATATATATATACTCATTTACCTACTTACTCTGCTTCAGAACATTTTAACCAACCAATATATTAGACATCTTATGGTATTTTATATAGGAGAGAGAGATCCACACCTACTAGGACATGTTTATAATTTTCCTCTCCTTGTCCGCACCCTATTTGCAATTCTTAAAGCTTGTGGAGCGGCTGCTGCTTTAAAGGGAACCAACCACCCCCAATGACCCCCCCGGACTATTAATATGGCTCCCTACACCCAGCACATACATGTGCTGCAATGTTTTTTGCTAAAAAAACTGGTTTTTAAAAGTAAAGATAATGCTTTATAAAGTTTCAAACGAAGGGACGGTTGGGCGTTACTTACATGTGGCTAAAGCCGATTTGCAGCTGCCACTCATTCTCCTCTCTCCCCTCACAGCCGTAACGGCCAGCCCTTTTTGCAGCGTCACAGCCTGGTGCACGGGCTCGCATGCCCGTGCACACGTCATCAGCTACAGCCGGGTAGCGAGCGCGCGCTCTGACTTCCACAGCCGAGCGCAGGAAGTCAGAGCGCGCGCTCGCTACCCGGCTGTAGCTGATGACGTGTGCACGGGCATGCGAGCCCGTGCACCAGGCTGTGACGCTGCAAAAAGGGCTGGCTGTTACGGCTGTGAGGGGAGAGAGGAGAATGAGTGGCAGCTGCAAATCAGCTTTAGCCACATGTAAGTAACGCCCAACCGTCCCTTCGTTTGAAACTTTATAAAGCATTATCTTTACTTTTAAAAACCAGTTTTTTTAGCAAAAAACATTGCAGCACATGTATGTGCTGGGTGTAGGGAGCCATATTAATAGTCCGGGGGGTCATTGGGGGTGGTTGGTTCCCTTTAAACTCTTACCTTTCTGAGTTGTGTTATGCATAAGAATAATGCAGGATTGTTCACACGACTTACCTGTAACCAGGAGCGAACCAGGAAGTAATCATCTGACTACATTCGTGACCTGTTGAGACGCAAGCGGGGCCAAGAAAAGACTATTCTAACTTTTGTTGAAGAGAGAGGGAGACGTCATCATGGCCTGCCCTTTTCCCATCTCACAGCGCGAGTCCCATTTTGTACCCTTTAGTATTTATTTAGTTCTGTCCGGGCAGTCTGATACCGAGGGGATGCTTAGGCAGCCAGACGTAACAAGGCTAGGATGGATAACCTCCCGCCACTACCTAGACTAACTATATTTTAACTTCAAATTGTACCTTGCCCTCTACCTCTAGGGGGTCACCTGTAGTGATTGTCAGCATGATTATACCATTCTAGACTGGTAACATGGTGTCTACCTCACCGTGATTTACCAATTCTGCATTCAATATGCTTACCGTTTTGTAAGAATTGTACTTAGAAGATGCTCCACCTGCTCACAAAAGTGCAAAGATTCAGAATCAATTGCTCTGATTACCTCATGCGAGAATCCTACCGATGTCCAGTGTAAGATCATCTCTCCTATACTTACATCTGAAATAAAACACTCAAGAATTTGTATTAGTTTCAAAAATCAGAAAAATACTTATTCAAGAAAAATTCTTATTACAATTCTCTACTAATTATATTGATAATACAGCACTGCAGAATATGTTGGCGCTATATTTATAAACTATAACTGTTTTATGCTTAACCAAAAAAACATTTAAATTCATTTCATCCCCCCTTTGCATGAGGGAATCAGAAGATATCAGAGTAAAGGTATGTATAATATTACCCTTGTATAATCATAACTGGTTATATAAACTGGTAGTGGAACTAACTGTGTTGTAGTCTCATTGTTAACAGGCCTTTTGGGTGGTGTAAGATGGCTGCCACAGGAAGTACCTGTGGGTGGGACTTCCTTCGTGCCATGCATTCCAAAGATGGGAGGACACCCGGGTGGTGTAAGATGGCTGCCACAGGAAGTTCTGATGGGCAAAACTTCCTCTGAGTCTTACATTCCTAAGATGGGAGGGGGGGGACACTCTGGGCGTAGGTTTCTGTACGAACTTAAAGCAAGTCCATCCCCCACCTGGAGCCAGCGCCATAACAAAAAAACAACTTTAGAAAACAATGGGATTTGAATCTGAAGATTTAACACACATATGCTAAGTATTATTATCTGTTCTCTATGCCTCTTCTAAAAACAATTGTTCATCGTACTAACTCCATTTATTTATTTGAGTCAGTAAGAGTCTACCTCTGTAAAACCTCAGACAGAATTATACAAAAACTATCCCAAATAGTTATCATAGAGTCTAAAGAATATTAACACAACACAAACAAGAAGACAGTGTGTCAGTATGACTCAATAAAATAGAATAATCCCTGTATGAAAGTCAGTAAAAATCTAATTCTGTAGAACCTCGAGCAGGAATGTACTAAAACTATCCAAAATAACTATGTCCAATAATAGGCAATATTACTAGCTTCCAACTAAATACACAGTGAACAATTATGATTCTTAATATTCACAGCCAAAAATGAAAAGAAATTCCTGCCTTCCACTCAGGATCTTATGGAAAGTTAGGTGATTCTTAATTTAGCATGTAAAATGTGCTTACTGGCCTCACTCCTACCCCTCCCAACACAAACAGAAGGGGGGGGAAGAGAAAATATCTGCGCACAATTCTCACACATCCTGACCTTGAACGGGTATATGAATATTGGCAGAAACAGACACTATGAATATGCCAAGGGGAACATACACATTATAAGGTAGCGTTCCCCTAGGGAATCGCTTGGCAGCATGTATAACACAAAAACCATACACTAAACACCTGCTCACATCACGTATGATACAAAACATACAGTCATATACAAACAATAATCAACCCTGACATTACATCTCACATCTCAACATATTACAGTTCACAAAAACCTTTTTGATATAACTTGTATACACAGGGGCCCTGATTACAGCTTCATTTAACAGTATGTGCACCACTCACAGCCCCCTATGGTAGTTATAGCCACCTAGCGTTATACACACATAACATATAGCATTACAGCACCCTCCTTCCCCTTTAACTTCCTCATAGCCTTCTAATTGTGCTTGTTTGCATTTTTAACATACTTTTTCCCTTCTCTTTCACGGACCATATTAATGGACGTTTTTTGCTGCCGTAGGGAGACTGTGCTTTTTCTTGAAAAGACGCAACATCTTTAATCACTATTCACCGGTGTCTCTATCGGTGCAGCTGCTCACCAATCTGTCTCCAAGCAAATACTTATGCCACAGTACACCGGTCTTCCCTCCTTCTTGGAGAGGACGCCTGTCCTTACCCACCTATACTGACAGCCTGCGTTCGGTACGCCTACCCTTATATCTTCATCCACTTAAACTGGCAGCCTATGTAATACGTACACCTGCCCTTAATTCTCCCCTTGTTCTGGTAGCCTGCGTACCCGTATTAAAGCTAATGCGTCCTAACAAATAATCGTAAAATAACACACAGTCTTCCCTCCCCTTCTTGCTACATACTTCTTCACTTTCCTCTCTTTACATACTTCTTCACTTTCCTCTCTGCCACAAGGTCTCTTGGTGGTAACTTGCTGAGGCTTTGACTGATTAACACCCATATTATAGCTTAAACCCAAGTTTCTGTACTTCTATCTTTGCTATGGCTGCCCACCCCTCAAGGTCACCACTGTCAGCAGGGTTGTATAAAGGGGAGTCAACTGGGATACCTTCAGTGAGCCGGGCATTAAAGTTTATTCTGACCACTCTAAACCTTGGGAGGGAGAAGAGAGGTGAAATTGGTCTGTAACCAAGTCAGCAGAAATAGCAACCTTGCTTACACTGTGTGCACGTTATGGAAACCAGTCAGTGGTGTTAGGAAGGCAGTTAGTCAGAGTCCTGGAACTGGTTGAGCCACTGGAATCAGTCAGTCAGAGTCAGTCTGAGGACTGGAACTGGAATTGTCACCAAACAGATAAAACAGATAAAACATCATCTGTGTCGGCCCCCTCTACACCTCAGTGGGGCAACAACTGGGTCAAATAACTTTCTTGCATATACTTCTTGCAACAAGACCCCTTGCGGATTGACTATTGTTAGCTGGGCATGTATATTTTGTCTGAACGCCTTAAGTACTGCAGAAGTGCCAGGGATCTCTATATAACCAGTTTCTTCCCGTGCATATGGCACGTCAGTAACACGATTTATTATCCAGTATGTGGGCGTAATTGCTAGCTCTATACCTTGTCTACACAAGGGGCACGTCATCTGGAGAGACGGAACAATAGAACAATATCATCACTACAATCATTTACGTAAATTACGTACTCATCCACCACCGCAGCCAGGAGCGGGTTGGGAGGACCATCAGCCCTTACTAGGGGCCGGAAAACCATCAACCCTTTTTAGGGGTCGGAAAACCATCAACCCTTTTTAGGGGTCGGAAACCCATTAACCCTTTTTAAGGGTTGGAAAGCCATCAACCCTTTTTAGGGGTCGGAAAACCATCAACCTTTTTTAGGGGTCGGAAAACCATCAACCCTTTTTAGGGGTCGGAAACCCATCAACCCTTTTTAGGGGGTCGGAAACCCATCAGCCGTATCAGAGGCTGGAACACCAGTAGTGAAATAAACCATCGGCCCCCCTTTCAGGGGCCGGAAAACCATCAACCCTATCCCCTGGGAATAGAGCTGGAAAACTAGGGAAACAGAATTTCCCCACTCAGCCCCATCTCTCCGTTCTCCGTGCCTTTCTCTCTCTTTCTCTGTACTGAAACTGCAGCAATGATAGCACTGACATAAACACAGATAAACTCAGGATCAGGTTGCTAGAACACAAATAAGGCAGACAATTAAGGAATTCTCAGGACTGGGTTGTAAGGGCTAGGACTTCTCAGATCCGATCATCTATGTCCGAGTCAGTCTGACAGCCAGCTATCTCCATCCCTGCACGGAGACACAGGAGGATCTTAGGTAAGATTAATCAGTTTCTTACCTCTTTGTAGCCTGCAGGTCTACCCCTCGTGTATGGTCCATCCTGGGAATGAAGGATCAGTTGTGGCTGTCATCCCCTGGATGTCTCGTCCTAGCCCCACGCTGGTGCGCCAACTGTAATGGATGCCCTCCACACCTCTTGGGTGGGCTGTCATCTTAATTGTCTGCCGCCAAATTGGATGCTTTGTCTGAGTGTGTGCACGCCACCGAATGAACCACGCTGACACACAAGTCAATGTAGAGCTTAATGACAAAGACCTTTATTTTAGGAGCGGTTAGCAGTTTTATTACTTATCATTAAAGGGGCATTCGTTAGGGGTGTTTCTAGGTAATTGCATCATATTATGCTGAATCTACATTTTATTCTGAAAAAAACATTCAATTATATTCTTTGAGTTAGTTAGCCTTGAATTGTACATCCAGTCCGAAGACATTCTGATAAGAGCTTCTACACTGCTATATCTATCTCAAAACATTATATAAATTCTGAGACAGAGGAATTCTAGAGGAAAGTGCAAGAATTCATATAATCATGCTTTTGGAAGGTTTCTGAATGGCTTCAATAATTCATATAAATTCTTAACTATTTATTGTTATAACAATCGCTGGAATTAGGGTCTCTTTTTCTACATTATGCTGCTCTCAGATAAGATGGCAAAAACCTGGTGACAGGTTCCCTTTAAAGCGTAGTGCAGACAGACTGTGGTGTCTGTAATTCCTTCAAAATTAATGAATCATGTACCAGGAAGGAATATATCCCAGTTTGGGGAGTATATACTAGATGCTAAATAATTCAGCAAGATTAGCTCATAAGGTAATAGGGTCAATAGGAAAATTCCCTCTATTCAGGGTATCTATGGTTTAATGCAGACCAGGGACTGGCAAAAAAGTAGGTGCAGATACTAACAATTGCTTGTGTGTGTCACACAAAGCCACTAGAGTTACCCAGTGCCAAGTCAGTGAGATGTAACGCCCCTGGCCATGTTTGCTTGTCCAGGTGTAAGCACAGGCAGAGCTTTCTTTGTGAAGTAATGTTGACCGGACAACTAATACTGGGAGGCTGCAAAGGCCATCAGCTTTCGAAAACTTTCTGTATCAACCAGGCAAAAGAGCAGCATTTCTGTGGCTGACAAATTGGGAGATGATCACGTTCAAGCTTTTTGCTTTGAGATGTGTAGGAGGAAATAATTTTTTATGTGACCACAACTGCAGGACTAAAAGCTGACTGTTGTGCTGCAAGAGGGTGGAGTAGGGTGTACCCAACAAACTGTGCACTGTGAGAAAGGTGGAGGCTGAGATGTTATGGTTGGTTGACAAAGAAGTGGCGTGCTTGATGTCTGAGATTTTTCAAAAACACCAGGTGTGCCTTCTTCCGTAACAGCTGATGGGCTGTCACTCGCTCCAACTTTAGCGGATAAACAACTGGAGGTTCTGCGGTCGGAGACATGTGGGATTACACTTGACACAGTGATGGAAGAGTAAGAAGCAGCAGATAAAGTTTATGTGGTGGACAGAGGCTGGGGTCACACATAGAAGTCCGTTTTTGGAAGTGATTTCCATGACCAATCCGTTTTTTTTGGGGTGCTTTTTGAGCCTCCTACACCCTGGACGTTTTTTAGACTTAGTCATTTTTCATTTTTTTTCATTAAAAACGCATGTGCGTTAACGCATGCGTTAACGCAAGTGCCTATATGTGCCATGCGTTAACGCATGCGTTTCCCATAGAGCCCCATGTTAAAAAAACGCATGCATTTTTTAACTGATGCCAAAAACGTTGCTAGCAACGTTTTTGGCTCAAAGACGGACAGAGCAATGTTTTAAGGTCCAGAAAAAAACGGACAGGGTGTTTATTACATCCAATCCGTCTTTCTGTCAGTTTTTTGACTTAGAAAAAAAAAATGACAAAAATGAAGCCAAAAACGGACCAGGGGCTTATGTGTGACCCCAGCCAGAGTTTGATAACGCCTGCTAGGCCCAGTTTTAGCTCAGTAATTTTGCCAAAGTAAAACATGTTGCTGGGCCATGTGGCGTTTTATGCATGTAGTAGTCAAATTGTTGTTGTTTTTGCCTCTACTGAAGTTTTGTTTTGTTTTTTTACAAACTTTACAAGTAATGTGAGTTGGGTCATCCTTTGTAGTCTCAAAAATGGCCCAGGCTCGGCAACACTTGCCACCCCTGACAAATGAAGATCTGCGACCGCTGCTGTCCAAAGCGAGACTTGTGGCTAAGGATGCAGTGCTTGCTGTGGTAGCAGCACTCAGTCTCTGTGCAGGAAGACGCAACCTAACCTCCTCGTCTTTCTTCTCCTCCACCTTCTTTGCTGTGCTACTCAGATGCGTGACTCTGGGTTAATTCTAAGTGAGATTGCCAACCTCATCATCATCCTGTTGTTCACTCCTCATCCTGAGAGTCACTCTCCTCCTCTTCCTGCCCTGAATGCACAGTATAGTGTGGGTGATCCCTAGGTATCTAAGTCTCATCATCATCACCTCCACCCCCAGGGGTTAAAGGAAAACTGTCAGGCCAAAAATCCATATGTAACTGATGTCATTTTCTAATTCCTTTCTCTAAGCTCCCTCTATTTACACTACCTTTCAAACATTTGGGGTCATTTAGAAATGTCCTTATTTTTTAAAGAAAAACACATTTTTTTCAATGAAGCTAACATTAAATGAATCAGAAATACACTCTATACATTGTTAATGTGGTAAATGACTATTCCAGCTGCAAATGTCTGGTTTTTAAAGCCATCTCTACAGTATGTAGGTTTATAGAGGCCGATTTCCAACAACTACCACTCCAGTGTACAATGTGGTACATTGTGTTTGCTAACTGTGTAAAAAGGTTAATGGATGTTTAGAAAACCCTTGCACAAGTATGTTAGCACAACTGAAAACAGTTTGGCTGAATAGAGAAGCTATAAAATTGACCTTCTTTTGAGCTAGTTGAGAATCTGGAGCATTACATTTGTTTGTTCTATAAAACTCTCAAAATGTCCAGAAAAAAAGAACTTTAATGTGAAACTCGACAGTCTATTCTTGTTCTTAGAAATGAAGGATATTCCATGCGAGAAGTTGCCAAGAAAGTCAAGATTTCCTAGAGCGGTGTGTACTACTTCCTTCAGAGGAGAACACAAACAGGCTCTAATCTGAGTAGAAAGAGAAGTGGAAGGCCTTAATGCTGCACAACTGAGCAACAAGACAAGTACATTAGAGTCTCTAGTTTGAGAAATAGACGCTTCACAGCTCCTAACTGGCAGCGGAGGGGAACGCTAATGTGAAAGTAGCCTTAGAGAAGGGAGGGGGGAGGAGGAGTGTCTTTGCTGCAGCTATGAGCTCTTCATGCCCTGTAATGTGTGTGCAGTCTGAGATATTTCTATGTGATTATAAGAACATTTGATCATTTGCTCAGCAGATATACAGATTACATGTATGCTGGAAAACCAAAGTTCATATACACACATAGAAAATTTACAGACTGCACAGGCTGCAGCACAAAGGACCTCCCCCCTCCCAGCCCAGAGCGGAGAGGGGAGGGAGTGAACTTGGATGGGTGTGGATATTTAAATATCACATACAGCAGCCGGACTATTCCTATTTGCTTATACTGGAGAGGACTAATCCAGGAGATCCCTGCAGGGTCTGACATTGCTGATAACATGGAAACTAGAAAGGGCACAACATTAATTTGACATGATTTTAAAAGGTCTTAAAAATGTAAGAAAGACGGCACTCACCAGGTCAGCAGGTAACGGGATCTTTATTTCGGGAGCATACAAAGTGCAGGGAGGGGGCACCGAGGTGACGACGGGTCCGTTTCGGGCAAAGGCCCTTCTACCGGTCACGTGCCCCCTCCCTGCACTTTGTATGCTCCCAAAATAAAGATCCCATTACCTGCTGACCTGGTGAGTGCCGTCTTTCTTACATTTTTATGACGTTTTGTTCCACTATACTGGCACCACCAGTTGCACTAGTGCTTCCCGCCTCACATGCTTATTCCACTGCCTGAGAAGGATTGCTGGTCGTAGTGGTGCCCCTTTTTCATTTCTGTTGGATTTTAAAAGGTCTGCCCAGACACTATTCAAAGGTTAATATTAGTATCATACTGAAAAATGACCTGACAGTGTCCCTTTAACAGAGGTGATGAGGATCTAGATTCTGCCCAGACCCTACTTTGTCTGTGTCCTCCAAAAGATTTTGGAGATTGGTGCAAATGCTTTCCTACTCTGGAGTATGTGAATCTTTGGAGTACACCTCTGATGTACATGGAATAGAATGTGTGAATATTTCTGCAGAATTGCTCATCTGTTTTTCCCCACAATCAGTTATGCAGCTGGAGAGTTCTGACATGGAGTGAAAGATGGGTAATTGGAGGGCCATCTCTCAGGACTGTGCTGTGTGTGATGTTGAGGAAAAGGAGGAGATGCCACTTGACGCAGGGCTTTCCATGAGCTGAAGCAAAAGCTCTTTCTGGGCCTCATTCAAAGCTCTTATCACTTTGCTGCTGCCAAACAAAGAGACTGGAGTAGGCCATCCAGTAACAGAAACTTGATTACTGAAAGGAAGAGAAGTGCAAATAGGGTCTTATCTTTTTATGTAGAAAGGCTAAATAATACTAGCTGCTCACCTGGGGGGGTTGTGTAGCACACAACCGGCATAAAGGCATAGAAAGGTGGCTGCTGCAAGGTCCACACTTCAACGATCAACGTGGTTTTTCACATTTGTCTTGTCTTTCACATTTTTCTTCTCTTTTGATTTTTCTTTGACTGGGACCTCTATGTCTGAACATCTTGACATGACTGACTTTTCCATCTTGGTCCCATAGTTGCCAGGCCAGGTTAGCTATAGAACAAAAGATATTGAACACAAAAATGAGGTTTCAATGAAATACAAATTTGAATCCTAAGAAAACCCATACAATTCGTAAGTTCTTTTTATTAACTGGTTTTAGATATTTTTAAATTTTATGTACTTTTATGAATTTTTTATGTTAATAAACACTTTTTTGATTCATAATGAATTCATCACAAGTATGCTTCGCTTTGTGTTTCTTGAGCATTTCCCCTTATTATATAAATTTCTAAATAAACCAAAATATTTATTCTTTTCTCCGATGAGTGGGAGTGAATTCAAGGCAGAATTAGTTCATGTATCCCTTCCTCTTCCTGTGACATACTTAACTTGTTATTTATGTGTTACTATATATAAGATCACATGTTATAGTATGTAACATTACTACTCCCTGAGGAAGGAGTCGGGACTGGCTCTGAAACACGTAGGAGGAAATAAAGAAAGCCTTTGTGATGAACATCGTGTGATTTCTCTTGGTACGAGGAGCGCAGCGCAGGTCCGTGAACACTGTCCACCCCTGAATTTCTAATCCAGTAACAGAAGTCACTTGACTCCTGATATAATGAGCCAGTATTTGGTCAGTACAGCTTTCAGTAACAGCAGTAGCACCTACCCCACATACACCTAAAACAGCAAGCCTATTACCCCTTTCATCAAGCTTATTCCCCTTTCCACCACACTTATTTCCCTTTTCACCATAACCTCAGAATTTCCCAGTCATATTTATTGCACACATATTTGGAAAGCAAATGTTTGAGGCCCAATAAAAGGTTATTTGACAACAAATATTTAACAATTAATTTTTTGGAGGCCAATAAATAACTTTTTTTGGGGGGAAGCAGATGGATTTGGCAATCACTTGTAGGAGGCCAAAAAAAGCCTTTTTAGTGTAAACTGATTTGGCAATCATTTGTTTGAGACCAAACACAGGCTTTTTAGGGGAAACCCAAACTTCAAAAGGTTTGCTCCTCTCTACTCTCAACATTGGTAAGTATGTTTTCATAACACTTGTTATTTGTATAACTTAGTAGTACACCGGTCACAAAACCTGACCTGTGTTCTTTATTATCTGTCCAAAAAACTCTGTCTAGTTTTGTTTTTGGCCTTGTTCACACACATGCGTTATTTTGACCATCTCTGCGTTTTTTGGGCTGTTAAAAAAAACGCAGGTGCGTTAACGCAGGGTGCATTTGAGTGTACATGCGTTTTTCAGCTCCATTTGCGTTTTTTTCCCCCAGTCCAAAAAACGCTGCATGCAGCATATTTTGGGTGCTGGAAAAAAACGCAGGGGTGGTTTCCAAAAACGCATGTGTTTTTTTAACATGGGCCCCTATGGGAAACGCATGTGTTAACTCAGGGCACATATAGGCACCTGCGTTAACGCATGCGTTTCCCATAGGGCCCCATGTTAAAAAAACGCATGCATTTTCTCAAAAACGCATGCGTTTCTATAACATGGGGCCCTATGGGAAACGCATGCATTTTTAAATGGCACATTTATGCACCCTGCGTTAACGCTTGCGTTTTTGCCTGCGTTTTTGAGGAAAAAATGACAAAGTCCAAAATGGCTGTATTTCCTTTCAGACACAAAAGGGACATTTTTAGCACTCCTAAAAATACGCATGTGGTTTTAGGAGTGCTAAAAAAAACGCAAATTGTGTGTGAACAATGCCTTTTACAATACTTTTAGCCCGATTAAGTAACCACGTTTTTTACTCTCTATGTTTCAGACACTCACAAATATTATGTTTTTCTTGCAAAAATATCTGACATGTGAGCAGCCCCATAGACTAACATTGGTCTGAGTGTGGTTCGATGTTTTGTCAGATCGCACTCGGACCAGAAATTCAGCCATCTGTCCTGCCTTTAGGCTTTTTCTACATTGAATTATCTGATAACACTGCAGAATTACTACAAACTAAATGTTTACCCAAGAAATAAGTTTGTTTTTTGTGATAATTCTTGGGTGACTATGGCCTGTTCCACATCTATGAGGTCCCTACGCTAGGCAGCTCTGCCTGCCCTGCGCCAGAACAAATGCAAGCGCAGGGGCATTTAGGGGCTTGGACAGCCTAGCGCAGGGACGCATAGATGCCCTGGCGTCTGCCACTTTCACTTGCGATTCCCAGTTAACAGAGCGCGCGCTCGGCTGTACTCGGCCATAGGATATAATAGGGACACCAAGCGCAGCTGAGCGCAAATGCAGGGCATCTATGGCTGCCCAAGCCCCTAAATGCCGGTGCGCTTGCATTTGTGCTGGCGCAGGGCAGGCAGAGCTGCCTAGCGCAGGGACCTCATAGGTGTGAAAACACCCTATATGTTTTTCATTGACTTCGATTGACAATATATATAAACTTTATAGTATGGTTAGTTAGGAAAAGTCTTGTACAGATTGCATTGCCCCTTGCGTTACATCAAAATGTTTTATACCATAACCTATAATAAAATGGAGGTGAAAATATTTAACTAATTCATCACAACATTCAGACTAAATGAATGTATTTCACCTTTATTTACAATATTACAACATTTCTAATTCTGTATGCACCTGGCATGCTTCATATTTCATATACTCCTGTCTGATGTTTAATGCACAATGAATATATAGCAGAGCTTGTTACTCTATTGTGAATAAACCTGATCTGACATTGCATACAGTGCTCAAGGTCATCCCATCTCTCAGGAAGACTGTGCACTGACTGAAAAGCTTGTGATGAAATTAAGATAAAATATTTTTCATTCACAAATGTCTCGTTACATTTAACAGTGACATGTCGTGGGAATGTGCATGCAGGTTTATTATGAGGCAAGAGCAGTGACATTAACATTGGAGCACACTTGAGAAATTGATTATTAGAACAGAGCTTGTTTCTAAGCAGTCTACAAAATCAATAATCTCTGAGTGTTCTGTGAAGATGACCATTCCCACACTACCATGTTATTTATGCCCATCTGTTAGTGTGAATTTCTTCCTGCTGCTCCTGTTGTGTTAGTTCAGCATGGAAAAGCTTGTCCATTCCTCCATTAATCACAAAGAATACTTTGTGTCTTTTCTCCTTTGAATTTTGTCCTGGCTTAGCTCCAGAAATTAAAATGACTAATGCACAATGTATTCATTGAAGCTATGTATTGACTGTATATAATGTCTCTCATCAGTTGATGTCTCCAAAATATTTATGCTGTAAAAATCATTAACATTTTTTGGAGATTTGAAGCTTGTCACTCCTGGAGCAATGTCACCAGTCCAAATTGTCTTGGCATCTAAAACTAGCAAGGCTTATTCTACGTTTGATTCTAAAAACTATGGAAATGTGACTGCCTTCTCTAGTATACTATACAGGGCTGCCACTGGGAATTTTAGGGCCCATTACTGGCAAAATTTTGGGGCCCCCAAGAGACTCCCTAGCTCCACCTCCACCCTAGCTCTGCCTCCACCCTAGCTCCACCTCCACCCCTCGAACCCTCCACAGTTCCACCACCCACTATTGGAAGAACTATTGGAAAACCTCCACTTCTGTACCACGTCCTCACTAATCACACATTAACATTACTGTAGAGACCGTCGCCACACAGATCTGATAATGATGAGATCACGGGACCTCGATGTGTTCCCATGACAGCCCGAGGCATTTTCATGACATTGAAATCAAATATCCAAAACATTTAGTTTCACACTATCATATATCCCCAAAATCATCCGTGTTGCCTCACGTGAGGTACACTGATGACACATGAAACTGACCACTTTGTCATACAAAAATTATTTATTATTCTTAATTTCATATAATTTATTCAGGTACCAATTACAAGCATTTAAAATTGCATAAAATTAGGGATGGGCGAATCTACTCGTTACTACTCGGTACTCGCCGAGTAGTAAGGGATTCGCCCGACTCGTTACACTGCGAGTAATCTCAGGGATTACTCGCAGTCAGTAACGAGTCCGCAGGGAGCGAAGGAAGAGAGGGGGGAGAAATGCTCCTTACCTCTCTTCCGTCTTCTGCTATGTGCTGTGTGCTGGGCTCTGGGACTTGCGGGCTGCGGCAGCTCCAGGGTCCTAGAGCCCGCCTACACAGAGATGTAGCAGAGCTGAGAGAGTTCTCAGCCTGCTCACTCCCTGTGCATAGATATGTATATGTATGCACAGGGTTGTGGCAGTGAAGATGTCGTTTTTGGACTACGTCGGACGGAAGAGGATTTTTGGAGTAAAGATGGAGTCTCTAATGTCTTTTTTGTTTTATTTTTAATAAAAAAATTTTCTCTGTGTTGTGTTTTTTTTTTTTTATATTGAGTACTGGAAATTCATGGCGGTCATGTCTAATATTGGCGTGACCGCCATAAATTTCGGGCTTAGGGCCAGCTGATAATACAAAGCTGGCCCTAACCTCTTTATTACCCAGCGTGCCAATGCCACCAGGGCCGCTGGAAGAGCAGGGTTCAGCGCCAGAAGATGGCGCTTCAATGAACGCGCCATCTTCTGGGGCGGCTGTGGGCTGCAATTTGCAGCGGGGGGTGCCCAGAAAGCTTGGGCATCCCTGCGCTGCGGATTCCAGCCCCCAGCTGCTTAGCTGTACCTAGCTAGACATAGAAATTGCGCGGAGCCCCACGCATTTTTTTTTTATTATTTCATGAAATTCATGAAATAATAAAAAAAAGGGCTCGCCTATATTCTTGTGTCCGGCCAGGTACAAATAGGCACCTGGGGGTTGGGGGCAGCCCGTCGCTGCCTGCTGGATCCAGCTGGTTACAAAAATACGGCGAAGCACACGTAATTTTTTTTTTTGAAAAATCTATAAAACAATCCTAAAAAAGGATTGCATCTTTACTAACCCCTCGACCATGGTGGAGGGGTTAATAAAGATGCAGTCCCTTTTATTTATATTGTTTTATGGATTTTTCAGAAAAATTTCACGTGGGCTTCGCCGTATTTCTGGAACCAGCCAGATCCAGCAGGCAGCGACGGGCTGCCCCCAACCCCCAGGTGCCTATTTGTACCTGGCCAGACACAAGAATATAGGCGAGCC
This sequence comes from Allobates femoralis, assembly GCA_033576535.1. Taxonomy (NCBI): domain Eukaryota; kingdom Metazoa; phylum Chordata; class Amphibia; order Anura; family Aromobatidae; genus Allobates; species Allobates femoralis. The sequence continues at coordinate 449,894,031 of JARQOC010000003.1, forward strand.
CCCTTTTTTTATTATTTCATGAATTTCATGAAATAATAAAAAAAAAAATGCGTGGGGCTCCGCGCAATTTCTATGTCTAGCCAGGTACAGCTATGCAGCTGGCGGCTGGAATCCGCAGCGCAGGGAGGCCCAAGCTGTCTGGGCACCCCCCGCTGCAAATTGCAGCCCGCAGCCGCCCCAGAAGATGGCGCGTTCATTGAAGCGCCATCCTCTGGCGCTGAACCCCGCTCTTCCAGTGGCCCTGGTGGCAATGGCTCACTGGGTAATTAAGGGGTTAGGGCCAGCTTTGTATTATCAGCTGGCCCTAAGCCCGAAATTTATGGCGGTCACGCCAATATTAGACATGACCGCCATGAATTTCCAGTAATCAATATAAAAAAAAAACACAGAGAAAATTTTTTATTAAAAATAAAACAAAAAAAGCCATTAGGGACTCCATCTTTATTTTAAAAATCCTCTTCCGTCCGACGTAGTCCAAAACGCAATCTCAGCTCTGCTACTTCCCTGTCTGTACTTAGACAGACAGGGATGTAGCAGAGCTGAGAACTGACTAAACAGTCAGGATTCAGCTCAGGGCATTAGGACCTGAGCTGAACTCTGCTGTCAGCCAGACTCGCTCTGCTCCGGAGATTCCCGAACAGTGACGAAAGTTAATTTATTCACTGCTCTTGTCACCATTCGGGAATCTCCGGAAACAGAAGCAGAGAGACTCGGGGAGCGAGTCTGCGGCTGAGGCGGCAGCGGCGGCGGAGGCAGGGGTAAGTAGCCGGCCGGGCCGGTGCACCCCCCCTCTCCACCCTCACCCCCCCTGACCCCCCTTCCCCCCTCCCCCCCTTCAATGTTTTTTTTTTTTTTTTATTATTCTTTAAAAGCCAGTGGCTTTTTGCCGCTGGCTTTAAAAGAATAACATGGGGATTTGCAGGTTTTTCCTCTGCTGCCAGACCCCTTATAGGGTCCGGCAGCAGAGGAATCGCTGCAATACTCGCCTCCCCATTCATTTACATTGGACTCGCTAGACTCGCAACGAGTAGCGAGTCCTGGACTCAGACTCGTTACAGTCTAGCGAGTCCGAGTAATTTAGGATTTGCCCATCTCTACATAAAATACATTAATTTATTGATATATAGGTGTGCTCTGCCGTAAGTATATAGCACTAGTTTGTGGAGTAATTTATATTATATGCACATATAACCTTATGTAGTACACTGTCAATTGTACCACCAATAATATTGCACTATGTGCTCCTATTTATTGACAGTGAGGTGCTGTATTGTTTGAGACAGCGCTACCCAAGGGCTTTCTGCACTAGTGCCACCCCCTCATATATCCATCTCAATAGCTGCTGCGTAGCTTACCTCTAACTTGTGCAATGAAGTCCCCACTTGTGCTGCAGAGTACCACCCACTGAGCCGCCTTCGTATGTTTAAATACTTCTTCCTCAGGGCGCCCTGACAAAGTGGTCAGTTTCATGTGTCATCAGTGTACCTCAGGTGAGGCATTTCCATGACAGCCTGAAGTGTGCAGTGCTAAGGCCCTATAGGGAGCACGGTAAAATACAGGAAAAATTGAAAAAAAGTTTAAAAAAATATGAAAAAAAAACCTAAGAGTTCAAATCAACTCCATTTTGCCTCATTGAAAATAGAGCTATTAAAAAAAATATATATATACGCATTTGGTATTGCCGTGTTCAGAAATGCTCGATCCATCAATATATTGAATCAATTAATCATATCTGTCAACTGCGCACTGGACAAAATGTCCAAACGACATAATTACGTTTTTTTTTTGTCACCGCAACAATGTAACAATATGATGCAAAAATGCAAAAATGCAAAACATCGCATCTACCCAAAAATGGTATAATTAGAAATATCATCTCAAGCCGCAAAAATAAGCCGTCACACAGCCCCAGATCCCGAAAAATGAGAACGCTATGGGTCACGGAAAATGGCGCAAAAGCGCAGTTTGTTTTTTGTACAAACTTCTGCATTTTTTTCCACCACTTAGATAACAGTAAAAGTATAGATGTTTGGTATCTACAAACTCGTACCGACTCGAGGCATCACACCGTCATGTCAGTGTTACCATATAGTGAACATGGCGACTAAAAAAAAACCCAAAACAATTATGTAATTGCACTTTTTTTGCACTGCACTTGGAATGTTTTTGCAATTTCCCTGTACACTCTATGATAAAATAAATAATTGCATCTGAAAGTACAACTAGTCCTACAAAAAATCAAGCCTCATATGTCTATATTGACAGAAAAATAAAAAAGTTATGACTCTTGGAAGAAGGGGAGGGAAAAAATGAAAATTGCCCAGTGTTAATTAACCCCTTACTGACATATAACAAATCATATATGTCTCAGCTCCCTGAGAAACTGAGCCAATAAATATCTTTGTAAATGATGTCTGTGTTATTTTATTCCACCATGATACATTACTCCAGGGGTGGGGGCGTTATTTTCTGATTATACTCCATTGGTGGGTGTTAGGCTATATTCACATGGTGCGTTATTGTACAGGTATTCCTGCGTTCCTTACGGATCCGCTAGTGCAGTGAAATGCAGTGACGTTCTGTCCCAGCCAAGTCAATACATTTCACAATTTGGCATTCACAAAACTGTGCTTTTTACGGATCAGCTTTTGGACTCAAGAATGGATCCGTAAAAAGAATAAGCTGTCACTTCTTGGGTGCTTTTTGCCTGCGCTTATTACTTATCTTGCCACGCTCCCCCGGGTGATCTCCAGCAATGTCCCCTCATACCGAGGTTGCGGGACCTGCGGGAAGACCAGGGACTGCCCCATGTGACCGAGCGATGTCACTCAGTCACCTACGCAGGGTCCTAGAGGCAGCAACACTACGGCCTCCGGGATGACAGAACACAGCTGGAGATCACCATGGGAGTTCGGCGAGGTGACTAAATAGCGCAGCAGCATTCACACACAGAACATTGTGCTTTGTGAGAATACTGCAGTCTCTGTCCCAAAAACGGAAACTCTGAGTGTGAATGTAGCCTTCAAGTGTGATTATACTGTAGTGGGTGGTGGTGGGGGACACACTCATTATTGTATGATTATACTCCAGTGGGGGAGGGTACATTAATATATGATTATAATCTAAGAAAGGGGCTTAATTTATGAATATATGAAAAGGGAGTAATTTAATGGAAGATGTCATTTTACAAGAATGTGTATATGTGATTATACTGACTTAAATGTCCATATTTGCTGTACTTGTCCACGTCCTCCCCTCTTTATATGTAAAGCGGCATGGAATCTAATGGTGCTATATAAATAAATAATAATAATAATAATAATAATGTGGCTCCTATCTAAGTGATTCATATACCCTTGCAGTAAAATGAAGCCCCCTAACTCAGTAACAAAATGTACAAAATGTGCAATAAATTTCCCTCTCTCCACCTTTCAGTACAAGTATATGTGATTATTCCCCCTTCCCCCACATCCTCTGGAGAGTGATGTCGTCCCTCTATAGCCCCCTTACATGCCCCCTGCAGAGTGACCTTACATACAATATGGAGCAGTGGGTCATACTCACACAGCTGAAGTCCTGCTGGGGCTTCCATCACAGCCTGGCTGAGTCACTGGTGGATGGTCACAGGCTGTCAGGGTGGCTGGAACAGCAGAGCAGGTCGGAGGATGAATTTCCCGCCACCACAATGATCTCCGGCAGACAGAGAGAGTAAGGGGAGCAGCAAATCAAAGTGTGATGTCTCCCTGCAGCGCCCCCCTCTGGAGCCACCACTCCAGTCACACATGTGTACGCTTGGCCATGGTGGGCAGGCCCTGTGTGGCAGTGCTTCTGATTGGATGCTTGCACACAGACCCTGCTTCTTGCCAATCAGTACTCACTGCCACACAGGGCCCGAACGGAGGAGATATTAACGCCTCACCCTTGGGCCGATCAGTCAAGGAATAAAAGGGGCATGGCTGCGTCAGCCTTGCTGGGCTCCCCTGCTCCCTGCCAATCATCGGGCCACTCAGTGAAATAAGGGCTGTAAGGCCCTGATAGCGGCCCTGAAACTATATTGATTTATTGATTCATCAGAGATATTTAGTCTGGAGTTTCTTAGACCTTTACTAATGGGGCCTAACTAGGCAGAATAACAAAATGCCTTAGTCTCAAATGATAAACCAAGATGAAACAAAAATAGAAGAGATTTGCAAAAGGTCCACCCAGGCTAGGATATTGATGTTTCCTGTTTATTCTTGGATGTGGCTATGGTCAAATTATCATTTAAAAAAGGTGGAAGTTGACTTGGGCATGGAGAACATAAAAATAACATTCCCAGCTATGGCTCATCAACAACTAGGAGGCACCTGGTGAGGGCAGCCGCAGAATTTAAGAAGATAGATTTGGGCAATTGAATCACACTGTTTTGGGACACCTTAAAGACTATCTGGCATGTGCATTTTTATTCATAGTACACATGAAGATAAGCAACTTTCTATTATATGTTATGAGTGAAATCTACTTATTTTGCTTTTTGGGTTAATCTTTCTTTTAGTGAAGACAGATTTTCACATTCGTGAGATAGGTGACAACAATTGATACTTTCAATATTCTGCAAAGAAGGAAGGAGGAGGAGGGAGAGAAGCTAAAAGCAAATAATCATTTTGAAGCCAATTCTCCTGAATCAAAAGTTGCTGTTCTCTATAGAATTTTTATAACTTTATGAATAGCAACTGTCGTGGCTTATTTCAGTGATAGGCAAATCTGTAGTCACTGAAGACATATTTAACCTATGAACTGAGAATTATGTTATATCTAGTAATGAGCGAATATACCGTACTCATCACTTTCGTTACTCGCAAAAATAGTACGGTATTCAGGATGCTCATTACTTGGCGAGTATTCATGTCCTTGTAAGAGTGTGCAGAGATCTGTAGATCTGTAGTGACATTTCCTTCGCCTCTGCATGCAGCAGTGTGTGGAGAAGAGACATTGGGAACATTAGGACCCAGAGATTCCGTGCTTGAAAAAAAGGTGGGGGCCAACAACCGAGGAAGTTGTTGTGGAGACAGGTAAAAATGATAGTTGGTGGAGCTGAGGTAAACAAGCATCCTTATGTGTGGTGAGCAGGAAAGTGGCTTTGGAGAAGTCTGTGCCAGATAAAGCTGAGACCTGACATTGATTAACTTAACAGCCAGACCCCAGGAGGGCACCAAAAACTTATTCCACGAGAAGAAGCAGGTTGGACTGCTGCCAGGAAATAAGTACATTGGTAAAGACAAGTTGGACATTTTTTAAGAGAAACGACTGAATCCCGAATGAAGATGTCGCAGAGGATCGAGGAGGAGTATGAGGGTTGGGGGGTTAATAAAGATGGAGTCTCTAAATGTCTGTGTGTTTTTATATCTAATAAAATGTTTTCCTATGTGTTTTGTCTTCTTTACTATTTATTTTAGATTCTTGATGGCCGTGTCTAATATTGGCCCAACATGAAGAATCTAGGGTTAATGCCAGATGGCAATACAAAGCTGACATTAACTCCTTATTTCCTAGCATGCCAGCACCACCAGGGCCACTGGAAGAGCCAGATAAAGCATCTGGAAATGGCGCTACGATGGATATGCCATTTTCAGGGGCGGCTGCAGGCTACCATTTTTTAGCGTGGGGGGACAGAAAACAATGGATCCTCACCCCGCTGAGAATACCAGCCCTTAGCTGCCTAGGTTTATCTTGGCTAGAAATTAAAAATAGGGCAGAGCTCCCTGCATTTTTTTTACTAGTCAAGGTAAAATTAAGCAGCTGAGGGTGGCAGCTCGCAGCTGTCTGCGTTATCTATGCTAGACTGAAAAATACAGCAGAACCCTACACACTTTTCTTCATATTTTTTTTTATTGACCTCAATATGATGTCAGGTTGGTTGCCATACACTAAAGAACAATCACCATCAAGGTGGTGGAAATGCAGTCTGATTGCAAGAGCCAATCACAGACATTCTCACAGATTGGCTGTTGCAGGTCAATGCAGTGAATATGTATGAAGCTTAATGTGCGGCCCCGGAAGCAAGCAGTGGGACACTGGTAAAATATTCTAGCTATTCTGTTATCTAATCAAACAACATTGGCAGCACTTCCAAGAAAAATATGGGTGCAAGAACGTAATGTCCAAATCTTGGGTAGCTATAAAGAGCAAAAAAAAAAAAAATGGGCAACACTCCCAAATCAGATGAATAACTTGGACTTTGCTTATCCATTGATGACAAAACTGCAGCTGAGCCAGGGCACAATGTGAACGGGTGTGTAAGACACGTTCACTCACACCAAATATATAGATCACAGAAAAAAACAGTATAACAAAACGTGTGGAAGTACTCTGCTATAATAAATAGTAATAAAAAGTAAGTGCTAGTAAAAAACAGAATAAAAACAGGGTACTTAGTTAATACGTTTTTGCAAAAAAGTACGTAAGCCGTTCTACGTCTTCAACGTGACCCATATCAGAACGGAATATGATATGGGTCACGTTGAAGACGTAGAACGGCTTACGTACTTTTTTGCAAAAACGTATTAGCTAAGTACCCTGTTTTTGTACTGTTTTTTACTAGCACTTGCTTTTTATTACTATTTATTATAGCAGAGTACTTCCACACGTTTTGTTATACTGTTTTTTTCTGTGATCCTTATCCATTGATGACGTTTCAGCAGATTTCTCCGCCTTTCTCAAGACTGAGAAAGGCAGATAATCTGCCAAAACATTGCCAATGTATCAGTAAAGTTATTCATCTGATTTGGGAATGCTGCCTAGTTTTTTTTCCTTTTTATTCTATCATCTATCTATTTATCTATCTTTCAATGCTATCTGTTTGTTTATCTTTTTTACAGTGTCTTGTGAAAGTATTTGGCCCCCTTGAACTTTTCAACCTTTTGCTACATTTCAGGCTTCAAACCTACAGATATAAATTCAATTGTTTTTGTGAAGAATCAACAACAAGTGGGAAACAATCGTGAAGTGGAAAAAAATTTATTGCATATTTAAACTTTAAAAAAAAGTAAAAAACTTAAAAGTGGGGCGTGCAATATTATTTGCCCCCCTTGAGTTAATACTTTGTAGCGTCATATTTTGCTGCGATTACAGCTGCAAGTCGCTTGGGGTATGTCTCTATCAGTTTTACACATTGAGAGACTGAAATTCTTGCCCATTCTTCCATGCAAAACAGCTCGCGCTCAGTGAGGTTGGATGGAGGGCGTTTGTGAACAGCAGTTTTCAGCTCTTTCCACAGATTCTTGATTGGATTCAGGTCTGGACTTTGACTTGGCCATTCTAACACCTGGGCACGTTTATTTTTGAACCATTCCATTGTAGATTTTGCTTTATGTTTGGGATCATTGTCTTGTTTGAAGATAAATCACCGTCCCAGTCTTAGGTCTTTTGCAGACTCCAACAGGTTTTCTTCCAGAATGGTCCTGTATTTGGCTCCATCCATCTTCCCATCAATTTTAACCATCTTCCTTGTCCCTGCTTAAGAAAAGCAGGCCCAAACCATGATGCTGCCACCATGTTTGACAGTGGGGATGGCGTTTTGAGGGTGATGAGATGTGTTGCTTTGACGCCAAACATACGGTTTTGCATTGTGGCCAAAAAGTTCAATTTTGATTTCATCTGACCAGAGCACTTTATTCCACATGTTTGTTGTGTCTCACAGGTGGCTTGTGGCAGACTTCAAATGAGACTTTTTAAGGATATCTTCAGTGGCGTAAATACCGACCCGCGGGCCCCGGTGCAAGATGCACCCCGGGGCCCCTTTGGTGAGTACCGGAGAGGGATATTGGGGGGTGCAATCGGTGCCGGCCGGGTGAGAAGTGAGTCTGGGTGCTATTGGTGCCTGGCCGGGTTGTTTTAGAGGCGCGAGTACCTGCTCTGCCTCCCGCCGGCTTGTGGAGCAGCGAGGGGGCAGGCACTGCTGCGCGGCAGCTGCAGGAAGTGTCTTCTGTCACTTCCAGTCCTCTATCCACTCCTTTTCCGGCGCTATCATGGTCGCGGCGGGCGGCTGGAGGCACGGGCAGCAAGGCCCCCCGGGGAGCTCGGGGCCCCCCCAGGGGGCTGCGACCGCAGTAGTTACGCCACTGGATATCTTTGAGAAATGGCTTTCTTCTTGCCACCTCTTCCACAAAGGCCAGATTTGTGCAGTTACGACTGATTGTTGTCCTATGGACAGACTCTCCCACCTCAGCTGTAGAGCTCTGCAGTTCATCCAGAGTGATCATGGGCCTTTTGGCTGCATCTCTGATCAGTCTGCTCCTTATTCAAGATGAAAGTTTAGAGGGACGGCCGGGTCTTGGTAGATTTGCAGTGGTCTGATACACCTTTCATTTCAATATGATCGCTTGCACAGTGCTCCTTGGGATGTTTAAAACTTGGGAAATCTTTTTGTAATCAAATCCGGCTTTAAACTTCGCCACAACAGTATCTCGGACCTGCCTGGTGTGTTCCTTGGTCTTCATGATGCTCTCTGCACTTGAAACAGAACCCTGAGACTATCACAGTGCAGGTGCATTTATACAGAGACTTGTTTACACACAGGTGGGTTCTATTAATCATTACCAGTCATTTAGGACAACATTGGATCATTCAGAGGTCCTCAATGAACTTCTGGAGTGAGTTTGCTGCACTGAAAGTAAAGGGACTGAATAATATTGCACACCCCACTTTTCAGTTTTTTATTTGTTAAATAAATTTAAAATATACAATATCCACTTCACGATTGTGTCCAACTTGTTGTTGATTCTCAACAAAAAAATTTGAATTGATATCTTTATGTTTGAAGCCTGAAATGTGCCAAAGGTTGAAAGGTTAAAGGGAGCCAAATACTTTCACAACGCATCGTATAGTTTAAACAGAAATGGTGTCTCATGGTCTGCGCTGCTGCTTCAAAAAATGCACTGGGAAAACATTGCTTTCTCCATCTCCTCCTTTATTCCTCCATACATTACCAATGCATTTCGGTGCACACCTCGCACCTTCCTCAGGGTCCATTGAGGAAGGCTGCGAGGTGTGTAACAAAACCCGTTGGTAATGTATGGAGGAATAAAGGAGGAGATGGAGAAAGCAATGTCTTCCCTGTGCATTGTTTGAAGCAGCAGCGGGCACCGTGAGACACAATTCCTGTTTGAACTATCTGTTTCCAGCGTGTGCGAGGTGGTGGAGGTTCTGCAGCAGCTGTTACCCAGGCATTCAAGCTGGTTGTGGGTTATCACAACCTAACCAGGGGAGCAAGCTACCTTTCAGCTAACGTCTAGTGTATGTCGCTAGTGATAAGGCACAATCTGCGCCTCTCTTTGTCTCCTTTATTTTTAACTATAGACAACACACTGTATGTCATTTTATTGTTCATGCTAAAATCGTTGTCAGAGTGCTGTGTGTATGGTGTGCTATGTTTTTATCTCACCCATACACTTTTATTGGTGGAATATCATGAGATCCGCAGACATACGCAGAATGCTGCAAATTTTTCCTCGACATGTTTCTCGCAGAGGAAAAATTCACAGATAAGTATGGCACTATAATTTCACATGGTTGCAAGTTCAATGTTTTATTGCATTGCACTCGCTTCCCATTTCCGCAGATGTGAGTGCACCCTAATAATTTCTTTCCCAGACTCTGTGCTTTTTTGTATCCATCCAGTTCTTCATTAAATATCAGCTCTGTCAGTGTATGTCAAATAGAGCTGACATACGCAACCACAAATTGGTAGCAGTTATTTAAGTGTCTTTCAATTGATATCTGAAAAATATCAGCTAGGTAGAAAATCTTCCTCACACATTGCTTGAGTAGGGAGTTTCTAAATACAAGTTTTGTCAGTGTATGGCATATACTGTTGAAATATGCAACCAAAAATTGGTTGCTGGAATTTAACCTCTTCATGCACACGGCTATACCTTTATGCCCTGGAAAGGAGTTTGCTTCCAATCTAGGACGTATATGTACATCCTGGCAAAAATGCAGCACCGTAGCCATGGTAACGGCAATTGATCTCCGGTACCAGATGATTCAGGAAGCAGAACGAAGCTTGACTTTGGAGGGTAGGGGAAGGGGTTGTTGCCATCTTGCAACTAAGAATAATGTAATTGGCAGTTTAATTCTGAAAAGCCAATCACTGCAATTGTAATGATTCAGACTTGAAATTGCCCAAGTTATTATGATCCAGCTATGGTAGGGGATGCAACAGTCCCAACTACAGGCTGGAGCTCAGAAGAGGTGGTGTCACTTCCCTCCAGCCCTGATTGGAGGATCGCACTGTAATGTGTTAAACTATAACAAATTGTGAGGTATTGGTTTGTCTTTTGGTCCAAAACACGTAAGCTTGTGAGCCCCTACATGGCTCCCCACATCTCACAAGTCCTATCCACTAAATTATTATCTCAAGTGAGCAAAGGACAAAATAGAAAATAAATTCTCTTACCACAGCAGATTCTGGTCAGACGACCATTACACTCAGTGCTGTGTGCAGCTCTGCCCAGGTTATAACTGAAGGCATTATGAATGCAAGACACCAGCCCCAATCACTAGCAACCTCCTTTCACACAGAGGGAGTGACCACTGGTTGTCCTGCACACACAATGGGCTCCATATAGGGCGCAGTTCACACAGGCCTGCACAGTGTATGCCCAGCCTCTTACATTAGCCCCCATTTCAGTAGACGGGCTGTTGTGGCATTCAACACCGCAACCTGCGCTGGAACAAACGCACCCATACGGCCCAGCTACACACAGCAACAAAAGAGTGCAAGAAAAAAACACAATGACAGAAAACTGAAATTGTGGAAATTTAGTTAGTTTTAAACTATAACAAATTGTGGGGTATTGGTTTGTCTTTTGGTCCAAAACACGTAAGCTTGTGCGCCCTATATGAAGCCCATTGTGTGTGCAGGACAACCAGTGGTCACTCCCTCTGTGTGAAAGGAGGTTGCTAGTGATTGGGGCTGGTGTCTTGCATTCATAATGCCTTCAGTTATAACCTGGGCAAAGCTGCACACAGCACTGAGTGTACTGGTCGTCTGACCAGAATCTGCTGTGGTAAGAGAATTTATTTTCTATTTTGTCCTTTGCTCACTTGAGATAAGAATTTAGTGGATAGGACTTGTGAGATGTGGGGAGCCGTGTAGTGGCTCACAAACTTACGTGTTTTGGACCAAAATACAAACCAATACCCCACAATTTGTTATAGTTTAAAACTAACTAAATTTCCACAATTTCAGTTTTCTGTCATTGTGGTTTCTTCTTGCACTCTTTTGTTGCTGTGTGTAGCTGGGCCGTATGGGTGCGTTTGTTCCGGCGCAGGTAGCGGTGTTGAATGCCACAACAGCCCGCCTACTGAAATGGGGGCTTAATGTAAGAGGCTGGGCATACACTGTGCAGGCCTGTGTGAACTGCGCCCTATATGGAGCCCATTGTGTGTGCAGGACAACCAGTGGTCACTCCCTCTGTGTGAAAGGAGGTTGCTAAAGATTGGGGCTGGTGTCTTGCATTCATAATGCCTTCAGTTATAACCTGGGCAGAGTTGCACACAGCTGTGGTAAGAGTACTGTAATGTGTGATCCTCCAATCAGTATGCTAAGGGAGCAGTGTCACACGGTTCTTAGAGATCTCCACAGCCTCATTCTGTCCATGGAGACTGTGGGAGCCTTCTCATGCAGCCGGGAATGATCCCTGCTGTCCCTGGCTGTTCAAACCCTAAATGGTGTGATTGGTATAAATCGTAGCAGTTAGGGTATTGCGGACCCCCTCCCTACGCAGATCTTTTGCCCGCAATTAAATTGCGAGGGATCAATCATCACCATAGGAACCCAACGTTGCTATGGCGGCGACTTCTGTTTTACCTGACGTCATCAAGCCACAGGGATCATATGATCTCTGAGGCTTTGTGACTGTCACTAAAAGATGCACTGTATAGCAGTAATCAATCATTGCTATACAGTACAGCTTCAATCAGAGCTGTAAAAGTTGTCCTGTGCTCACATCAGCAATTATGTAAAAATCTCTAAAATACATGATTCAGATAAAATTCCCAATGTTAAATTCACTGCAATGAGGCTTATAGAGTGACTGTGACCTCCCATCTGACCTGTGATCTGGCAGTTCTCATCTTCTTTTGTGCATTTTTTTAGGTGTGCACAAAAGTGCGGTCAACCACAGTTTTGTGCCCCTTTTAAAAGAAGAACACCACTGAACAAAGGCCAAACAGAGTCCAGAGTAACCCTGCTGCTTTATTAATGAATCGATCATTTGGGGGTATCACCTGAATCATGTATTTTGGAGAAGTAGCTGGAAACTAGAATGTAAGTGCTCAGCATAGAGCACAGTATAAATGTGAACTGATCTAAAATGTTCCGCATCCAAATAGCAAGCAATAGCATTCAGGTCAATTCACTAAAACACTAGTCCCTATCAAGGTTTGTCATTTGCTAATGGAAATATAGGGGATTCCACGTTATCAGTAGCACAAAGGCTCATAGAATTGCATTATGGCTCCTCGCCTCTCAAAAAGTAAAACAGCAAAGCCTGTGCTCCCAAGCCCTAATTCTCCACTCATTTCTGAACACCCTACAATGTCTTAACCACAGTTAAGGGGCACAGGTTTGGCATTGTTGTAGTGAGGAAGCCCACTTAGTTTACAGAGTGTGTGTCTCCAGAAGCATGAGCTGGCCACAATGTATAAGCACTACAATGGACTGGACACTACATGGTCTTATTTGCAAATTTTAAATCTGCAACATTCACTGCATTTCACTTCATGAGTGTTTCCCAGACATAAAATTATCTCTACAGTCATAGATTAACTCCCTATGGGGTGTAATAAACTTTGGTCACTTTCTGCTCTTCTGGCAATTTAGGGCTCTGCAAATGGAGTCCGCAAACTATTTTAGGAAAATTATGGACATGTTAGGGACTGGGGAGGGCTTGCTGCTGTGTGGGGAGGGCTTGTTGCAGTCTGGGGCGCGTTTGTAGAAGAGTGGGTGGAACTGACAAGTAGTAGTGATGTTTTCACCCAAGCTCTAAAACAAACGTGCCCCTTGTCAGTCTCCTCCAGAGGCAGAATAGTGATATCTAGGTAACCCTGCAAAATGCTGACAGGGGGTAAATTACAAACTGTTACAACATTTTGCAGCCTAGATATACACTTAGATTTTATAAAAAGCCTAGACAACCCCTTTAAGAACACACAGCACACGGATACTGGGAGAGGGAAAAATTGCACTTGCATAGCACTTCCATGACATACAGAATGACACTTGCATCTCACTTGAAGATTTTTTTAGCAACAATAACAGAGCTATATATCACATGCAAACGTTAGTGAACCCCAAAAGTGATTTTTTTTGCAGGTTTATTGAACTTTATCTGAGGGCAAAATTAAATAGTCACATACAACATAAGGCCCAGTTACACACACAGATAATTGTGCAGAGATTGTTGGCAGATCTTTGATTGCAGTGAAATCATGGACCCATTGTTACATTTGTACACGGCCACAAAATGGAACAATGTGTCCATGATTTCACTGCAACCAGAGATCTGCCAACAATCTCTGCACAATTATCTGCGTGTGTAACTGGGCCTTTATGGCAAGAGTTCAATATTCTTATGATATACAGTCTCCCTAGCACCCTAAGTGGCTGAGAGAATGGGCACTTATTGGAAGGCACCTCGGCCGCTGCCGTATGCCCTAGACTGCTGAGCCCTTATCTGGCAACAACAATCCCCCTCTTCGTGCAATGATGCAGGACAAGGAAAGAAGCCCCCATTCTCTCAACTTCCTTTAGCCTGCCTTCTCAGGTTCCTCTCCTCCCCCTTTTCCTCACTAGCCCTCAGCCTGCCTCCTGGCTATAAGTAGCCTTACCTAAGGGCAACCTCCCTCTTACTTTCCTGCTCCTCAGGCGAACATCAACGTCGACGGGTGAACAAACAATGATCGCTTCGCCGAACGGATGATGGACGCCAGCTCCCTCTCGGATGGCCCGTAGAGCGTAGGGTCCACCAGGCCCACCGGCAGCGGCGGTGTGCTTATGCTCATTACATGTCCATACATACAGCTGTGCTTGGCGTACATTACATGTCCATACATACAGTTCTGCTTTATGCTCATTATATGTCCATACATACAGCCCTGCAAGTTGGAGCACGCAAGCTGGTCGGCTCCAACAGTATAAGTATTTATTCCCTGCACAGGCAATAACATTGGCCAGCCCTGATTATGTTATTTGATTTCCTTGCGCAGCGTTCCCCCCCCCCCCCCCCCGGAGCTAGGGAGAACGGCGGGCCCGCGGCTTCCGGGCACAAGTATTTATAAAATCACCACCCATCCACATGGGGCATTATTGTCCCAGCCCCCCCCGACTCATCAGGCATAGGATCACCGCCACGACGGAGGCTCCCGGCGGGCCCTCACCCAATCATCGCCCGTTACGCTTCCGGTCCTGGGGGCACACAGTGGGGGGGGCCGCCGCATTGCGCCAGGCTTGCGCGCTCCCACTGAATCCGGGCCCGCGGCCTACTTTACTTGGAATCCGCTTTGCTTGCGCAGCCCCCGCTCCCACCAGGGTCCGCGATCCCGCGGGACCCTCGGCCGCGGCCTAATCCCCGGTCCGCCGCGTCACTTCCTGTGACGCGGCCATCGCCGCGTTATGATTCCCGGTCCGTCGTGTCACTTCCGGTGACGCGGCCAGGAGTGACGCGGCCGTCACGTGACCGGAAGTCAAGCGCGGCTTCCGGCGGCCGTACAATATGTGCATCGACGTCACTTTCGGCCCGGCGTTCAGCTATTCCCGCGAATGCCCAGCCAGGAAGGACCCCGCTGCACACCCTCCCTGGGCCACTGTAATTTTAGCCCCCGCCATAATTAATGCACATCAACATACAAGGTGATAATAAGAAAACTGTGATTATTTAAAAATAATTAAAATAATTAAAAACAATAATAATTTAAATCTGGCTGCTACATTAAACTGTAAAGAGTATATACACGGTTTGTAAGGCATTACCAAATACAATGTAGGAATTGCTTACAAGGGAGCATGCAGTCATAACTTGTGCAAGTCCAGGTGACAATCCATAAAGTCAAGATACAATAACGTGGGCTCCCTTTACTGTCTGTCCACCACTAGGGTACAGTATATACTAATCTCCCCCCTCCCCCCTCAGTGGGGTTGTGGGGATTGTTGCGGTCATCATGCTTTAGACAAGACTGATCAGGATACCAGGGAGCACAAATGTCCCTGCCCAACAATTATCTCCATATCAGTATGTTTAAGGGCTAATTTACAGATCCTGCTTAGAATTACCATACACCACGAAGCAGCGTGTATCATAATATAGTTATACACAAATCTTGTATCGACCAGTTGCCGCCATATGAATCAGCTGCTTAATTCAAGCCAACGTAACCCTGTCTAGTACCTTATACCATGTCACCAGTCACTCCCCAGCAATAATAATTGCTCATTTGCATCTTTTTATTTATTGTTAACACTACACCTTGCATACAACCGCACTGTCCTTATTGCAGCTGGCAATCCTTAACGGATGTTGCTGTGCCTGCAACCTAAGCTTAGGCAGAGGGTGAATGCAGAGTTATAGGCAATCTGGGATCAGCTCTGCTCAGGTATAAGCGGCGCAGCAGGTGCATATGTACATCTACGTAGATATATGCGCCCATAACCGGGACAAGCGTATACACACTGGAGGCAGGCCGATATATACACACCTAAAAAGATTAATCAATATGCGTGTATAACACCCCAAATAGAGTTAACATCCAAGAAGGTTATACCATACTGTACAAGGATGCCCCAGCAGTTGCCCGCATCTACAATACATATCATAAAGAATAACCTCTCCTTTCAGGAGAATCCGCACACGGGATGCCCCAAGTGCTAGTAACATCATCTCCATTTAAGATTACACGCAAGCGCTTCTGCAATGGTTAACACACATGGTAATGAGATCACGGAATCTGCTTCACATTTCAGCCATGTAGATACATTTACCTACACTGTTTCTGCCAGTCAACATATAAGTGTTTATTTCCATGAATGCTACAGGTACAGGTTGGCACAATTCAGGTGCGACATTCCACCAAGATGGGGGATGGTGAGGCCCGCTCTGATTGGTACGTATGATCGTGAGTCTCGCTGGTCTGGTACGCAAAATAGGTATTCAGCTCCTCGGCTATATTAACCCCTTATGGGCCAAGCCTCAATTGGCAATTTTGACCGGTCACCTTCTGAGGTTATAACTCTGTAACACTTCTACATATCCTAGTAATTCCAAGACTGACTTTCATGACACATGGGACTTAATGTTAACAGTAAATTCAGGATGATAATTTCCGCAATTTTTGACTAAATAAGAGTTTTCACATGCAGGGATAGTTCAAAGCCATGAAAGGTATAGCAGAACATCGAACAGGCTCCTCCAAGGGAATCTCACCCTCACAGTTTCCCATCCTTTTTGTTCGTTAGGTAGATAACTAAATTCAGGCTCAACAGATGGGACACAGCGGGCATCGGTCGTTAGTTCACCTCCCACCCACGGCTGCACGCTGAGGTACACAACCCCGCCTAGCGTGCTATTTACCACCTCCTGTATAAGGTCCAGTATTCGTTTTGACAGCCGCTGCTCCAAGACGTATTGATCAGATATACAGGCTTTAAAAAAAATAATAAAATAATAATTATAACTTCTGGTGGACACTGCTTGAGACAGACCATATGGTCGAAACGTCGCAGTCCCTGGGAATAAAGCCCATATGACTGAATCTGAAGGAACTGCCGCCTCTAATTTTCTTATATATAGATAGATAAATAATAACAACACAAGGTTATAGTAATACTTAAAAGGTAGCAGCACACCACGTGGGCATAATAGAAACATAGCTAATTAAGAACACTGGATTTATCAGTAAAAATAATGGTTCCAGCTCTACAGGAAGAAGACACACATCACTTCCCAATGCAACGGGTAAACATACACATTAGTACAACCATAATGCTTGGGGATATATCCGTTACTACTATATAAGGCAACCGCCTCCCTTAGCCAGAGGCCATGCCTCGCAGGGCTAGTGCCAGAAAGCGAGTTTTGGGGTAGGCACGGGCAAGCTCGCAGGCTACGACTCAACCATGGCATAGAGGCTAACCTGTTGTTATGACACACACCTGTAGTATCCTGCACCCACAGTCTACACTGCGACATCTCGCAGTACTCCTAATAGCAAGGTTATCATTAGGCATAGGCCCTGCCAATGTAGGTCATGGGAAGCAAGACCTGGAAATTCCTGGTTTTACAGGAGGGTCGAGGAGGCAATTCGATAGCTTGGTTAAGCGCAAAGGCGATTTAACGCAAACCGGCAAAAAAAAAAAAAAATATTAATTAAAATTATGTGTACATAATAATAATAAATATTTAAGTAAATTATCATTTAAATAATCAAATAATAATTATATATACGGCCTCGTAATATCAGTCTGCAAAGCCGTGCAGGAGGACCAACGCATTTTCCCTAGATAAGAAACGTAAGTGCATTGTCACACCACAAATTGGAGAACCTCCCCCGACGGGGCACTTCCTGAAATCCCGACAGTTGAGATGACTGCAACTTGGAATGGTCAGCAGGCATTCCTGCAATAAGGCACCAATATCCCGTAACACTAAGTCATCCGGTTTCCAATCATATGGCAAAGGGCTGGTTGCAATATTGTGTTAGTCACCACTAAGCTTGGCTGGCCACTGCAGCATTCGCTGTTGCCATTTTAGGAGCGCTACATGTTGGCGAACCAGTTAACAAGTCAGCCCACCGCCTAGGGGGGAGCCACGGCATGACGACGTAATAGCATGTAACAAAGGGGTTAGAATTCACATCAGGCGGTCCAAGCAAGCCAAGGTATATGGTCCCCCATTTTCATCCGGAGGTCCTACATGTCCCTTGGAGGCCATACAGCAACACTGCGCTTCCCGCACTCCTCAATTATGTTTTTCAAGCATGTAGATGGTGCTCCACTCACCGTTGTGCAGTTTGCCAGTTTGCTAAAAGTCTCGTTGAGAAAGCGGGTCGCCAACCAAACCAGTACAGCACACATTCCTTTCGGGTCGGAGCAGCAACGGAGGCAGCGAGAGAGGGCCTGGTCGAACCACGAGATTCAACAGGTGAAAAGATGGAAGTCAGACTCCCTGTTTCGGTATGTAAGATCAGATTTACTGTGAGCAGGACGATGCACGTGCGTCCCCCGTCAAGACTCAGCATTCCCCTCTCTTCTCCCTAACTCCGCTACTCTACTCCTCTTCTCCTCTCCGGACTCTTCCCTCCTCCTCCGGCTCCCTGCTTCCAGTCTCCTTCTTCCCCCTTCTTACATCAGCTGGTTCTCCTTCCACCTCGGCTCCGCCTTCCTTCCCACCTTTCCTCATTACCTTTAAAGTTCTTCTTTCGCTTTTACTCACCCCCCCCCCCCGGTAACAAGGAAGTGTAATTTTTCTTATAGGCGCCGGCAGAGTTTTGTGTCAATCAGAAATGATATGGGCAGACAAGCGGGGAAGAAGCCAGGAGAGGTGAAAACCTCAGTTTGCGGGATCATGATGTCCATTGAAAAACTGCAATAGACTCGACATGGGTGCAGGTGCTCCCAGAGGCAGTGGCCACTCCGAAGGGAGTAACGGATCCAGTGATATTAGTAATACATGCCGGGAACGACGAGTTGGTGACCATGAGGATTCAAGAACTGGGCAATCATGAAGAAAGTTTCAGAAAGGTTGGATCTCTTTTAATCGCACAGTGATAATATGGTCCGCTACGCTGCCCAAGGTACGGGGCTATGAGCAAAGACACCCGTCAGCGGTTGAACGCTCCAGGACACAGGTCAACGCACGAATTGCGTAGCGAGTGGCGGTCAAGTATGGCGTGGTAGTCCACCACGACTTTATATAGAACGAAGTGAAAGGTGTCCTAAGCTCAGATGGAAGCAGCCAAAATGACATAAGGTTGATTATATTCCTGCCGGATATCCTAGACGGGGTGGAAGAAGGTCAGAAGCATGTGTGGGGGGTCGCAGCTCTGGCTCTGCATAGAGCAGCTCCTTGGCCGGTGGAAGAGGGAGTTGGTAAAATTCAACCTGTCCAGGACGGCCTAGGCATCGGGCGCCCCTCCTACAGGGCGTCAACCGGCCTAGGACGGCCAGGGCATCCGGTTTTGCCTCTCCCTAGGACCTAAGGCTGATATGCCGCGCAAGGCCAGTAGGCCGTTCAAGGCTGTTACGCCTTATAAGGCTGATACGCCTCAAGGCTAGTAAGCCTCCAAGTGAGCCGGTAGGCTGTTATGCCCAAAACAACAAAGAGCTGCGGCCAAAATCAATCCACCCCTTTCATTAATTCCTAACAGTCCCGTCAGTTCCATGGTTAGCGAGAGCCCACTTCCCGCCTTCCTTTTTATAGTTATCGGGTTTGTTGCGTGTTTTAATAAAGCTTTGAAACTTACAACGTTGTGGTCTCAATCATTGCATGGCGAGGGGAACCGAATATTGGGTCTCGGCAGTCTGGAAGGCACCTCGGCCGCTGCCGTATGCCCTAGACTGCTGAGCCCTCATCTGGCAACAACAATCCCCCTCTTCGTGCAATGATGCAGGACAAGGAAAGAAGCCCCCCTTCTCTCAACTTCCTTTAGCCTGCCTTCTCAGGTTCCTCTCCTCCCCCTTTTCCTCACTAGCCCTCAGCCTGCCTCCTGGCTATAAGTAGCCTTACCTAAGGGCAACCTCCCTCTTACCTTCCTGCTCCCCAGGCGAACATCAACACCCGCCCTCCCGCCCCAGAAGGAAGCTCTAAGTCGCAGCCGGTGGAAGAGGGAGTTGGTAAAATTCAACCTGTCCAGGACGGCCTAAGCATCGGGCGCCCCTCCTACAGGGCTTCAACCGGCCTAGGACGGCCAGGGCATCCGGTTTTGCCTCTCCCTAGGACCTAAGGATGATAATCCGCGCAAGGCCAGTAGGCCGTTCAAGGCTGTTACGCCTTATAAGGCTGATACGCCTCAAGGCTATTAAGCCTCCAAGTGAGCCGGTAGGCTGTTATGCCCAAAACAACAAAGAGCTGCGGCCAAAATCAATCCACCCCTTTCATTAATTCCTAACAGTCCCGTCAGTTCCATGGTTAGCGAGCGCCCACTTCCCGCCTTCCTTTTTATAGTTATCGGGTTTGTTGCGTGTTTTAATAAAGCTTTGAAACTTACAACGTTGTGGTCTCAATTATTGCATGGCGAGGGGAACCGAATATTGGGTCTCGGCAGTCTTGTCTTAACTACAACAGAAACCTCATTTTTAGCATTGGTCTAGCACTACAGCAATTCATTTGTAAGTTTGGATGGTAACTGATGGTAACCAGCAGCCAACTGAACTAGTTATTGTAATTTCAGACTTAGATAATTATATTGTATAACCAGTACAAAAATTGCCTCTTCTTATGGGAAGAAGCTTGTATTGCTGGTGTTTATAAACAAGCAGTGCAAATGAAAGAAGCTGGAGTTTATTACTTGGGCTGAACGCACAAGGAAGGGGTTTAGGATAGAATGGGAATGGAATGTGTGCCAGTTATGGGCCATCAACTGCAGCCCTAGCAGCAGCAGTTATGCACGATAGATGACATGCCTAAGAGGGGAATAGATGCTTAACTGACCATGGGCCATTGGCATTGGCAGCAGGAGAACAGTGTAGAAGACAGGCGATTGTCAATCAGGCAGGAAGACAGTAGGGCCAATTTAATAATTGGCATCAGCCATAAATGAATGAATGCAATAATTCATGCCTGATTCATTTTGACAAATATTGAGTTTTTCATGATGGTGGCGGGTGATCTGGGTTGGTTGATTGTGACAAATCTGGTGGCTATTCTGAGTCTCCTTTTAGGCAAAACACTGAAGGCTGTCCAATACGGTATACCCATAGAAAACTGTGTAATGTATTTCCACAAGTCTTATCTGCTGAGCCATAAGTCTATAGGATCAGAGCTCATGAAATCTGCTGGAGAATTGACATGATACAGGTAGGACTGTTATAGCCACTTTACACACACCAACTTATCTGTCCAACTTCTGAACAACTTACTGGTTGCAGTGAAATCATGGACACATTGTTCCATTTGTACACAGCCACAAAATGGAGCAATGTGTCCATGATTTCACTGCAAACAGTAAGTTGTTCAGAAGTTGGACAGATAAGTTGGTGTGTGTAAAGTAGCCCTTAGGCGGCCGTCACACGGAACGATTTCTTGCCCGATATCGTTTAAGCGATCTCCTTTTTGATCGCTTAAGCGAGATCGGGCAAGAAATCGTTGCATGTAATCAAGCGATTAACGATGTGAAATCGCTTGATCGTGACATCGCTGATCTGAGCTCCGGTTCTCAGATCTAGCGATGAACGATGCCACGATCTGCTTCATCGTGGTGTATAACACCACGATGAGCGATCTCCCAGCGCAGAGTCTATACTGGGAGATGGTAACTATGGTACACGTTGGGTAACTAAGCGACGCGCGGCGCCTAGTTACCCGATGTGTACCATAGTTACCAGCGAGATCGCGGCTCCACATCGCTGGTGAGTCTGTCTGTGTGACATCTCACCAGCGATGTGAGCGATATTGTAAGCGATTGCGCGTGCACGTGATCGCTTACAATATCGCTATAGATATCTGTGCGTGTGACGGCCGCCTTAGGCTAGTGTAAACACTATCATGTGACTCGAGAGTATTGCATTGCCTGAGTGGCATGTGGCTCTCCTCACTTGAACATGACAGCTTTATGTCTTTCTATGCAGCTGGCATGTTGGGGTTAGGAAATCCTCACGAGAGTCATATGGCAATATGACTTCAGCCTAAGGGTATATGCACAAGTTTAGTATTTGCAGAAAATTCTTCATTTTTTCAGCATCTCTTGGCAGTAAGAAACCAGCGGTAAAAAGGCATATTTTGGCTGCATTTTTTATGCATTTTTGCCCAATATTTTTGGTGCAGATTTTTTTCCTTTTTTTCATTCATTAGAATTGGTGAAATCTGCAGCAAAAATGATGCATGAATTGACATATTGCAGAATTAAATCTGCAACAAGTACGCTAGAAGAAAATACTTAAAAGGAACTTGTCACCTGGATCTAAGCCCCTATACTATCACTACCTGTCCCTGTACCTTCCTAGCTGCTCCCTATGTATCCCTCTCTGAGCTAAATCCACCCTATAAAACAGCAGAAAAATAGCTTATAACTTACAGAAGTCCCTGAGGCTGGGGACTGAAAAGGCGGCCCCAGGCTCTATTCTGTCCCTCCTCGTTGCAGCAGTACACACCCCACTGGGTGGCATTATTCTTTCTTCATCGTCGCCTCCTCCATTTGGAATCTCCTACCTGCTTTACACCTATCATGTTGTGGTGATGCGACCTCCATGTGTCCCCTGATCGGGACACAGCATATGGGAGATTGTATCTTCTGCTCGGTAGCAACACACACAGGGTTAGCTGCTACTGGAGCTGAGTGCTGATTGAAAGCACTGACGCCCAGGTGTGCGGGTGAATAGGAGATGATATGAGCTGCTCTGGGCTGTGGGGAGGGGGTGGAGTGTGTCAGGACAGCAGCAGAACCTGCTGTGTAGAGAGAGCTGTGTGAAGATTTAACACAGCCTGGGAGCTCTCTCAGAGTGGACATTCATGAGGCTAATGAGCGGACGGTGAGGAGAGAAGGGTTGTGTGCTGACCTAACACTGCCAAACCGGGAGAAGGTACAGAGCTTCTATATCAGCTGTTGGGATTGTATGAGGTTGTACGCGGCTGCTCCCGGAACCTGGAGGTCTGTGGATACCTGAACTGTGCCTTTAAACTGTGTGCTGTGTGAACAAATACCTGAGTCACTGCCTTCTGTCATGCCGATCCTAACTGCTACCTAACAGTGTAAAGCGGGTGGGAGATTCTAAATGGAGGAGGTGGCGATGAAGAAAGAATAACGCCACCCAGCAGGGCGTGTGCTGCTGCATTGAGGAGGGCAGAATGGAGCCTGGGGCTGCCTTTTCAGTCCCCAGCATAAGGGACTTCTGTAAGTCATAAGTTATCTTTCTGATGTTTTATAGGGCGGATTTAGCTCAGAGAGGGATAGATAGGGAGCAGCTAGGAAGGTGCAGGGACAGGTAGTGATAGTGTAGGGGCTTAGATCCAGGTGACAGGTTCCCTTTAACATGGGCATGAGACTTCAGGAATCTCATTGATTTTGCTGGCATCAAGATTCCCCTTTAGGTTTTGTGACAAATCTGCACTCAAAAATGCATAATAAAGTGATAAAAATACAACATGTATGTGGAGACCCAGGGGTCAGTGGGTGCTCTCATCCACTGGCCCAGCCGCCTTTACAAAGACAACGTGGACCAGGGCTCATCCCCAACTGAACGCCCGAGCTCCTTGACCGTGGGCGGAACACTACTCAGACAACACAGGGTGAGGGAACCACAATAACAAGGCTTTATTGGATACCCAAACAGTTAACAGCATATAACGCATAACCAAGCATAAAACATAATGTAACAGGAAACAGAGTCTCACCCTTACGCTGGCTCACCAGGGATTAGAATATAGCACGGCAAAGTCGGTAGCCAGGTGACTGTATCGTCCCAACCTGGGTTGCTTCCTTGTCCTTATGCAGTCTTTATCACAGCCGAATCCGATAATCCGATACTGAAGTCCTTGTGGTTCTATAGTCCGTGTTCTGGTCCCCTTGGTCGGCACCAAAATGCCTAGGCCTGTGGTTATGACTTGCTAAATGGACCTGAAGATCCTAGATTAGTTGCCTGTATCCAATCCAGTGTACCTCTAGCCGGGACCGAAATCCCTAGACTGAGGTCACTAAACAGAATCTAACTAACTCAGGTTAATGAACACATCTCCTTATATACCTTCAGTAGTGATGGGCGAATCCTAAATTACTCGGAATCGCTTGACTCTAGCGAGTCCGAGCACAGGACTCGCTACTCGTTGCGAGTCTAGCGAGTCCAATGTTAATGAATGGGGAAGCGAGTAATAGCGAGTAGTGTGAGATTTACAAATCGCAGATGTGTCTCGGAAGCTTCAGCCTGAAGCAATCCTAGTTTTGTCATTTATTTGCATTGGACTCGTTTACTTTGCAACTGTAATCGCTGGGAAACTCGCACAGATAAGAGTCCTGTCTTCTCTGTGTGCTGGCTGCCAGCTCCAGGGTCCTAGAGCCTGCCTGCTGCCTGATGTAGCAGTGCTGAGATTGTTCTCAGTCTGCTCATTCCCTGTGTACAGACATGAATGTCTGTGCACAGAGATGATGTAGCAGAGCTGAGATTGTTCTCAGTCTGCTCATTCCCTGTGCATATACATCTATATCTATGCACAGGGATGAGCAGAGAGGACATCGCGTTTTGGACTGCGTCGGACAGAAGAGGATTTTTTTAATTAAAGATGGAGTCTCTAATGGCTTTTTTTTTATTTCTAATAAAAAATTTCTTTGTGTTGTGTTTTTTTTAAAACAATTTAATAGAAATTCATGGCGGTCATGTCTAATATTGGCATGACCGCCATAAATTTCGGGCTTAGGGCCAGCTGGTAATACAAAGCTGGCCCTAACCTCTATTACCCAGCGTGCCACCGCCACCAGGGCCGCTGGAAGAGCGGGGTTCAGCGCCAGAGGATGGCGCTTCAATGAACGCGCCATCTTCTGGGGCGGCAGCGGGCTGCAATTTGCAGCGGGGGGTGCCCAGAAAGCTTGGCTAGACATAGAAATTGCGCGGAGCCCCACGCATTTTTTTGACTCCGACTCCGAGACGACTCCGACTCCGAGACGACTCCGACTCCGACTCCGAGACGACTCCGAGACGACTCCGACTCCGACTCGACTCCGACTCCGAGACGACTCCGACTCCGAGACGACTCCGACTCCGAGACGACTCCGACTCCGAGACGACTCCGAGACGACTCCGACTCCGAGACGACTCTGACTCCGAGACGACTCCGACTCCGACTCGACTCCGAGACGACTCCGACTCCGAGACGACTCCGACTCTGACTCGACTCTGAGACGACTCCGACTCCGAGACGACTCCGACTCCGAGATGACTCCGACTCCGAGACGACTCCGACTCGACTCCGAGACGACTCCGACACGACTCCGACTCCGAGACGTCTCCGACTCCGAGACGACTCCGACTCCGAGACGACTCCGAGACGACTCCGACTCCGAGACGACTCCGACTCCGAGACGACTCCGACTCCGACTCCGAGACGACTCCGACTCCGAGACGACTCCGACTCCGAGACGACTCCGAATCTGAGGAGACTCCGACTCCGAGACGACTCCGACTCCGAGGTGACTCCGACTCTGAGGCGACTCCGACTCTGAGGCGACTCCGACTCTGAGACTCCGACTCTGAGACTCTGACTCTGACTCTGAGACTCTGACTCTGAGACTCTGACTCTGAAATTAATTAAATAATAAAAAAAATACATGGGGCTCCGCGCAATTTCTATGTCTAGCCAGGTACAGCTAAGCAGCTGGGGGCTGGAATCCGCAGCGCAGGGATGCCCAAGCTTTCTGGGCACCCCCCGCTGCAAATTGCAGCCCGCAGCCGCCCCAGAAGATAGCGCGTTCATTGAAGCGCCATCCTCTGGCGCTGAACCCCGCTCTTCCAGCGGCCCTGGTGGCAGTGGCACGCTGGGTAATAAAGGGGTTAATACCAGCTTTGTTATACAAGCTGGTATTAAGCCCGAGATTCTTAATGTCAGGCCACGTTTGACCCAGCCACTAAGAATCTCCAATAAAGGGTTAAAAAAACACAACACAGAGAAAATTTTTTATTTGAAATAAAAAAAAAAGCCATTAGGGACTCCATCTTTAATTAAAAAAATCCTCTTCTGTCCGACGTAGTCCAAAACGCGATGTCCTCTCTGCTACATCCCCTGTGCATAAATATAGATGTCTATGCACAGGGAATGAGCAGACTGAGAACAATTTCAGCACTGCTACATCATCTCTGTGAGCAGGCAGGTTCTAGGACCCTGGAGCTGCACAGAGAAGACAGCTGGACTCGGCTCGCAAAGAAACAGCAGTTACTTTGCGAGTTTCCCTGCTATCACTGGCACAGTAGCCGAGTCTAATGCAAACAATGGCAATCCGAGTTTTGTCAGCGTTTCTGACAAAACTAGGATTGATATTGATTTGCATTGGACTCGTGCGAGTAATCACTGGGAAACTCGCAGAGTACCGAGTCCTGCGAGTCCCTTACTACTCGCCGAGTAACGAGTCCTAGCGAGTAGATTCGCCCATCCCTAACCTTCAGCCCTCATTGCAGGATATTGGGAACGTCACGATAGGTGGAATAATACTGTCTTTTCATTGGCTGGACCTCAAGCCTTATTTAACATATTTTTAGAAGTATTGCAATCCTGACATGGAGAGCCAAATACTGAGTGATATAGCAGCTAGCAGTAATACAATGGAATGTTAGTAGGAGAAATTCAGTCTGCAACCCATGACATTAAAACAATAGTAGCTGCAGCCATGTACATAGAATCAACATTCACAGGGTAATAGACAATGGACGATCAGCATATTTAAGTTCTCTAGCCTTCTAGGACAAACAAGTTAGATAATTACATTACCATGCTAAACTTAAACCACAGTAATCTATGAAAATACTGTAGGAAATTCTCCTTGGCCTTTACAAGTTTACAAGCCAATATACAATACTGTCTACATTGAAGGAGTCAATTTCGTCACAATGTACACCGCCTAAACTGACTGATCAGGCAATGCAATTCTGTTTGCTTATGTGTATCGGTGGGTGGCATCGGTAGATGAACCATTTAGTCCATCATGCCATAGTTAGCTCCAGAAATATTTAAACAATGACACAAGTTTTGGCATTTTAGCTGTTTACTAGGCTAAAAATAAGGCTTCTGGGCCTCACAGCTACCGGACTGTGCCTTTCTGGCACTAAGTTTACCCGAGGTCACAGCTGTTGGCTCACACAGAGGGTACACAATATCTTGTGCGTGCATGTAAAGGGAAGATGTACATCTGTGATTTTTCCTGATGAAGGGGTCCTGCACTCCGAAACACATAGAAAAAAAATCACAATAAGAAATAAATCTCTCCAGTACATTTACTACAGTGTCACGGAAGTGCAGACTGAATCCCTTTCCCTTTTCTCCCCAGATCTTTGCTAAAATATACTGTGAAAGCAACCTAGGGGGGTTTTAAGGCAAAGAAGTGGAATATTCTGAAATGGGAGAGTAATTCTCCAGATCTCAACACAATTGAGCATTTGTGGCGCCCCACTGGTCTGGTCCCCACAAAAGTGTACTACTCTCACTGAACGGGTGTAGTGTCCTAGTCCTAAAGGAAATGGAATGGTGAACCTACGCCTCCAACAAACACACCCACATGGCCCAGTCAAAAAGGGGACAAAAAAACAGACATGGGGAGTTAGTAGTTAGTAAGTGTAGTGCGTACGAGTGAAGGATGTGGAAGCCAAGTGTGCAGGTAAGAACAGAGAGAGAACCCTGCGGGGGCACAGGCAGAGTGAGAACAGCCTGGGCACCCAAATTCGGGACTAAAATAATCAGATGGAGGGATCGTCAAGAACCAGGGAACTGGCCCTGAGCGTGGCACGGACGATGTAAACCTGAACCACTGAACCGGAGACCACGCAATCTCCAGGAGTGGTGACCGCTACCCAACGTACCCGCTGAGAGGCAGCTAAGTAGGGTCAGGAGACAGGTACCAGTCACACAACAGGACCCGTGGTTGCTAGATTGGGTGCGGAGGCACTGACAGGAGAGGTGAAAAAGTAGTTCTGGGAAAATGACCAGGGAAGGGAGAGATACATGAAGGGGTCCTTGGCGAGCTATCCCAATTCCTTGTGTACAGGCCAGACTGGACTTCATAGAGAAAAGCGCCTGGTGGACAATTGCAACTGAATTGAGTAAACCGGGTACAGAATTCCAACACTGTGTGAGACTGTGTTATTCCCCACCTGCGGCCTTACACACTCTTTCAATAAACACATCTGCCTCGGGGTACTGCTCCACCTACGGAGAGCAACGACATCAGGCTGCCATACCAACAATCCCAGAGGTCTAACTCGCGGCGTCGGTCTACGCTGACCGAGTACCATAGGTGGTGTCATGAACATTTCCCTTATAAACTTTATTCCCATCCAACGTACCCCAGAACCTGATCTCCAGCCAGACAGTAATTCCAACTCTCTCGGGGTAATGGAAGCTGGGTCTCGACTCTTGTGACTGCCCCGACAGAACTGTTAGCCCGGTTCCAAGTACCCCACGGCCCCGGGGTTGGGCGAGTCACATGCATTTAACATGCTTAAGACAAAACTTAAGACAGACAGAACCACAAATAAGCAGCAAATAAAGTAAGCTTCAGTAAAGGCCCTGCAAAGCATCACAAAAGATTAGACCCAAATTTGATTAGGTCCATGGCTTCCAGACATCAGGCAGACATTGCCTCCATAGGATTCTCTACAAAGTATTAAAAATGTGCTAAAAACTGGAAAAAAATACTTATTATAAACAGAGAGCTTTTTGTGTGATTCCTGTGCGGATTTTTTGCACTGATTTTCTTGCAGTTTTTCTGGTGGTGGATGAATACGGTTACTAATCGCATTCATCAGTGTGGACTACTCATTATTGTTTGGTGAAAGGTTTAAAAATGAACATTTTATTTATGGCAGTTACTTTGTCTATTTACTTTTGAGACTTTAAAATGAAGAGGCTTTATAGAAAAATAGTCATTTGAAAGGATATTTTTGTTTATTGTTAATTAAACCTGCAAATATACACTTCAATTTTTTTCTCAGTTTCTTCAATTTACATCAAAAATAGTGGAATGCTGAGCCCAAGTCATAAAGGTTCGGCAACTGTCATATTGTCAACAATCTTAAGCTCTATAAAATCTTCACCTATGGGGTAACACAATTTTTTTCTAATATGCTAATTCCACTGTCCCCCAATTTTCTGAACAATTTTGGAAAAAAATCTTAATTTTGGGAATGAAAATTTCAAACTTGGAAGTCCAAGATTTTTTGTTTGATAATTTTCAACAATTTTGTTTTTGACTCAATTCAGATCTGGGCACTACTTGGAAAAATCTCCATAGCTGCAATCATATGACTTGCCACTACCACTACCACAACTACAGATTTCAGCCACTATTTATCCTGCATCAGAAAAAGTAGAATTTGATCCAATGTTTTAATCACGCTTCCTCTGTGCTGTGTATCACTGAGGCCAACAACCTCCTTCTTTGATGATATCATCTCCTCAGCACCTCTTTCTTGTTTCCAGGTATTAGCCGCCACATGATTATTACCATCAACATTGCCTTTGATTCAACAGAGAGCTGCCTCTGTAAGGAAATTGGTCTAAGATCCTTACCCCTTCACCTGAGTCTAATCTCAAGACTTGCCCTGGCTCAGAGGGCTAATGTCCCTGTCATAGCCCATACCACCACAGTTCATTATTAAAATCTTGTTCTCCATTCCTTCTGGCTCCAGGTCATCAACAAAATATAAAGGCTGACTGTTCATTTATTCCAATAAATCAAACAAGAATTGGTTCTACGTATTATGCTCCTTAAAGGGACACTGTCATGTCATTTTTCAGTATGATACTAATATTACCCTTGAATAGAGCCTGGGCAGACCTTTTAAAAACATGTTAAATCATTATTGTAACGTTTGTAGTTTCCATGTTATCACCATGGTCAGACCCTGCAGAGAGCTGCTGCATTAGTCCTGTCCCATTATAAGCAGAGACGATAAGTCCTGTGCTGTATAAATTGTCATGTAATTATGCAATCATCACTTGGTATCCATTCAAGTGCAGTCTTGAAAATTTGTAGATATGGATTGTTTACGTGAAGGAACTGCTGCAAGTTAGGGACAAAATCAAGCGAGTGTTTGGAATTAAAGAGCATCTCTTCTGAGCCTCTGCTTCCACATTTCCCATGAAGTAGAGTTGAGGAAATTGAAGTTCTCTTCCTTATAGTGGAAGCAGTGAGCTAATTGAGTGGTAAATCTGTCCTTGAACTTTGAATGTGGGCATAAATCCAGTGGTAAAAATTCCTCTTGTTGCACCAAATTATGACGAAGCTTACGAGCGAAACGGCGTAGGGGCCGGCACATGCACGGAGGGACCCTCCAGCAACACTTGGTAATGCTGCAGGTTAATACAAGGTCGTCTGACCTTAGGCAGGTTCAGTGACTGCTGATTAAAACGAGTGTAGTGTGGGGGACATTGGGTCACATGCTAACTAGAATTATTGGGGCACATAGGAACGGTGGCATATATGATTGTGCTCTTCTTAGGCTGTGCTGCTAATGGTATACTCCATACAGGATTACTGAGCCAGTCCCTGGGATTTTGTATGCATATTCATTAATCTAAAATGCTCTGTTCTAAGCACTTTGTGTTTACTCATGCCTGTTACTATGTGTACTATTGTAAAGTAAAACCCCTGTAAACTACATTACAGTCACTGTAATCTCTCATGGACAAAGCTGTCAGTGGATCTCCATATAGCTGAGTAGGCAACTCCGTGCATACTACTGTTTGTCTCATCACTGTGCACTTTAACTTTTTACCTTGAAATATGATATGTCCTAACTTTCCTAAAATATGTGGATTGTCTTAAATAAACAGAATCCCATTTGCTACGCAACCATGGTTCTTTTGTATTGTTATGTCATTTGGAAGCAGGAGTTGTACTTCCTGATGTTGTCCAAGAAATATATTGATGTTGCAGTGGTGTCTATCATCAGAGACTTCGGAGGATTTTTGTGTTGACAGGAGAGGAAGACATTTTTCTTGCCATTTGCACTGCGTATACCTGGCATTTCATTTTTTCACTTCATGGCATGGCAGTACATGCAGATCACATCCATTTGTCCTATGTTAAGTATTAGATTATCCAAATAGTTGATGTCTGAATGGTAACTAAGGCAGAGTTGTTCCAATTTTTTACTTTTTCATGAGTCCTGGTGGAAGCGATTTTGATTCTCATACTGGTAAATTGGTCTTCTCTCTGCTGAGATGTTTCAATGTCCCTTGAGGAAGCAGCTCTTGTTCTCTTGTCTGTAAATCTTGCTTCTCTCTGCTGAGATGTTTCAATGTCCCTTGAGGAAGCAGCTCTTGTTCTCTTGTCTGTAAATCTTGCTTCTCTCTGCTGAGATGTTTCAGTGACCCTTGAAGAAGCAGCTCTTGTCCTCATATTTGTCAGCCTTGCTTCCCTTTCTTCAGATTGGTCATTGAGCCATAATATCTTAGCCAACCCAGGAAATAATGAAATCAACCAGAAATGCTAACCTGGTTCACGTGATGGACAAACAGTTCAATTCAACAATAGTCTTCCTGGAATTTTTATCACCCAACCAAATCCGTTACCTGGACTTCTTTTAGATAGAACATATTTTGGACTCATGGATAAAATTTAATTAATTTCTACACTTTGTTGACAAACTTAGACAACCCTGGAAGAATATAGCATGAACCAGAAATGTTCAGCACTGTGGGAAGTTTAATATTATGGACAAAAAGAATAATTATTTATTAACAACCTTCCCATAATGAATTTGTCTGTAATATGACAATCTCAACGGGTGTGGCAAACCAGATCTACACAATCAAATGTTTTCATATACTGTTATAATTTGCTTCCAAATTTTATTTAAGTTAATTCCCCTTGGCCAAAAAGGACAGCTTAAAAACAACTGCTGTGTGGTAGGCCAACCACAGTATACTTGTGGGGTGTACCATCACCAAACAAGAAATTTAAACCACGTAAGTAATAAATAAAATGTGTGGAGCTGTTTATTGTTTTATTAAGGTGTGATGGAATTTTTATTGTTTTAGATATCCCTCCCTTAGCAAAAATTGTATAACCCTAAAAATCTAGGAAGATTCACAGATATACATTATAGGAATAGGCACAGTACGTAATTTGCAGCAAGAGGTCAAAAGTATTATTGTGGTGCCTGTGATTTTTAAAGGTAACTAGTAAAACAGTGGTAAAGGATCCTGCAAGATCGTGCTGTGTGACACTGCGATGAACGATCTCCCAGTGGCACAGCCTATGCTGGGAGATGGTAACCATGGTACACATCTGGTTACTAAGCGCCGCGCAGCACTTAGTAACCCGATGTGTACCTTGCTTACCAGCGTTCTCGCTGGTCGCTGATCGCTGGTGATTCTGCCTTTGCAACAGCTCACCAGCGATCAGAATGATGTCGTTAGCGATCGCGCGTGCATGAGATCGCTAACAACATCGTTCACAAGATTGAAGCATGTGACAAGGCCTTAACACTCCCATCAAGGGCAGAGACACACTTGTGTGAGCTGCATCCGTGCATCTCACATGACTTACCTGGCCCAGCTGCTTGCTCTCTGATTGGGAGATGGAACTGTATAGCAACACAATCAGCTGATGCTATCCCATTAAGAGAGGCAGAGGCTGTCCTGGGTGAGACATAGTGTGTTTCTGCCCTAAAACTAATCTCTAGGGTATACCTTTCCAAATGGTAGTAGTCTATGACTATAATGACACATCTGAGAAAATGTTTCTAACATGTTCACATAATGTTTTTCATAATTATACATTCATTAAGATATTAAATAATGCTTAGATTAAAACGCAGAATGCAATTGTTTCATTGCTAGGAAATGTAAGTGTTAACTCGTCTTTTTCTAACCAATCACATCACTGATATCTGGCTCCTAATGAGGGTATTTCTGCGTTTATTTATATCTTGCTTGTACATAGACATATGTTTTCTCCATGAGTAGTTGGGGCATAAAGCCAAAAAAGTTGTGGGAAAAACGTGCTTTGATGGAAAATACCATCCATTATAGAGTGTGCAGTAATGATCTGATGAATCCAGCATACAGTATGCCAGCAATTCGAACAATCTGGCGTCCAATATATAATATTTCAATGTCTATCATGCCTTGTTATATCAATTAAAACACACAGTTTTGAATACAATTTACAGTTTATATAATTGCACTATGTAAGTGTGAGTGACTTTGTGAATACATGATTTTGTTTATCTCTTACAGCTCCTGTGGCTATAGACGTGCTTGACAAGGATGGAAATGCTTCTAAATTTGCTATTGGTTATTTTGAGTAACAAAAAAATTAGACTGCAATCTTGATTCTTATGACATTGAAAAAGTAACAAAATACAAGGGTCTTTAAAAGGAATCTGCAACCAGGTTTTTGCTACCCAATCAGAGAGCAGTATAATGTAGGAACAGAGTGTATAACATGGTGGGTGCTCTTTGCACCAATATACTACTGAGTTCCTTGCTGTAGTTTTGATAAAATCACAGTTTAATTTGCTGCAGATCCAGAAGTTCCAGGAATGTTGAGCTCTGAAAAACACTGCCTACTCCACTGACTTAGGCTGGGCTCACATCACGGCAGCATCCGATCTGGGGCTGTCAGGGATGAATCTGTCAGCCCCGGACCGGATCAGCACACAGAACTGGGGGGCTAATATGCCCTCCGGTTCGGTGTGCAGCCGCACGCAGCTCCCACTGCAGATAGGTCAGGACCGTGGTGCCGCGGTCCTGACTATCAGCGGCTACCATCCAATGGGAGGAGCAATGAATTAGTATACATCAGCAGCTGTACCTTATTACTCAGTCATATGCTGCCTTGCAGAATATAATGCATTCTGAAATGTCTGGGGTAGAATTAGATAAGTGTGTTTAGAAATAAGCCTCCTAATTGCATTTGAGCAACACATACAATACACATTTAAAGAATGTAGCAGTTCTAAACAGAAAAAAAAGTGAATACAGTTAAACAGTAAGAAGCCATTTTAAAGCATTACATAAATAATGGTGTTGCCAACTTCATGGGTAATCTGTCTTCAGGTATTTGCTACAACTACATCTCAATAAATTAGAATATCATCAAAAAGTTAATTTATTTCAGTAATTCAATACATAAAGTGAAATACATATATTATATAGAGTCATTACAGAGTGATCTATTTCAAGTGTTTATTTATGTTAAAGTTGATGATTATGGCTAATTAAAATCCAAAGTCATTATCTCAGAAAATTAAAGTGGGGAGGATGGTGAATCTGAGATATAAAATATTACCTAAATAGGTATTACAGGCTTCACCTTGTGTGTTTGTGAGAGTCACAACCTCTATAAAACAAAAGAAAAATGGGGCGCAATGGATAGGATCCTCCAGACTCTTAATAGTGGTGTGGGGCAGTGGCCACTCACCTGACAGGGTTGTGCTGCCTGCACAACCCGGTTTATAAGCCTCCGTTAGGTGTCCCCTTTGATGCAACGACTGTTCGTTCCTTCCTCCTAG
Source organism: Allobates femoralis (assembly GCA_033576535.1). Classification (NCBI taxonomy): domain Eukaryota; kingdom Metazoa; phylum Chordata; class Amphibia; order Anura; family Aromobatidae; genus Allobates; species Allobates femoralis. The sequence continues at coordinate 449,928,439 of JARQOC010000003.1, forward strand.
TAACAACAGGTTCTTTTTGCTTTTTGCTCTGTGCCTCTATTGTGCTGCTCCTGCCGCTCACCCCCAGAAAAGGGGATAGATATATGAGCGCTCAAATGACAGGCATCTAAACGGATTTCATTAATAGGCAACTTTATTTCCCCTTAGCTCCACTGGAGCTAAGGGGAAATAAAGTTGCCTATTAATGAAATCCGTTTAGATGCCTGCTCCACTGGAGCTAAGGGGAAATAAAGTTGCCTATTAATGAAATCCGTTTAGATGCCTGTCATTTGAGCGCTCCCACAAAGACCGCTTTTCATCCTTGTAACAACCCCTATAAAAGCATATCATGGCGGGTGCAGTCCCCAGTACAGTACAGTAGGGATGATGAAGTGTTAAAAACCATGCTGCTGTATTCCACGAGACATCAAATGATAAATATAATATTGATTTATTAGTCAACACGTTTCAGGGCTCCCTGGCCCCTTCCTCAGGACAAATCAATATCATATTGCCATGTTTAGGCAATTCAGGGATCCCTGTAATGCGTTGACTAATAAATCAATATTATATTCACCCGTTGATGTCTCATGGAATACAACAGTGCGATTTTTAATACTTCATCCTCCCTACTTTAAATGAATATTCTTGGTAGAAAACAAAACTCTGTCCACAACCCTAAGTTCTGATCCCACGGATCTCTTACAATTAGCTGATCTCTTATGAACCTCCTAGGCTACCTTCATATTCTTTTGAACCAGGGCCCAGAGTGTGCACAGCTACTGATGCAAATCATCCACCCTAGGAATATTAGACACAGATCCAGGACTAGAAGAAAAATGCAGATGGAAACCAAAGTTACAGAGAAATGGTGAAGTAGCAGTAGAACTGTTGACTTATTTAATGCAAACTCTGCAAGTGGCTAAAAGGAAACCAAAGTTGCCTCATCGTCTGAAATATAACATCTTAAATATTTCTCCAAACCCTAATTAAGTCTTTCTGTTTGTCCATTAGTTTCTGGGTGAAAAGCAGAATATAAAGAAAGTGATACCTTGATCTTCTTATAAAAAGCTCTCCAAATTCTGGAAACAAACTGTACTCGGCGATCAAACACATAGAATTCAGGATTCTGAATTCTCAAGGTCGTCAATAAACACAAAAATTAAATCTTTGGCAGACAGAAGTTTACTTATTGGAACAAAATTGCCCCGCTTACTGAATCTATCCACCACAACAAAAACAACGGTTATAGATTAAAACTCCAGGAGGTCTGTGATAAAATCGATTGATAATTGTGACCATGGTCTGGCTGGGATAGGCAAAGGAAATAACAGACTGGCTGAGTGATTTCTGTAAGATTTAAACCTGGCACATACCTTACAGGCAAGAAAATATTCCTTAATGTAATGGACCATCTACGGCCACAAATAATACCAAGATACCAAACTCAGTATGCAATATCTCTGGGTTTCCAGCTAAAGGTTAATCTTCCAGTTCATTCAGGAGACGGAGCCTAAATTGACCAGGAACAAATATCTTGTTCAAAGAACAGGAGGATGGAATCATACTCTGGTCAGCTAAAATCTTGAATGAGAGATCAGATGAAAATGCTGAATCCACAATACCAGCAGGAACAATAATTTCAGAAAGAGATTGCACTGATTGATTAGCACATAAGCTACGACAAAGTGCATCTCCTTTAATATTCTTTGAACCGGATCTGTGCATGATAACAAAATCTAACTTAGTACAGAACAAAGCCCACTGAGCCTACCTGGAGTTTAATTTTTTAACTGACCTTAAGTACGTCAAATTCTTATGATCAGTCATTACAACAATCTAATGTCGGGTTTGTTCCATGAAATAAATCCATTCTTCAAATGCCTATTTATTAGGCAAAATCTTCCTGTTTCTAATATCATAATTAGAGATGAGCGAGTATGCTTGACACTACTTGGTACTCGCACGAATATCACGGTACTCGGGCTACTCGGCGAGTACCGAGTAATCTCGCGATACTCTTGCTGTGCTCGGGGTCCACCTCCCTGCATGTTGGCGCTCTTTTCAGAGCCAGCCCGCATGCAGGGATTGGCTGACAGACACTGTAATGCCACAGCCATGTTGGTTGTGGCATTACAGTGATTGGCTGGCCGAACAGCGTGATCAGGTCTTTATAAGGCCTGACCGTGCAGTGCTCGTCACTCTGCGCCATTAGACAGTCAATGTGGGGAGAGCTGCTGCTGATTGAGGGACAGATTTGTGGCCTTTCAGCTAGTGTAGGCACAGGGCTGTCAGTCTATGTACCACAACAGTCCTTCTGAGGAATAATAGAGCAGTATACAGGCAGGAAGTGAGGCAGGGTATCTACCAAATTTCGCTGTGCCAGTATACCAGCCTGCATCGCATCTGGGGCTGGTTTCCAGGCTCATCCATCCCAAAAACCGTGCTTTTAGGGATTTATTTAGCTCACTATAGGCAGGAGTAGGTTTTAGCTCAAATTAGGGTACACCAAAAGCCTTTTGCTAAAAACCAACTCTTCTCTGCACTAATTTAGCATCTAATTGCAGCTACTGTAGGCTGCAGCGTTAATTAGGGTACACCAAAAGCCTCGTGCTAAAAACCTACTCTTGTCTGCACTAAATGTGCATCTAAGTGCTGTTACTTTAGGTTGCAGCGTTAATTAGGGTACACCAAAAGCCTTGTGCTAAATACCTACCCTTGCCTGCACTAAATTTGCATCTCAGTGCTGCTGCTGTGTGTTGCAGCGTAAATTAGGATATGCCAAAAGACACGCTATTGTAGTCAGCGTTTGTGTCTGACTAGTCCACCTGCAGGGCCTTAATTTAAAAACTTAGGGTCCTGCTAAAACATACTCTTGTCTGCACTAAATTTGCATCTCAGTGCTGCTACTGTCTATTGCAGCGTAAATTAGGATACGCCAAAAGACACGCTATTGTAGTCAGCGTTTGTGTCTGACTAGTCCACCTGCAGGGCCTTAATTTAAAAACTTAGGGTCTTCCTAAAACATACTCTTGTCTGCACTAAATTTGCATCTCAGTGCTGCTACTGTCTATTGCAGCGTAAATTAGGATACGCCAAAAGACACGCTATTGTAGTCAGCGTTTGTGTCTGACTAGTCCACCTGCAGGGCCTTAATTTCAAAACTTAGGGTCTTGCTAAAAACATACTCTTGTCTGCACTAAATTTGCATCTCAGTGCTGCTACTATCTGTTGCAGCGTAAATTAGAATCCACCAAAAGACACGCTATTGTAGTCAGCGTTTGTGTCCGACTAGTACACCGGCAGGGCCTTAATTTCAAAACTTATGGTCTTGCTAAATACCTACTCTTGTCTGCACTAAATTTGCATCTCAGTGCTGCTATTGTCTGTGGCAGCATCAATTAGGATACGCCAAAAGACACGCTATTGTAGTCAGCGTTTGTTTCTGACTAGTCCACCTGCAGGGCCTTAATTTCAAAACTTAGGGTCTTGCTAAATACCTACTCTTGTCTGCACTAAATTTGCATCTCAGTGCTGCTACCGTCTGTTGTAGCGTAAATTAGGATACGCCAAAAGACACGCTATTGTAGTCAGCGTTTGTGTCTGACTAGTCCACCTGCAGAGCCTTAATTTCAAAACTTAGGGCCTTGCTAAATACCTACTCTTGTCTGCACTAAATTTGCATCTCAGTGCTGCTACTGTCTGTTGCAGCGTAAATTAGGATACGCCAAAAGACACGCTATTGTAGGCAGCGTTTGGCCATGTTCACACACATGCATTTTTTTGCCCATCCCTGCGTTTTTTGGGCTGTTAAAAAAAACACAGCTGCGTTAACGCAGGGTACATTTGAGTGTACATGCGTTTTTCAGCTCCATTTGCGTTTTTTTTCTCCAGTCCAAAAAACGCTGCATGCAGCGTTTTTGGGTGCTGAAAAAAAACGCAGGGGTGGTTTCCCAAAAAACGCATGCGTTTTTTTAACATGGGCCCCTATGGGAAACGCATGCGTTAACGCAAGTGCCTATATGTGCCCTGCGTTAACGCATGCGTTTCCCATAGGGCCCATGTTAAAAAAACGCATGCGTTTTTGGGAAAATGCACCTGCGTTTCTATAACATGGGGCCCTATGGGAAACGCATGCGTTTTTAAAAGGCACATTTATGCACCCTGCGTTAACGCTTGCGTTTTTGCCTGCGTTTTTGAGGAAAGTCCAAAAAGGCAAAATTTCCTTTCAGACACACAAGAGACATTTTTTCGCACTCCTAAAAAAACGCATGAGGTTTTAGGAGTGCTAAAAAACGCAAATTGAGTGTGAACAATGCCTTTGTGTCTGAGTAGTCCACCTGCAGGGCCTTAATTTTAAAACTTAGGGTCTTGCTAAAACATACTATTGTCTGCACTAAATTTGCATCTTAGTGCTGCTACTGTCTGTTGCAGCGTAAATTAGGATACGCCAAAAGACACGCTATTGTAGTCAGCGTTTGTGTCTGACTAGTCCACCTGCAGGGCCTTAATTTTAAAACTTAGGGTCTTGCTAAAAACATACTCTTCTCTGCACTAAATTTGCATCTCAGTGCTGCTACTGTCTGTTGCAGCGTAAATTAGGATACGCCAAAAGACACGCTATTGTAGTCAGCATTTGTGTCTGACTAGTCCACCTGCAGGGCCTTAATTTCAAAACTTAGGGTCTTGCTAAAAACATTCTCTTGTCTGCACTAAATTTGCATCTCAGTGCTGCTACTGTCTGTTGCAGCATAAATTAGGATACTCCAAAAGACACGCTATTGTAGTCAGCGTTTGTGTCTGACTAGTCCACCTGCAGGGCCTTAATTTAAAAACTTACGGTCTTGCTAAATACCTACTCTTGTCTGCACTAGATTTGCATCTCAGTGCTGCTACTGTCTGTTGCAGCGTAAATTAGGATACGCCAAAAGACACGCTATTGTAGTCAGCGTTTGTGTCTGACTAGTCCACCTGCAGGGCCTTGATTTAAAAACTTAGGGCCATGCTAAAACATACTCTTGTCTGCACTAAATTTGCATCTCAGTGCTGCTACTGTCTGTTGCAACGTAACTTAGGATACTCCAAAAGACTCGCTATTGTAGTCAGCGTTTGTGTCTGACTAGTCCACCTGCAGGGCCTTCATTTCAAAACTCAGGGTCTTGCTAAAAACATACTCTTGTCTGCACTAAATTTGCATCTCAGTGCTGCTACTGTCTGTTGCAGCGTAAATTAGGATACGCCAAAAGACACGCTATTGTAGTCAGCGTTTGTGTCTGACTAGTCCACCTGCAGGGCCTTAATTTCAAAACTTACGGTCTTGCTAAATACCTACTCTTGTCTACACTAAATTTACATCTCAGTACTGTTACTGTCTGTTGCAGCGTAAATTAGGATACGCCAAAAGACACGCTATTGTAGTCAGCGTTTGTGTCTGACTAGTCCACCTGCAGGGCCTTAATTTCAAAACTTACGGTCTTGCTAAATACCTACTCTTGTCTACACTAAATTTACATCTCAGTACTGTTACTGTCTGTTGCAGCGTAAATTAGGATACGCCAAAAGACTCGCTATTGTAGTCAGCGTTTGTGTCTGACTAGTCCACCTGCAGGGCCTTCATTTCAAAACTTAGAGTCTTGCTAAAACATACTCTTCTCTGCACTAAATTTGCATCTCAGTGCTGCTACTGTCTGTTGCAGCGTAAATTAGGATACGCCAAAAGACACGCTATTGTAGTCAGCGTTTGTGTCTGACTAGTCCACCTGCAGGGCCTTAATTTCAAAACTTAGGATCTTGCTAAAAACATTCTCTTGTCTGCACTAAATTTGCATCTCAGTGCTGCTACTGTCTGTTGCAGCGTAAATTAGGATACGCCAAAAGACACGCTATTGTAGTCAGCGTTTGTGTCTGACTAGTCCACCTGCAGGGCCTTAATTTAAAAACTTACGGTCTTGCTAAATACCTACTCTTGTCTGCACTAAATTTGCATCTCAGTGCTGCTACTGTCTGTTGCAGCGTAAATTAGGATACGCCAAAAGACACGCTATTGTAGTCAGCGTTTGTGTCTGACTAGTCCACCTGCAGGGCATTCATTTCAAAACTTAGAGTCTTGCTAAAACATACTCTTCTCTGCACTAAATTTGCATCTCAGTGCTGCTACTGTCTGTTGCAGCGTAAATTAGGATACGCCAAAAGACACGCTATTGTAGTCAGCATTTGTGTCTGACTAGTCCACCTGCAGGGCCTTAATTTCAAAACTTAGGGTCTTGCTAAAAACATTCTCTTGTCTGCACTAAATTTGCATCTCAGTGCTGCTACTGTCTGTTGCAGCATAAATTAGGATACTCCAAAAGACACGCTATTGTAGTCAGCGTTTGTGTCTGACTAGTCCACCTGCAGGGCCTTAATTTAAAAACTTACGGTCTTGCTAAATACCTACTCTTGTCTGCACTAGATTTGCATCTCAGTGCTGCTACTGTCTGTTGCAGCGTAAATTAGGATACGCCAAAAGACACGCTATTGTAGTCAGCGTTTGTGTCTGACTAGTCCACCTGCAGGGCCTTGATTTAAAAACTTAGGGCCATGCTAAAACATACTCTTGTCTGCACTAAATTTGCATCTCAGTGCTGCTACTGTCTGTTGCAACGTAACTTAGGATACTCCAAAAGACTCGCTATTGTAGTCAGCGTTTGTGTCTGACTAGTCCACCTGCAGGGCCTTCATTTCAAAACTCAGGGTCTTGCTAAAAACATACTCTTGTCTGCACTAAATTTGCATCTCAGTGCTGCTACTGTCTGTTGCAGCGTAAATTAGGATACGCCAAAAGACACGCTATTGTAGTCAGCGTTTGTGTCTGACTAGTCCACCTGCAGGGCCTTAATTTCAAAACTTACGGTCTTGCTAAATACCTACTCTTGTCTACACTAAATTTACATCTCAGTACTGTTACTGTCTGTTGCAGCGTAAATTAGGATACGCCAAAAGACACGCTATTGTAGTCAGCGTTTGTGTCTGACTAGTCCACCTGCAGGGCCTTAATTTCAAAACTTACGGTCTTGCTAAATACCTACTCTTGTCTACACTAAATTTACATCTCAGTACTGTTACTGTCTGTTGCAGCGTAAATTAGGATACGCCAAAAGACTCGCTATTGTAGTCAGCGTTTGTGTCTGACTAGTCCACCTGCAGGGCCTTCATTTCAAAACTTAGAGTCTTGCTAAAACATACTCTTCTCTGCACTAAATTTGCATCTCAGTGCTGCTACTGTCTGTTGCAGCGTAAATTAGGATACGCCAAAAGACACGCTATTGTAGTCAGCGTTTGTGTCTGACTAGTCCACCTGCAGGGCCTTAATTTCAAAACTTAGGGTCTTGCTAAAAACATTCTCTTGTCTGCACTAAATTTGCATTCTCAGTGCTGCTACTGTCTGTTGCAGCATAAATTAGGATTCTCCAAAAGACACGCTATTGTAGTCAGCGTTTGTGTCTGACTAGTCCACCTGCAGGGCCTTAATTTAAAAACTTACGGTCTTGCTAAATACCTACTCTTGTCTGCACTAAATTTGCATCTCAGTGCTGCTACTGTCTGTTGCAGCGTAAATTAGGATACGCCAAAAGACACGCTATTGTAGTCAGCGTTTGTGTCTGACTAGTCCACCTGCAGGGCCTTAATTTCAAAACTTACGGTCTTGCTAAATACCTACTCTTGTCTACGCTAAATTTGCATCTCAGTGCTGCTACTGTCTGTTGCAGCGTAAATTAGGATACGCCAAAAGACACGCTATTGTAGTCAGCGTTTGTGTCTGACTAGTCCACCTGCAGGGCCTTAATTTCAAAACTTAGGGTCTTGCTAAAAACATACTCTTGTCTGCACTAAATTTGCATCTCAGTGCTGCTGCTGTCTGTTGCAGCGTAAATTAGGATACACCAAAAGACACGCTATTGTAGTCAGCGTTTGTGTCTGACTAGTCCACCTGCAGGGCCTTAATTTTAAAACTTAGGGTCTTTCTAAAAACACTCTTGTCTGCACTAAATTTGCATCTCAGTGCTGCTCCTCTAGGTAGCAGCGTTAATTAGGTTACACCAAAAGCCTTGTGCTGAATACCTACTCTTGTCTGCACTAATTTAGCTGTATACATTCAGCAACACATTGAAAATGTACAAGTCCGATGGCAAGGGACAAGGAACTGGACGTGATGATGGTGCAGGTAGAGGACGAGCCCGTGTGCAAGCTCGAATTGCACCACGACAAACGCCCACATCCTCTCGCTCGACTTTCTTGTCACAATTTCTAGGTGAACGGAGCAGTACTCCACTATTAAACCAAGACCAGTGTCAACAGGTTGTTAATTGGATAGCGGATAATTCTTCCAGTCAGTTTGGCACCACCACAAATACCCTGTCTTCAACACGGTCAAGTGTCAGTAGCCGTGAGAGTGGACTGCACGTTCCACATCCTGATCCTCCTTCCCACCATGCCGAGTGCCAGGGCCCGTACATATCTGATCCCACACTTGGACACTCTGAAGAGCTGTTCAGTTATCCATTCGCAGAATCTGGCCTCTCGCCAGCTCCAGTTGAAGTGGGTCATGAGGAGATCGTATGTACCGATGCCCAAATATTTGAGCAGCCACGGTCTCACGAAGGCAACGGTGGGAACGTGTCCCAACAAGAGGTGGACGATGATGAGACACAATTGCCACAAAGTGAGGAGGAGGACCAGGATGCTGAAGTGGAAGACGACGTGGTGGATGATCCAGTAACTGACCCAACCTGGCAGGAGGACATGCAGAGCGAGGACAGCAGTGCACAGGGGGAGTTAGGCGTAGCATCACAACAGGCCGGAAGAAGCAGGGTGGTGTTCGCAGGCAGAAGGCAGGCAACCGTTCCCCGGAACAACAACACGAGTGATGTTGCCAGTACAACTGCTAGGTCTTCCCGAGTCTGACTGTTTTTTAAGGTGTCTGCAGATAATTCAAAAAAGGCCATTTGCAACACCTGCCATGCCACCATCAGCAGGGGTAGCAAAACTAGCAGCCTGACCACCACCAGCATGATCAGGCACATGGCAGCAAAGCACCTGACTTTGTGGCATGTACAGCAGAGTACAAGAGCATTGTCTGCAGGTGACACCACTGCGTCTTCCACTGTTGTGCGTCCAAGCCAATCCCCTGTCCATACTGCAGGCGAAGATGCCTCCTGTCCTTCCCCTGTACTTGCACAAGCAGAAGTAGCACCATCATCAGCCACATCCTTGTCCCAGCGCAGCGTTCAGTTATCCTTACCCCAATCTTTGGAACGCAGGCGCAAATACACTGCCAACGCCCCACATGCCACAGTTTTAAATGCACACATTTCACGCCTGCTTGCGCTGGAAATGTTGCCTTTTAGGCTGGTGGAGATGGAAGCATTCTGCAACCTGATGGCGGCGGCTGTCCCACGTTACTCTGTCTCTAGCCGACACTATTTTTCCCGGTGTGCCGTCCCCGCATTACATAAGCACGTGTCCCAAAACATCATACTTGCCCTTAACAATGCAGTTTCAAGCAAAGTCCACCTAACCACCGACACGTGGACAAGTGCTTGCGGGCAGGGCCGGTACATCTCTCTGACGGCACACTGGGTTAATATTGTGGAAACCGGGACCCAGTCTGACCTTGGGACGGAACACGTCCTTCCGACACCAAGGATTGCAGGCCCTAACTCTGTCAGGGTTTCACCCAACGTGTACAGCTCTAGCACGTCATGCTCCTCAGCCTCCTCCTCCTCCACTTCACCCTCCACAACAGTCCCAAGCTGGAAGCACTGCAACACTGCCTCGGCTAAGCGGCAACAGGCTGTGCTGAAGCTAATATGCATAGGTGACAAACCCCACAACGCTGGAGAGATGTGGACAGCTCTGAAACAGCAGGCAGATCACTGGCTCACACCGCTGAACCTACAGCCAGGCATGGTCGTGTGTGACAATGGCCGCAACCTTGTGGCGGCTCTGAGGCGACGCGAGCTGACATATGTTCCATGTGTGGCCCATGTGCTCAACCTCGTGGTTCAGCGGTATATTAAATCGTACCCGGAGCTGTCTGATCTGCTCATCAAAGTACGCCACCTGTGTGCCCATTTCAGAAAGTCACCTACTGCTTCTGCCAGCCTTGCCGGCTTTCAGCGGCGTTTGCAGCTTCCGGCTCACAGACTGGTGTGTGATGTCCTCAAGCGTTGGAATTCCACACTGCACATGTTGGTCAGGATTTGTCAGCAGAAGAGGTCAGTTGTTGAGTATCAGCATCAACTAGGCCGTCGGTATACGGTTGAAACTCCACACATAAGACCTCAGGAGTGGACATGGATGTCCGACATATGTACCGTCCTCCAAAACTTTGAGGACTCCACCAAGATGGTGAGCGGTGATAATGCCATCATTAGCGTCACCATCCCGCTTCTCTGTCTTCTAAAACGCTCTCTGCTCAAAATCAAAGACGATGCAGGATGAGTTGCAGCAAGAAAACGTACTGGGTGATTACACACAGCCCAGCCTCATCTCATCCCAACGTGCATTGGAGGACTATGACAAGGAGGAGGAGGAGGAAGAAGAAATGGAGCTACTTTCATTTGGAATTGATGGTAACACATGCACAACCGTCAGACCGTCGGTTGAGCGGGGCTGGCCAGAGGACAGGGGAGAGGAGGGGGAGGAAAAGGAAGAGGAGGATGAGGAGGAGAGGTCAGCATGGCCAGTCATGCTGTTGGTGAGGACCCAGAAGCCTTGACTGTTAACAGTCTAGCGCACATGGCTGACTTTATGTTACGCTGCCTGTGTAGTGACCCTCGTGTTATCAAGATCTTGACGGACACTCATTACTAGTTGGTGACACTTAGACCCACGCTACAAAGAGAACTTTATTTCTCTTATTCCCGAAGCGGAGAGGTCTACAAAAATGCTGCAGTACCAGAAGGCCATAGTGGTGGAATTATTAAAAAAATTCCCTTCTGAAAACGCTAACGGCAGAGGTCACGATTCTGTGGACAACCAAGGTGTCCGGCAGAGAGAGGCACAAGTACAATCCAGCAGAGGTAGGGGAACACTCTCAAAGATCTGGGACACTTTTCTCAGCACCCCCAGTACCACAGGCCCTGAGGTGCGGGGTAGTTTCACAAGGAATGCAAAGTTTGCAAAGATGCTGAGGGAGTACCTTGCTGATCGTACTAAAGTGCTCCTAGACTCATCTGTGCCTTACAATTATTGGGTATCCAAGCTGGACACGTGCCAGGAATTGGCTCTCTATGCCTTTGAAGTCCTGGCGTGCCCTGCCGCTAGCGTTTTGTCAGAGCGTGTTTTTAGTGCCGCAGGTGGAATCATTACAGATAAACGTACCCGCCTGTCAACTGAAAATGCTGACAGGCTGACTTTAATCAAGATGAACAAGGGTTGGTTTGGGCCTGATTTCACCACACCACCACCAAATGATAGCAGAATTTAAATTTGGTGCCGATAGATTCCCATGCACCTCCGCACACCCATACATTGGTACAGACTTCATGTGTTTGGCTACTTGCTGTACTGCTCCTCCTTCTCCTTATCCGCCACCATCATATAATCAGTGTGACCGTGGTTCATGATGCCACAAAGGGAATCACTGCACTCTCAGAGTCATGTATGATGCAAGGTGAATAAACTTTTATTGGACAAGAACAACAAGCGACCACTGACGCCGTTTCGGTCCACAACATCGGACCTTTCTCAAAGAGTCGCTGGAATTAAAACAAATGAAACACAAGTGTAAAAAAGTGAACAAGGATTATAAGTGACTGTACATATGTACATTATGATACATATCATCCTCAGAGTCAGGTTGAGCATGGTTGTTTCAGAATATAGAGGCATGGTTACAACAATGGAAAGTTTCTACTACAATAGAGCACAGTCAAGACTAGATAACCAGGGTAGAAAAAAGACCAGAATGTAGTTCAGAGTTAAGTTTTGGGGAAAAGGGGTTACTGGAGATGGTATATATTGATTGGTAGTGAAATCCAAGACATAGAAGGTGGATGAATAGCTACCGTTCCTGTGTGACAGAGCTATTGGTGTTTGATTGACCTAGATCAGTGGCCTTTTAGAAGGGAAAGATCTGACTCGTGTTATAGAATACATTGTCTTGAGGCAAAATCCCCAATGTGGGTTTTTTTTTGCCCAAGGTTCAGTAGCCCACCTGTGATAGCAATGGGAATTGTTGAATCAGGGGGCACACAACAGAGCCGTCCCTTTGGTATTGTGCTGATCCACCTGTGGAAAATGTATTATAAGATATCTGCCCTTCTAATATGAGGCATGGGTATGTAAGCGTACTTAATTGAATAAATACCATCAAGTCTATGGTGTTTCCAGCACTCCTAATTGATGTAATCAAAGAAGCAAGTATAGGGCAATGCATAGATCTGTGACCTGAAACAATATAGCAAAGCAATTAATTAATGTCACTTATCTTTTGTAGTGAAGGGGCTTTCTGTTCAATGGTTCCTTGCCTGTGTGGTCTGAGCAGCCCTGCGCTCCCGCGCTGTGGCTTGTCTGCTGGAGTATGAGGATGCGGTGCATCCTTAAATCGTGTCCCCGGCGGTGTCACGTGATTGGAAGCATTTGCCGTCACGTGACCCGGAAGTGACGTCCGCCGCGCGCATGCGCGGTCGGCGTGTTTACCATGTCAACAGTAACTAGGAAGTATCCTAGTGTTGGCATCGCGGTGGAATACCGCGGGTTAGTGTATGTGTTAGTGATCGGCTCATATGAAGGTTACCGGAGGATAATGCTGAGTGATCTAAGGATAAGGACTAAGTGAGCTCCCCGTTCATGTACGTGTGTGAGGATAAAGTGGACAGAAAGTTGATGACATAAGTATGGATCTAGTGTAACATCTACAAAGTAAATACAATATAATGAAAATCCACACATATTTGCAGTTGTTATTAAACTTTTGTAAAGCAATCACAATCCCCTTCAGGAGCCCACCTGTAAAGGAAATCTAGAGACATTAGTAGGAGTCCAAACCTATTCAGCAAAACCCCAGGGAAGTGGGGCAAAAACTGGGGGGGAAAAAAGGGGGGGGGGAAAGGTAAACAGCATTGATTGCAAAGGCTATATGTCAGGTTATGCTTACCACTTGCAGTGCCTAGGGGAAATCTATTTGTGAGTGCAGGGAAGACTCAGTGCACCTGTAAATTAAAGAACAAAATGGTCATTAGATACTACCAATCCAGTTCCCTATTTAAACCCCTAGGGGATAGAGCGTCCAAGGTAAATATCCAGAAGGATTCACGTTCTTTTAAGAGCTTAATGTGATTGCCACCCCGTCGAGGACGGGGAACATGTTCTAATACCTGGAAGCGTAACTGTGACACCGTGTGAGCAGCCTCATTGAAATGGTGGGGGAGGGGAAGCCAGGTTTTGTTGCATCTAATGGTGGACTTATGGCTGGAGATACGATCCTTAATGGCCTGTGTGGTTTCCCCCACGTAAAGTAGGCCGCAAGGGCATTTGACAATGTAGACTACAAATTTGGTGTCGCAAGTATAGTGATCTTTGATGTGGTATGATTTGCCCGTTCTCGGGTGAGTGACCTCACTACTCTTGATTACGTTTGAGCAGCAAGCACAGTTCAGGCAGGGGAATGTCCCTGTCCTTTTCGGTTTTATCCGTGTTTGTGTCAGGGGTTTGGACGGCCCAATGTCTGCCCTTATCAGATCATCCCTGATATTTTTAGGTCTTTGCATGCACATCAGGGGTGGTTCCTGGAATGTGTTTATGGTGGGATATGCCTTATTGAGTAGAGGCCAATGTTTCCTGATGATGTTCTGAACCTTGTGCATTGTGGGATGGAAATGGTGGACAAACGGAAGTCTATCAGATTTGATGGTCAGGGGTGTGTTGGGTGTTTCTGTAGTTGCTAGTGTGAGTTCTTTCTGTAGAAGTTTGTCTGGATAGTTCCTAGCTCGAAATTTTTCTGACATTTCAGTCAGTCGGGTCATCCGAGTTTCTTGATTGGACACTATGCGGTTAACTCGCTTGAACTGGGATCGTGGTAAGCTGTTTTTTGTTGTTTTTGGATGGCAACTACTATAAAGTAGGAGGCCATTACAGTCTGTGGGCTTGGAGTAGAGATCTGTGTGAAGGGTACCATTAGGGTCTCGGATTACTCTTGTGTCAAGAAAGGTTACTTCCTTTTTGTCTGAGTGTATGGTGAATTTGAGTTCTCCCCTGATGTTATTGATGGTATTGAAGAATACATCTAAGCTATCTTGTGGGCCTTCCCAAATACAGAAAATGTCATCAATGTATCTGTACCAGCAGCGGGCATGCCGCCGGAACAGATCATTGGTGTACACGTATGAATTTTCAAAGAGATCCATGTACAAATTAGCATATGCGGGCGCCACATTCGCCCCCATTGCGGTCCCGCATATCTGAACATAATAGTCATCCCCGTTCATGAAGAAATTCTCCCTCAAGGGTCACGTGACGGCAAATGCTTCCAATCACGTGACACCGCCGGGGACACGATTTAAGGATGCACCGCATCCTCATACTCCAGCAGACAAGCCACCCCTTTTCCCCAAAACTTAACTCTGAACTACATTCTGGTCTTTCTTCTACCCTGGTTATCTAGTCTTGACTGTGCTCTATTGTAGTAGAAACTTTCCATTGTTGTAACCATGCCTCTATATTCTGAAACAACCATGCTCAACCTGACTCTGAGGATGATATGTATCATAATGTACATATGTACAGTCACTTATAATCCTTGTTCACATTTTTACACTTGTGTTTCATTTGTTTTAATTCCAGCGACTCTTTGAGAAAGGTCCGATGTTGTGGACCGAAACGGCGTCAGTGGTCGCTTGTTGTTCTTGTCCAATAAAAGTTTATTCACCTTGCATCATACATGACTCTGAGAGTGCAGTGATTCTCTTGACTCTTAAGTACGGATTCCAGTAATCCTTTCACTTGCACCTCAAAACTGCAATAGACTGAGTGCACGCCATTCACACAAACCATGATGCCACAAAAGCATAATTTTTGGACATCATATTTATGATGATGATGCACCTAACCGTTGTAAAGTTAGGCATTGGTTTAATGTATACCCCACTGGGGTAAATGTTTTAGTCCATGCTTCTAGAATGGGCAATACAAGTACAGGAGACCCGCTCCTTTGTAATGGGAACAATTTTTAGAGGCTCTCCTCCATGTTTCATCTCAGGGGCATCGCAATGCCTCCCAATTTTTGGCTTCCCTGACTAGCGAGATAGTACAGCAGACTCACTTGCTTCAAATGGGCACATTAGTTTATAAGGCTCTCATGCACGTCTCTATCCAGGGGCATTGAAGTGCTACCCAATTTTTGGCTTCCCTGACTAGGGAGATAGTACAGCAGACTCACTTGCTTCAAATGGGCACATTAGTTTATAAGGCTCTCATGCACATCTCTATCCAGGGGCATTGAAGTGCTACCCAATTGTTGGCTTCCCTAACTAGGGAAATAGTACAGCAGACTCACTTGCTTCAAATGGGCACATTAGTTTATAAGGCTCTCATGCACGTCTCTATCCAGGGGCATTGAAGTGCTACCCAATTTTTGGCTTCTCTGACTAGGAAGATAGTACAGCAGACTCACTTGCTTCAAATGGGCACATTAGTTTATAAGGCTCTCATGCACGTCTCTATCCAGGGAATTGAAGTGCTACCCAATTTTTGGCTTCCCTGACTAGGGAAATAGTACAGCAGACTCACTTGCTTCAAATGGGCACATTAGTTTATAAGTCTCTCATGCACGTCTCTATTCAGGGGCATTGAAGTGCTACCCAATTTTTGGCTTCCCTGACTAGGGAAATAGTACAGCAAACTCACTTGCTTCAAATGGGCACATTAGTTTATAAGGCGCTCATGCATGTCTCTATCCATGGGCATTGAAGTGCTACCAATTTTTGGCTTCCCTGACTAGGGAGATAGTACAGCAGACTCACTTGCTTCAAATTGGCACATTAATTTATAAGGCTCTCATGCACGTCTCTATCCAGGGTCATTGAAGTGCTACCCAATTCATGGCTTCCCTGCCTAGGGCAATACTAAAAAAGACACACTGGCTTACAACGGCCACATTTTTTAAAAAGGGCCTCATGCTCGCCTCTATGCAGGGGCATCTTGGTGCCTCCAAACCTTTGGCTTCCCTGCCTAGGGCAATACTACAGCAGATACACTTGCTTACAATGGCCACATTTTTTTAAAAGGCCATCATGTACGCCTCTATGGAGTGGCATCTTGGTGTCTCCAATTTCTGGCTTCCCTGCCTAGGGCAATACTAAAAAAGACACACTGGCTTATAATGGGCACATTTTTTGAAAAAGCCCTCATGCATGCCTCTATGCAGGGGCATCTTGGTGCCTCCAAACCTTTGGCTTCCCTGCCTAGGGCAATAGTAAGAAAGACCCACTTGCTTCCATTGGCCACATTTTTTAAAAAGGGCCTCATGCACGCCTCTATCCAGGGGCATATTGGTGTCTCCAATTTATGGCTTCCCTGCCTAGGGCAATAGTAAAAAAGACCCACTTGCTTACAATGGCCACATTTTTTAAAAAGGCCCTCATGCACGCCTCTATCTAGGCGCATTGAAGTGCCTCCCAATTTTTGGCTTCCCTGCCCTAGCGCAACGCTACAAAACACACACTTCCTTATAATGGGCACATTATTTAAAGAGGCCTTCATTTATGTCTCTTCCCAGGGACATGGGAGTGCCACACAATTAAAAAAAAAAATCTTTGATATAATCCAAAAAACTAACATACACCAACTCTGTCACACAAGTGGGTATGAGCCTTTAATATTTTTTCCATGAAAATCCGTTTTGGTTTCATTCTGTAACGTTTTCTTGACAGTCCGTAAAAGTGGCGTAATGGTCTGACAACATTGTTGACATCAGTGACCTTGGGGTCTGAAATGCTTCCAGGGGTCTTCCCCATGCTGTTCCCATGTCATTTCAGCACTGTTCTGATACTTTTGTGACATTTTTAGGCTTTTTCCATGCTGCCGGGGGTCATGTCAGAAAAATACTCGGCTCTCCCATAGGATAACGTTGGGCTCGGTGCTCGGGCCGAGTACACGAGTATCTTGGGATGCTCGGCCCGAGCTTCGAGCACCCGAGCATTTTAGTACTCGCTCATCACTAATCATAATTCTTCTCAGAAGAAGGAAACTTCCTAGAGAAGAATGCACAGGGCCTAGAATGGGTAGAGGATACAGTACCTGGTGCAAGGAAGCCTCCTACTGCAACCTCAGAGGCATCTACCTCCAATCCAAACTGTTTATTTAAGGGTAGTTTCATACTTGTGACTTCCTGCCCTTCGGCAGAATACATCAGAAATGAGATGCTACCGGATGTATTCCAGATCTGGTTTGTCTCCATTGCATTTCAATAGAGACTCCGGCACATGCGGTTGCATCCGGTTTCTGCCAGACCCATCAAAATCTGCTTTTTTACCTCCTCCAAACAAGGATAATGTTGCTTTATTGGGTCTCGTCAAAAAAAAACGGATCTGACCCGATCTAGAACACTGCAGCACTAAAAAGAATGGTGTTCAACAGGTGCTGGTTCTGTCCAAAGCCCATGGATACAGTTTTCATACTAAGTATGCCCAGAGAGTATTTTCAGCCCCTCCCAACACCCATTTTTGAAATGATATACAGAGTGGGCCATTTATATGGATGCACCTAAATAAAAAGGATATGGTTGGTGATATCAACTTCCTGTTTGTGGCACATTAGTATATGGGAGAGGGAAAAATTTTCCAGATGGGTGGTAACCATGGTGGCCATTTTGAAGTTGGCGATTTTGGATCTAACTTCACTTTTTTCAATGGGAAGAGGGTCATGTGACACATCAAGCTTATTGAGAATTTCATAAGAAAAACAATGGTGTGCTTGGTTTTAACGTAACTTTATTCTTTCATGAGTTATTTACAAGTTTATGATCACTTATAAAATGTGTTCAAAGTGCTGCCGATTGTGCTGGATTGTCAAAGCAACCCTCTTCTCCCACTCTTGACACACTGATAGCCACACTGCAGAAGACATGCTAGCACAGGCTTCCAGTATCCGTTTTTTCAGATGCTGCACATCTCGTATCTTCACAGCATAGACAATTGCCTTCAGATGAGTGATGAGGCAAACTTTTTTGTGAATGGTGAAGTTAACAAACAGAACCACCGCTATTAGTCTGACACTAACCCACAGTGGATAGATCCTTCCAAGACTGTTGGAACACAAAAATTGATGGTATGGTGTGGTATAGGGGGTACAAAGGTAGTGGGGCCATTCTTCATCAATGGAAACCTCAATGCCACTGGATATCTGAAATTGTTACATGATTCTTTTCATCATCTTCAATGTGTTTGCCTGAAACCAACTTCTTATTCTGTACCAAAAAAAACTTGTGTTTTTTTACTGAACATCTCCCAGGACTGCTGTTGCCTGCCTGCTGGACTGCTGTCTGCTCTACTGTTTGCTCCACCCATTCATTGCAAGGTGTGGCATTCAGTGATGACAGCCATGATTGACCCCAGCACTACAGAGGATCCAAGTAAATAGTCATTTCAAAGCGGTATACTGTATTTATTTTTTGCAAATACAAGAAATGAGTACGAAAATTATCTACTGTCTTTACAGGAAAGTTCCTCTGATGGAGAGCAGGAGCAGAGGACAGACCAACAGTCCTCCCAGTGTCAGGGGGTCAACGGCATGGCATCAGTGAACAAGTTGAAAGTAAATCATTTCAACATAATCCTAACTTTTTTTTATGTTTTTTCTGGTTTTAATTTATCATCTTTCATTTTTATGGTTTTTTTTTTTTTTTTTTTTAGGATTCACAAGGTTAGCAAGGAGGTGACTTCATAGATGGGGACGTATTTATCACCCTGCTTCAAACTCACCCTGCTTTGTGGGGCCAGGCTCACTGGCATCATGCTGACACTATTTATACCCGACAGCTCTGGGATGAAGTCTCTGCGTTGCTGATGGATGGCTTGGAGAACATCAGTGATAGGGTGCAGAAGCGATGACATAAGTATAGCAAGGTCTGTGTCATATTGATGGATGTAAAATGTGAATTGCATCAATTTTTTCTTTCTTTGCTGGGGACAAAGTTAATAAAGGGTGATAGTCAATTAGGGATCACTTTAAGAAGGAGTTCAACAAGGAGATGGCATTCCTCAGATCTCCCTTGGCTTGTCAAAAGTGAATAACCATATACTTGATAACAAAAGTGTATCCATGTTTATGAACCTATTTTTTTCCTGCAGTGCTATATATTAATTTACATTTTTTTTTCCTCTTTTTCCACAGATCCATTGGCAGCCACAATCTCCTCTCTTCTAGTGGTCCCACAAGAAACAGCCACCGCTGGCACCTGTGACCTGTCCGCCATCTCCTCCCTGCCATCCAACAGCATAGGGGCATCCAGGCAGGCTTCAGAGACACAGGTTGGTGAGCAGACTGCAGGTCCCAAAACTTTCCCCCTATCCGAGTCCTCTGATGCTGTTATTTAGTTTCATCTTGGCAGCATAAGAGGGTCTCAGATGGGAGCCTTATGCCGGAGTTTTTACATCCTAACTCGGTATCTCAGGATGCAGTTAAGGTACTTGCTCAACAATTAAGCCTATTTACAACTTTTACTAGGCATAATAAAAATAAAGCAACACTAAAAAATAAATAGGTGGTAGTGCGCTGATGGAAAAATCACCTAAAATTATGGTTGATAAAATTACTTTTTATAATTCACTGCAACAAAGTCAAACTTATAAAACATTAATAAATCACAGAAAAAAACACGCATTAATTTGCATCAAAACTTATTCAAAACCAATATGTGCACATTAGTTTCTTTTCATGAAACTACTAATTTTTTTGGTCCTGAAACCGTTTGGAAATCAATAGTAATAAAACTTCCTAAAATAGGACTCGTAAGTATAAAAAGCAAAAAAGAGGAGAACAAAAGTGTCCCCATTTATTTCAAAGTCCATGGTTATAAGGAAAAAAGCCTGTAATTATATCCTGCAGACTTCCAATTTTTTTTCAGAATGTCTCAAATATATGTATGCATACATTGCTATATGTAGTTTGGATATTATTGTTACAGGAATTATTGTGATACTTGTGGTTCTCCTTAGGTGAATCCTTTCCTTCTCCCACACTCCAGCAGTAATGGATTACGGCCACTATTGGCAATGGCGACACTTCGGTACCCTGACTCCTTGGTCCGGGACCTGGGGCGCTCCTCCCGATCGTGGGTTCCCCGCAAGTAGTTGAACTGACTGGATGCCTGCGCTATGTCACCGGGATATCCTACACAAACTTCGCTGTGTTGCTGGAGCTTCATTTGGCTTTATCGAGTGTTGGTGATCTTCCTTTTCTGAACCCAGTGCGATACTGCTCTCCAACAGATGCTGCCATTGACCCGGCATTACTGCATCCCGACGTACATTTCAGAGGGGTATTGGCCTCCTACACGTTGGAAGGAAATTGAAAGTCGGCATGTTTTTTTTCCTTATACCCACAGAATTTGAAACAAATAGGGATGTTTTCTTCATGAAAAAAGTAGTAGTTTCATGAATAGAAACTAATGGGCACATATTGGTTTTCAACAAGTTTGATATACATTTCAGTGTGATTTTTTTTCTGTGATTTATGAATGTTTTCTAAGTGTGACCTTTTATTAATCATAATTTTAAGTATTTTTTCCCATTAGCATACTACCATCTATTTATATATTAGTGTTGACTCATTTAGGGACTTTCTGGAGGGTAGAAGTCTGTAGGAGGTGCATGAGGGCTAATCCTATTATTGTAGTAAAAATAAAGGATTATTGTTTGCCTGATCTGTCTGCTTTATTTATGTTGGGTGTACATGGTTATTACCACTTTAAGTGGCTGTAACCATGGATACCTACTGCACTCCCCTGCAACTTGAGGAATAATTATATCAGGAAAACCATATGCATTTATTATGATTTAAATAATATTCTCATTACATCTACTACTTATTGCAATAAGTATGAGTATGGAGATAGCAGCACCTAAAATTGCTCATAGCAATGTACAATATTTTAATTATTATTTTATATATATATACGGTATGTATAAAATATATATAATAATATATAATAAATATAATATATAATAAATAAGTTAAAAAAACTTGTGGAGCTCCGCTATATTTTTGGTCACCAGCAATGGTAAAGTGGGCAGGTACGGGTTGCCACCAACCCCCAGTTTCCTAGTTTAACCTGGTTAGAATCCAAAAATACATAATAATAAATATTTTTTTTAATTATTCCTTGAAATAAGTGTTATAGGGGTCTCTTTATAGCAATTGAAGACTTTGGAGTACTATTGAATCATGTCTACTTGATTACTCTCTAAACCAAAATTGGATTGAATTGTGCTATTCAAATCCTAATCAAACATTGGGAAAGTCACTTGCCTCTAGTATTTAACACATGAGTAGCCATAACACAAATGCGCTTCTTTGGGTCCACACCCGTGGACCCAAAGAAGTGCATTTGTGTGAAATAGCTGTAGTCCCCGCAGACTCATCCCTGCTCCCTCTCCCCTGTTCACACATGCTGTTGCATGTAACGTTTTTATTAGATTTAATAAAGAAGCTGTATTTAATGGATGAGTGCTGCCTTCTACACTGGATTCAGTGATACATTCCCGGTTCTGGGATTCTCCAGTTGGAACCTTCCTTGAGCTCCATCTTCAAACAACCAAGTGTCATCTAACAAATGGTACATCTTGCATTTCATTTTTCCAGTTATGGTGGTGCAATTGTATACCTAAATTTCTCATGACTGTTCACTTAAAGTTGTATCTGTTATGCTTACCTACCTCTACCTGAGGAAAGCTCCTTATGAATGTCTCTATTTCTCTAGAAGAGTGTTTAGTGCATTTATTGTAAAATAATATTTGAAAGTCCAAATGAGATTTATTTTGGAAAACAAACACCCGGAACAGGAATATTAGAAATTGGCAGTAGAATGGTCTTTAAGCATGAAATGATTTAATTTGTGTAGTCTGTTTTGTACATTTTCAGAAAAGCTTAAAATTGTGAAATGCTTTAGAGACTGATTCACATGGGCTCTTCTGAAATCTGGAATGAAATGTGTTATGACATCACTTTGTTAGTCCTGAGGCAAGCAATTGTGCATTTCTCTAATCAAAGAGAAAACACAAGTTTGTATACTTTGGAGAAGAAAAAATTCGATGTGTTTGTTTAATGTATACTCTGATTAAATTGATTGGAAGGCTACACATTTTCAGATATTATTTTGTAGCAAATTAACAAAAAATATAAAAGCATCAAAGACAAAAAGCCTCACAGATGTCACACTGAATAGCTCAGGCACTGTATTTTCAATAATTACAGTTTATCTATACAAATAAGATAATTTCAACCTGAGTTGATACAAAAACCTATTTTTTTGACTGTGAGCTCATTCTTTTATCTTTACTCCTACCCGAGGTTTAGTCTATGTCCTTTGAGTCTATGGCTTGACCTTGACATCTGTTTCATTTGGCAGAACAGCCTGTAACTGTGTAGGTAATCATATTAGCCCTAGCTATTCAAGCAAAAGAGGTGGCGGATCTGAATAACAACATTTCTGGAAACCTACTTTGTATTATTTTTACCTTCCGTAGAACAATCTGGTAATTTACAGATTTATTTTTGGCTCAATTAATTTGCTATTTAACTGTAGAATATCTAAATAAAAATTATTGGCACAGTATGGTCATTGCTTGATATTTTGAATTAATTTTTTCATTAGTTTTCAATTCCAGTAAGCACAAACTAGTCTAACCAATGAAAACTAGCCCTTCCAGTGTCTTCAATTCTTTGCACATAGATCCAATATATAAATAAGATAAGATAAGATAAACTTTATTGATCCCGGAGGAAATTACAGTATTACAGCAGCAGAACAAAGATCAAGAACATTTCACACTTTACAAAATAAGTCTATATGGACAGCAGATGCGGGTAGACTGGTACATGTACCTCACCTATTCCCCCCATACACATAGAACTTCACATAGTCTTGGGGCGCTTTACACTTATACATTTGTTAAACATCCCACAGCTGTCGGAACAAACGATTTTCTGTATCTTTCCTTTTTACACATTAGTTGGATTAGACGCTTGCTGAATGTGCTCTTCTGCTTCGCAAACAGTTCAGAGAGCGGGTGTGTATTGTTGCTCATTATAGCCTTGCATTTCATTTCTTAAATGTCAGTAAATAAAGTTATGAAGAAAGAATATCCCAGCAAAATGCTTGCTGATGACCATAAAACAGCTATATATCAGTGCTGTATGTTTAGCGCCAAGGGCTTGACTCCACTCCCTAGTCCCAGAACTCTTTTATATTATCCAACCTAAAATGTGAGTGCTTCAGTGTTGTGTGAAAGTAATCTACATTATCAAAGTGGTATTTTGACCACCTTAAAGCTATAGACTTCACATAAAAAAATACTTATAAAAATGACATGGCAATCTCAAACATTTATTATTTCTTAATCTAGGGCTAGGATTCAAACTTTTATCATCAACAGATTATCTATCTGGTGTGATGGATTCATCAGGAGAGTCAGGTTAGCTATTTGTATTTCCTGTGAGACTACAGCTTCATGTATGACCTAAATTAAGATAAAGGTATTCTGATGAGTAGGGATGGTCAAACCGCTTGTTTTTCCCCAGGTTCGTGTTCAGGGTTGCCCTGTTAAAGCAATCAAAGAGTTAATACAACTGATATACTTACCGGGTCCAGGTTCTCTCTTCTTGGTGTGACACGTGCTGCTCCACTTCCGGGCGGCCCTTTATCTTCTGGGCGTATGTGATTGGCTGTTAGAGCCTGTCACATGACTATTTCCCGGAAGCCCGGAAGTGACGCAGTGCCACCGCACAGCTGCAACAAATAACGCAGATCCTGTAAGTATAATGATGACTCTTTACTTGCTTTATCAGAGCAACACCGATTACGAACCCAAGCAGTTCACCGATCACTACTGTTGAGGTCTGCAGTGAGGTCTGAGGTCATGCGTGATGAGATCTGCAGCATTCTTCCCTATAAAACAATAACTAACTTAGAAGATTTTACAAAAACAAAGGCAAAAAATTTTAACAGATATACACATGATTATGATTTGGACTAGATATAAAGGGTAAACCATTTATATGGATGCACCTACATAAAATGGGAATGGTTGGTAATATCAACTTCCAGTTTGTGGCACATCAGTATATGGGAGGGGGAAAACTTCTCCAGATGGGTGGTGACCATGGCGGCTATTTTGAAGTGGGCCATTTTGGATCCAACTTTATTTTTTTCAATGGGAAGAGTGTCCTGTGACACATCAAACTTAGAATTTGGCAAATGTTACCCTAGCCTAAGTTCCCTGCGTTGTTTGCAGAGAATTTTGAATTATTTTCTCCCTCCGCAGCCTTCATGCAGGCTGCAGAGCGGAGAACGCGGCCCCTAGCAACCCGTTTCCTGGATACCAGCTACACAGCAGGCTGCGGGAAGTGTGATTTGCACCACACACAGCGAATGCATCATGCTGCGTTTTCCTGTGTGTGGTGCAAATCTCACTTCCAGCAGCCCGCTGTGTAGCAGGTATCCAGAAAACACAGCAGGTTGCTATGGGCTGAGTCCTCCGCTCTGCAGCCTGCGTCAAGGCTGCAGAGGGAGAAAAAATTCTAAGTTCTCTGGGAACTTAGAATTTGGCAAGTGTGACCCTAGTCTTATAGTGAATTTCATAAGAAAAACAATGGTGTGCTTGGTTTTAACATAACTTTTTTCTTTCATGCGTCATTTACAAGTTTATGACCACTTATAAAATGTGTTCAAAGTGCTGCCCATTGTGTTGAATTGTCAATGCAACCCTCTTCTCCCACTCTTGACACACTAATAGTAACACCACAGAAGAAATGCTAGCACGGGCTTCCAGTATCCGTTGTTTTAGATGCTGCACATCTCGTATCTTCACAGCATAGACAATTTCCTTCAGATGAGTGATGAGGCAAACATTTTTATGAATGGTGAAGTTAACAAACAAAACCACCACTATTGGTCTGACACTAACCCATAGTGGATAGATCCTTCCAAGACTGTTGGAACACAATAATTGATGGTATGGTGTGGTGTATGGGGTACAAACATAGTGGGACAAATCTTCATCAATAGAAACCTCAATGCCACTGGATATGTGAAATTGCTACGTGATTCAGATATCCAGTGGCATTAAGGTTTCCACTGATGAAGAATGGTCCCAGAATTCAAAACATCGGATGTTACCATAGATAGGAGTGGATCTGTCAAAATCCAAATTCACCAGATTGCTGATTGCAAAATTATTCTCAGCAAATTGAATGCCCCTTATTATGCTCTGGGCTTTCTCCAGACGCAAGAGTATAATAAATGTACTATGCAAAAAATAGTTCACCTTACCTCTCACTCTTCAATTCTTATTGTTCCCTGTCTTATCTTCATCATACTCTATCAACACTATGAGCGCTGAAGTCCCTTGCATGCTTGCAAAAGATCTTATACATTCACAGCAACAATAAGATGTAACGAGAACCAGATGGGGGATGCTGAGGAGCAGACAGGTGGGAGAGGTGAGTAAGTAAGTGAGTTAAAAAATATATTTATCATTTTTATTCATTAGTTGTCCCTTGATGGCCGCCATATGACTGAATCTGTATGGAGCACAATTGTAAAATCCAAATCGAATATTCTCCAGCAGCAAAATTGTACTGTGTATATATATATATACATATATATATATATATATATATATATATATATATATATATATATATATCAAACTTCACATTTATTAGGGAAGTCTTAAAATCAAATCAAGCTAACCACTAAAAACAGGTAAGCCTACCTTTTTATTGGTGGCTTGATTTGATTGTGAAAGGAACCTATCAGCTCATTTCAGGGTAATATCTTACCACTACCTGTCATTGCATCTTGCTAGCTCATCCCTAACCCTCCCTCTCTAAGCTAAAACTGCACTATAAAGCTTGTATAAAATGATTTAATAACTTACATCCAGTCTACATCCGTAGACTGGAATGGGCGGTCTCCAGGTGTCCATTCTCCCTCCTCGCAGGCACTTAGCACATCCCGCTGGGAGTCATCATTCTGTCTCCTGTGTTGAAATTCCCCGGACGTCAGTTCATGTCTGGTACCTTGGTGGGGGCTTATAAGGTGTACGGGCAGCTTCAATATGCGCACTGCGCATGCACAGAAGCTGGACCGTACATTCTGATAAGCTCCCACCAAGGTACCAGACAAGAGCTGACGTCCGGGTGCATGTCATACTGTATGGAGGAGGAGGGAATTTCAACACAGGAGACAGAATGATGACACCCAGCGGGATGTGCTAAGTGCCTGCGAGGAGGGAGAATGGACACCTGGAGACCGCCCATTCCAGTCTTCGAATGTAGACTGGATGTAAGTTATTAAATCATTTTTTACAAGCTTTATAGTGCAGTTTTAGGTCAGAGAGGGATGGTAAGGAGCTAGCAAGATGCAAGATATTTCCCCAATAGCTCACACAGACTCTAATTCCCCATACTACTAACACTGACCTACAATCTGTCTCCCTCATATATCTCTGAACTAATCTCCCGATAACATCCAACTCGTAATCTTTGATCCTCCCAAGACCTCCTTCTTTACTTCACACTTGTACATTCCTCATCTAACTGCCTGCAAGACTTTGCCCCAGCATCCCAAATTCTCTGAAATTCTGCACTCTAAAACATCCGACTGTCCCCCACACTTGGAACCTTCAAGCGGAACGTGAGCACCCATCTTTTCAGAACAGCCTACAGCCTGCAATGACCACAGTGCCACCTCACCACCACTGGATCCGGCGCTCCACCACCATTGGACCCGGCGCTCCACCACCTCCAGAGCAGACCCAACCTACTGTCTCTCTCTCCACTGCCCTGTAGACTGTAAGCCTGCAAGGGCAGGGTCCTCTCTCCCCTCTTTATCGGCCTGTCATTGTTAGTTTGTTCATTGCATTTTTAACTTGTTTGCATGTAACCCTTTCTCATATACGTTCTTCCACAACACTGGACTAACACTGGGCAATCTCTCTCTTGGTAACTATCAGATCTAGCATTGTAGGCCTTGCCACAAACTGAATATATCATTTTTCTGAAGTTGCTGACTTCTTGTAACCTTTACAGGCTGTCTTTAACTTGCCTCAAATTCTATTCAGGAGGCAGTGTATACTGACACCTCCTCTGCCACATGTGTATTGTTTATTGGAGATGGGTTCATCTCACAGATATTAATTATGTTGGCAGAGAAGGAAAGGGACTTCCTATAATTGCCATTTGTCTATTGCTTAATCCTTAAAAAATTGGGTTTGGATTATGTCCTGAATTGTATACAAGAAGGAGTCCTATTGACTATTCAGAATTGCCTTTTGTTGGTGTACAGATAAGCTCCATCTTTTTGATCATTGAATTCTTTGGCTCGCACTCCACTTTTTGTTTTGGGTAGTAATGTTAACTCTGATATTTCTAACTTGAAAAACAGTAAACAGATAGGTCATCTACCTATTATACAAACAGTGCCCAAAAAAGTGAAACATTTAAAAATGCACTAAGTTTGGCGCTTCTTCTAATTTAGAAATTCTACCTCTGTCATAATAAACTAGAGTATCATTTCTGGCACACAAAATGCTGGTACATATGTTTAATTCAAATCAGAAACAGGTTGAATTTAGAACACACAATTTCCAAAGTTACAGATTTAACATGTTTACTGAAAACACAAAAAGAAAACATTCCATACTATTAAGACCAATAGGGTTTATGAAGGATAATTTGATTACTTGGGTAGATGAGAGGCTGCAATCCCTGGTAAAAATAGCCACAGTTTTTATTTGAGAAGGCATACATATGTTGGTTGTCAAGGATGAAATACAATGGTTGAAAACTATAGTAAAAAATACATGTGATTCAAGTGACAATAGTTTAAAATAAGTCAATGCGGGAGAAGTTTACTCAGAACAATTTGCCTAAGGCGACCAAAACCCGAAAATTTAAGACTAAAATATACATTTTAATTCTATTGTTTATGCAAATTGTCACTTCAGTGAGGAAGGTCACAATCCTAAAAGTCATAATTGACTCTTTAACAAGCTTTTTAACATGACTTAGGATTTGTGCCAGATCAGAACCTCAAACTGCACACGCTGCATTTCGGGTTGATTGCCCCTCATCAGTGCAGTGTATGGGATATTCTGATCTGGCTTGAGACGAGGTCTGTGGGAACAGCTATTCTCCTTGTGGAGAGTATTCTGCCAACCGGCAGTGAGGAGACTTAAAGCCGCAATGCTCCTCTGGGAAATTGCATATGCAAATTGTCACTTCAGTAAGAAAGTGAAAAACTCTAATGCCAATTCTATTCTTTAAAATTATTAGTGCATGATATATGGATAAAAGTACTGCAATGCTGTAGCAGTGAGTACATCACTGATTAGGCTAGATATAAACTGGAATTTTTATCTCAACAGAGAAACATCTAGTTAAGTATTTTGTTTCTATCACTCATATATTGGTAGACTAAGAGCCAATAATATCAATAATTGTATCAGAGTGCTCTAACTAGTAGCTAACTACAGCACCAGATTCATAAAATCAGGCAAGCATCCCTGACATGTTTTGCAGGCATCATCAGGGTACTGAAGCTTCAAATGAATCAACCTTGTACAACCTGTTTGTGAGGTCATTTCTCAATTACCATTCAAACAGATCCTACTATTCAAAAATGTTCCTCTCATATTGTTAATGCGAATAGGTATTCAATTATGGAGGGTCAAGTGTCAAAGGCAACCGTTATTGGTAATTTTATTTTTCTCTCATTCATAACTCCAATCAATCACACTCATCATGTGCCTCCCTCTACACTATAAAGACTAGATATACTTTGGCACACCAAAACAATTGGAAACAAGATGCTTGAAAAAAGTGTTCATTTATTGGACAAATCCGGCACAGGATTAAATGCATAAACATATCTAACGTTTCAGCCTGACAATGCGGCTTTTTACAGATTATCTACATCAAGATATACAGGAAAAACATAAACAAAGTCAGTGCCGTTGTTCCAATAATATCAGCATAGAAGTGTGAAAATAAAGGAATAAATGACCCTATACCATATTTTACACAAAGATAAATACGTTATAATAACCTTATATGCAAATTTGCACTTCACTAAGGAAGTTGAGAAACTCCCGTGCCACATTTAAGCAGCTTCCTCAAAGTCATAATCGCTTTCCTACAAGCTTTTAATATAACTAAGGGATTTGTGCCAGATCAGAACCCCAAACTACAGACGCTGCGTTTCGGGGTACCTGCCCCTCATCAGTGTAGTGTGTGGGATATTTTAATCTGGCATGAGTGAGTGGGCTAAGACAAGGTCTGGGAACTTGCTATCAACCTTATGGAGACAGCGAATTAGGTGAGGAGATTGTAAGCCACTTCCCTCCTCTCAGATATATGCATATATGCAAATTTGCACTTCACTAAGGAAGTTGTCTTAGCCCACTCACTCATGCCAGATCAGAATATCCCACAACTACACTGATGAGGGGCAGGTACCCCGAAACGCAGCGTCTGTAGTTTGGGGTTCTGATCTGGCACAAATCCCTTAGTTATATTAAAAGCTTGTAGGAAAGCGATTATGACTTTGAGGAAGCTGCTTAAATGTGGCACGGGAGTTTCTCAACTTCCTTAGTGAAGTGCAAATTTGCATATATGCATATATCTGAGAGGAGGGAAGTGGCTTACAATCTCCTCACCTACTTCGCTGTCTCCATAAGGTTGATAGCATGTTCCCAAACCTTATAATAACCTGTGATGAATCACAATAAATCATGGTGGGCATGAAAACATGAACAAATTCAGCTGGATTTTTGCATAGGTAAAACTAAATATAAATACATATTCAATTATCGTATATGTGCAATTACCTATATACGAGTGTCCATACCATGGTCGTTTGAGGTATTCGATGAGTGTCAAACAATCGCAATGGGACTATGCATGATCCATATAAAGCGAAACAAAAGGAAGTAATAAAAATAAAGTCTGTGGCAAAGGCATATGTCTTATGAAGTGAGGTTAGTGTTTGTTGTCCCACAGAAATAGAAAGGAAGGAGTTAAAGGGAAGGAAAAGACAAAGTAAGATGTAGCCAGAAAGATGTAGTCAAAGAGAATTAGTCATGAGAACAGTGAGACCTTGAGGTGCAAAGATGGTGAGGATAGTGCTAAGTCTACAGAAGGAAATCCAAGTGAGAGGATGAACTAATCCTCAGAAATAGATGCTACCTAGAGCAATAATTACGACATACCTCATATACCACAAAGCATTCTCAGAGGAAAATTGAGTAGGAGTAGTATCTTGTGGGAGAATACCAGGCACTCTGTTTAAGATCAACATGCAAACACATGAGTAGTGTGACTCATATACTCTTTATGTATAATTACTATGAAAAATTACCTATTTGTGGTGAGAGAGCAGTCTCCCTAGATCTTGTTAACTGCTGTAGATGAACAGCTGGGGATTGTATGAATGCAGGAATATAGGAATAGCCTATATGGTAGTGTGACCAATGCTGATTAGGAACCTTTATAGCTGTGGTATAAGAGAGTGGTCTAAGAATATTGTGACCATATCAACAGCCCCCTTCAGATATGACCTTATGTGAGTCATGCCATATATAGAAAAATCAAGTATCACCTTATATTACTTGCACTTATATGAGGCAGCGTCTAAGTTGCTAAGGAAAGACAAAGTCCTAAGATACAGAAAGTAAATTAAAAGATTAGTTCAAGTCAACAGCCAGAGTAGGGGTTTAGTATCACATGTTACCTGTATGTAGTGAGTGGCACACTCCTTGCTGTGCATGCTGCCGGGTGCCCGGCGCTGCTATTTAATATATAGAAAGTGGCGGTGAAGTAACGTGTTTCCGGTGTGACGTACTTCCGGTTCTGCTCTTAGGAATGCACGGAAGTGTATAGAGATGAAACGCTACCCAGTGTGCATGTGCAGATGGGAGAACTGTCAGAATCTTGTGCGCAATCGCTCTAAGAACAGTGGTGGTCATACCACCTATACTCAAAGTGCAGGAGGGAGGTGAAGTCACGGGACAAAGTGAATCTAAATTGGAAATCATGGTCTCTGTGAGAAAAAGGGAAAAAGGCATTAGAGGAAGCAAAATCAGATAGTATGCATATATACACAGTATATGGAGTTGAAATATAATACATCTCAATCAATGAGATTTCCATCAAATATAATAATATTTATTCATTTATATAGTGCTATGAATTCCATAGCACTTTACGTACATCAGTAATGCTGTCCCTCTTGGAGCTCACAATCTAAACATCCTATCAGTATGTCTTTGCATTAATGTTATATGTGTGGAGGGAACCGCATGGCGATAACCGGATTGCTCAGGATGTGTAATCCTGAGCAATCCGGATACCATATACTTTGCTTATCCTGGCCGCCGCCGGCTCAACCTCATAGACTGGAATATCAGGGTTCACCTGTCTCTTTATCAGATATGGTGTCGCCTCCCACCGGTCGCCCAGTTTCCCTGCCGGCCGTTTGACCCTCACCAACACTGTATCCCCGGGGAGAAAGGTTCTGTCTGCACATGCCGCGTGTCCCTATGAGACACCTGACTGAGTCGATTTCCCACCACCTGATGCACCACTCTCAGTCGCCGCCGATGTTCTCGAACCCATTCAGATGCAGTCCGAGGGGAATCAGAGGAGGGATCTGGCATGTTCAAATCTTCAATATCCCTCCCGGGTCTCCCAAACATCAACATGTGTGGCGAATAGCCCGTAGTGCTGTGCACTCGATTGTTGTAGGCCCACATTAGTTCAGGGAGGTACTCAGGCCAGCGGGCCTGCTGCCCGTCCTCTAATGTTCTCAACATCTGTATTAAGGTACGATTGAAACGCTCACAGGCCCCATTCCCTTGGGGATGATAAGGTGTCGTTTTTGAATGTGTTATACCATACAACCGGCGCAGCTCCTCCATTAGCGTCCCCTGAAAACATGCCCCCTGATCTGAGTGTATTCTTTGCGGACACCCAAACACTTGGAGAAAATGACGACACACGGCCTTAGCTGCCGACTCTGCTGTCTGATCTCTCGTCGGCACCGCCACAGCATATTTAGTGAAATGGTCTGTCATCACCAAGCAATAGGAGCACCCTGACGTCGAGTACCCTATCAAGACATAATCAATCAAGAGCAATTCGAAGGGGGCAGAAGTTTTAATTGTTTGCGTAGGGGCCCGCTGCTCAGGGCTCTTACTGAGCCCACAGACCCGACATTACCGACACGCCTCCGCTACCATCCCTCCCAGGTCAGGGCAATAGAGGACTCGCTGTAGCCACTGGAGTGTCTTTTCACTACCAAAGTGGGCTCCTTTCTCATGTGCTTCGCGGGCGACCACTGGACCCATCCCCACAGGGATTACCAGTTGGTACCGGTGCTGCAGCTCAGATGGCAGATAGACCTTACGATACAAAAGACCCTGTTCCACACACAACTTATCCCACTGTCGCAACAGTTTATTCCTTCTGCGGATAGTTGGGCCATGTCCTCTGCACTCGGCCAAATCCCATTTTGTACCCAGGTGCACACTCGCGAGATGTCAGGGCACTCATTATGATCTTTTGCCCAATCTGTTGGCGTTTTTCCCAGGACACATGGCATCCCTGATGCCACCCCACTTGAATGTACCACACTGCAGAAGATAGGCACCTGCCCCAAATCAGGGGTCTCTGTGTCCTCGAGCTGGTCATTAATGCTTTCTCCCCCAAACCCAAGGGGTACCCTTGACAGTGCATCCGCATTTCTGTTTTCTCGCCCAGAGCGAAACTTAATCTGATAGTTAAACTTAGCAAGGCGAGCGACCCACCGCTGCTCCAACGCTCCCAGTTTCGCATTCTCTAAGTGAGCAAGAGGGTTATTATCGGTCATGACCAGTACCTCAGCTCCTGTTAGATACTCAGCAAAGCGCTCCGTCATTGCCCACACCAGGGCCAACAGCTCTAGGTGAAACGAACTATAGTTAGCCGGATTGCGCTCAGTGTCCCTTAAAGACCTGCTGCCATAGGCGATGACCCACTCCCGGCCATCCTGAATTTGGGCCAGTACCGCCCCCAACCCGTGAAGACTACCGTCAGTGTACAACAGGAAAGGGGTATCAAACCGGGCATATGCCAACAACGGGGCACTCGTTAGGACAGTTTTCACCTCGTCAAATGCCTTTTGCTGCTGAGGTCCCCATTGAATAGGGCGGTTGCGAGGACCCAGCGCCGTCCCTCTTAAAAGTTCAGTCAGACGACCCACTACTTGTGAAAACCTGGGCACAAATCATCGATAGTACCCTGCTAATCCCAAGAAAGCCCGAACCTCCTGCAGGGTCTGGGGAGGTGGCCACTCCTGTACCGCTAAGATCTTACTGGCTGAGGGTAACACCCCGTCGGGAGTCACCACATGGCCTAGATACTCTATGCGACTCTTGAACAGTTGACATTTCTTCGGTTTTATTTTCAATCCATGACGGCTGAGCCGTTGGAGCACTTGGAATAACTTTTCAAGATGATCTTCAAATGATGTCCCGAACACCACGATGTCATCTAGATATATCAGTACCGATTCGAAATTCATGTCGCCTAAGCAGTGTTTCATAAGGCGTTGAAAGGTCCCCGGGGCATTACTGAGTCCGAACGGCATCCGATTGAATTCATAGAGCCCCATTGGCAGAATAAATGCTGTCTTTGCCCGATCTTTCTCAGCCATTGGTACCTGCCAATATCCGCTCGCCAAGTCCAACGTTGAGAAGTATTTGGCCCGTCCTAATGCAGACAGGGACTCCTCAATCTGAGGCAACGGGTATGCGTCTCGCACCGTGTGCGCATTTAATTTCCGATAATCCACACAAAATCGGAGGGTCCCATCCTTCTTTCGCGCCAGGACCACAGGGGCAGCCCAGGGACTTTGGCTCTCTCGTATCACTTGATTGTTCAGCATCCTGGCCACCATGCCCTTCACCTCTTGATAAAGTGTCGGGGAAATCTGACGATAACGTTCTCTAAAGGGAGGGGTGTCCCCCGTTGGAATCTCATGCTCAATCGTCGGAGAGCACCCGAAGTCTTCTTCATGTCACGAGAAGGCCTCTTCATGTTGCCACACAACCCTCTCCAACTGCTCTAGTTGCACGGAAGTCAGTTTCTCCCGATCCACTCCCATCTGTTCCATGATCACACAACCATTCCAGTCTTCAGTAGGAGATTCAGCCCCCCCTACTTCAACCGCATATGTCCAGGATGACTGTGGGTCTGGCCGCAATTCAAATACCGCCTTATCAGGCATCTTCCCCTCTGGCACGAACAGTTCAGCCAGGATGGTCCCAGCAAGAATGGTAACAGCCTCCTCCAACACGTTAATGCATCTGACTGGCACCCATCCATTCTTCACAATCGCCAAAGACCGAGCCACATGCACCTTGGCAAAAGAGGACTTCTCTGGGGCTGGCTCAAGTAATACCTCAAGTCCATTCAGCCTCTGCGCCGCCCCCACTGGCAACATTAAGAGTTCCTCCTGTCGGGGTGCCAGTGAAATTGTGGTCCGTGATGGCACTCGGACTAGGCCCACCCGGCCCCCTGGGACTGTACTTTTCAGCAGGTCAGAGTTCAACACTAGGCGGTGTAACATTCTCTGAGTTGGTCGGTGACTTGTAGCATGAGTCCAGTATCGGGGTCCCTCGCGGGCATACATCTGATGATTTAGATCTCGCAGAATGTTCATTCCAAGTGTCACCTCCATTCCTCTTCTAGGGGGGTGGTTCACCAGCACTACCCCTTTCTGACCTAGCTCTTGACCAAACATTTTCAGCCTCA
The DNA here is from genome assembly GCA_033576535.1 of Allobates femoralis. Classification (NCBI taxonomy): domain Eukaryota; kingdom Metazoa; phylum Chordata; class Amphibia; order Anura; family Aromobatidae; genus Allobates; species Allobates femoralis. Next base: position 449,963,473 of record JARQOC010000003.1, read on the forward strand.
TCCACACGATCCCTTTCAACGTCAGCTGGCCATTGTTAGCGGCTGTAAGTCTTATCATTCGGCCATCTTCGGGGACCACTAGTTGACTGAAGTATTCCTCGAACACTTCTAGAGGCATAATGGTACATTCAGATCCTGTGTCAACCAAACGACTCATCTTCCGCCCTTCATATTCTGCTTCTAAAACTGGACTGCATGCGAACAACGCTCATCCCATTGAGGGCTTTGTGGGGGGAGGGCCGCTGTGATTTGCCCCCTCAAGGCAGCGGCTGGGAGTTTTAACATCTGTGAAGGAGTCTCGGGGACTGTGGACATCCGGCAGTATCGTGAGATGTGTCCCTGGCGCCCGCACCTCCAGCAGGTGACTGCTCTTCGTGGACGGGGGCTGGTGGCCTCTCCAGGGGAGTAGGAGACGACCCAGCTCTGATCTTAGACACTTCCAGCTTTAGCTCCTTCAACTCGGCACGCAGAGGTTGCACAACGTCTACCAGTCCCTCCGTTCCTGACCCTGGCATTCGGCTTTTTTCCATCCGTGTACTGTCCACAGCCCCTTGAACTACCAGGCTGGACTCCGCCTCCCTTTCCACCGCGGCCTGGTAAATCTGCCAAAAAGATATTTCTGGGGTAGCCCGGGCCACCGCCAACAGTTTATCCCGAAGGGGCCTATTGGCTTGTCCTGTGATGAATTGGTCCCAGAGCAAGCGGTCTACCTCCAGGAACGCTCCCATGGCCCCTGGGTCTAGTCGTTGCACTTCGTTCAATGTCTCCTGTAGCGTATTAGAGTACTGCATCAGAGACTCACTTTCCTTTTGAGGGTGATTAAAAAAAAAAGATCGAAGCTGGGTCACACGGGCCCGGCCTCCCAAACTCCCCTCTAACAGTACCAAAATTTTCTCTAACGTACTCCTCTCAGCCTCAGGTCGTACCATCACCATCCGCCTAGCATCGCCCTCTAGTGCATTTAATGCCAGTTCTGCTTGTACTGCGGGAGCCAGGTTACACATCCGCAGAATACTCCGGACCCTCTCAGCCCAATCCTGCAACACCATGTTATGCCCGTCGTATTTCGGCATGTGCTGGAGTAAAGCTCCTACCGGCACATACCCTCCCACATTCGCCGCGGCTGCCAAAGGATCCGCACCCAGCAGCATGGCTGCTGGTGTGATGGGGTCATTTCTTCCCTCGCCGCCTCCGTCCATGACAAACACTGGATCCTGCCGACTACGCCAAAAATGTAATGACTTGAGGTCCTATTAAGATCCAGTGAGTCACAGACTGAGACAGAGGCAGAAATAAACAACAGTATTTTTACTGATATGGGGATCAAAGTATGGTTCAGTATGGAATGTATAAGTCTCAAAATCCCCTTAAAATATTACCAATAACAGTTTCACACACTCAGTGTTAGCCGACATCAATGCACCGATCTCAGAGTTCCCAGGGTATGTAAAGTACACTCAGAACCAGGAGCAAATTTACCTACACGTTAGACTTATCAAGGATTTAACTTAACTAAAGGCTATGTACATCAACTGTGGGCGGTCTGATGGGACCTCGGAGATAGCACACTGAGTATAACTTATCACAGCTAATAACAATACATTACACTATATCAATGCTGGCTATACACTTAGCACAGGGATACCCGGGTATCTCAAAACTATGGTACCATCAACCTCAAATGTTGCTTTACATCAGTGTATATTCCACGTGGGCTGCAGCAAGTCCAGAAAAAGTAAAAAGAAAAAAACTTTTGCGCAAAAGAAAAACGTATTGTAAAACAGCAGAATTTGGCAGCTTACCAGCCAATGCCAATACATGTCCAGTACTTTAGTTCTGTAAGCTTGGGGTGCAATCTGTGGAGCACTCTTTTCCAGGGCTTGTCAGGACCTTGTCAGGATCCTCCCAATGTGGATGGCACCGGACGCCGGCTCTCCTTTCGCAGTCACTCACGGCCTTCCTGGACGCCAATCACTCGCTCCATCAGGGGGAACATCTCCTCAGCCTCTCCTCAGATGCTGGACACTTGCTCAGTTCAAGATAAAGTCTTTAGTCCACACAACAGGGCTTGCAAACAACTTTAAAGGCCCATATAGCTTGCACTGGCTTTGCTGTAATCCTTACACTAATAATGGCCACCACAGAGAGAGATCAACAACAACAGGAGCAACTGACAGAGCCGTCACCAAGGCAACCAGAGACTGTGCTTTCACTTTCCTAGACACAGAGCAGTCACCATGGCAACCAGAGACCGTGTTTTCTCTTTCCTGGGCCACTACAAAATGGCAGTCTGCTTGGTTTTAGCAGCTTATTAGTTTACTCTCTTACACCAAGGACTAGAGAACATTACTACGCATGCGTCCACTCTTACAGAAGATTCTTTCTTTTCGGCATTGCTCTGCTTCTGCTCGTGGACTTAGTATTATAAGTTACCAGTCTTACTACACATGTCTCCAGACTTTAATGGAAGGGGATTAGTTTTCCTAATATAGCGCATGCTCTCACCCTTACGCTGGTTTCACAATGCAGTTTTTTCACTGATCAGCTTTCATCCAGTTTGTGTGCCAAAACCAGGAGTGTCTCCAAAACTCAGAACAGGTGTCAATCTTTCAATTATACTTTTTTCTGCAAGTACCTCTCCGGGTTTTGGCACACAAACTGGATGGACACTGATCAGTGAAAAAACTGCAGTGTGAAGCCAGCCTTAAGGCCGCTTTACACGGCACGATATCGTTGCTCAACTACGATAAAAAGTCACGTGGTTCGGGCGTTCCCGCCGATATCGTTCGTGCGTTGTGTGGTGTAAATGAGCAATGCGACGCAAGAACGCTGCAGGCTCTCCAACTGGCCAATATTGGCTTGACGATCTTGCAGGATCGTGCCGTGTGACAGCGCAACTACGATTTGGAGTGCAACTTCCCCTATTCACTCCCATGTTAAATGGTCGTTCCCTGGGTCACTCGTACACAGCGCGAAGGAGGGGGCGTAGACATCGCAGTTGCGTTGCCTGCCGATATCTCCCTGTGTAAGATCACCTATGCGATTTTGGACTAGTGTCAAAAAAGTGCGTGCTCCCGTGGCATTGTATACAATATCATAATGATATTGTGACATGTAAAGCTGCCTTTAGTATATTTTAGATCAACTCCACTGCAAATTCTGTTTCTACTTACACATATTCCAAATTGATTGTTGTTATGTGCATGCTCTAAGGCCCCTTTCACATCAGCGTTTTTTTCAAATCGCAGCAGATGCACTTGCCGCACCTGCCGCAAGCCCGCCTATACATTGTATGGGGCTTGCCGCAACCGTGCCGCAAGTGCAGCCGGTATGCGGTAATCGCGGCGATGCGTTTTTTTCACCGCATCTGCCACGATTTGAAAAAAACGCTGATGTGAAAGGGGCCTAACACAGTCTCTCGACAGGCTTGAGTTTTAAGTTTCATCTTTAATATAGGTCCCCTCTTATTATTCACTTATTATTCATAGATAGACTTAAAAGGTGATAAAACAAATGGCTAAACTTACATTATAAATGTTGTAGTATCCCATTACTTTTATGAGTATATTTTTGAGAGGATATTTTTATACATAATTTATATATTTTAATTTAAAACAATACAGCTCTCTTAGCGATTGTGACATTCTTATTCCCTTTTCAAGAACAGTATTGATTTTGCTCATTTTATTGTTGTGATATTTATTCTCCAAAGGAGAAAAACCTATTCTTCTGTCAACCTTTGACAAAATCTCATGATTATAGGTTTCTATGTTTACTGATGTTTTTATATACTAGTTTTCAATAAGAGTAAATCCCATTCTCTTTCTTAAGGTAATGGTTGATATTTTTATACAGTGTGTTACCATGTAAATAATAAATTACATGAATGTTCAGGTTTTATTGTATGTAATGTAACACCAATATGAGCATATGAGTAATAGAACGTCACATATAGTCAGATACATGCAACAAAGGTAAACTCTTTGTTCAAGCCTATAGGACTCCATGCCTTCAGTTTGTAAATCCATCGGGCCATCTCTTTTCAGAGGGCTTTGTCCAGATTAACACCTTTAGATCCCAAAAATACATATTTTAAACCATACAAATTTGACTTTGAAAGGACCCTCCATGTGACTATATCTCATATGTCTTGACAGAGGAGTATTTGCTTCAGTGTTTATGGAGCTAATGTCTTAAGAAAACCTCATTCTGAATTCCTAAATTTTCCTATGTTTATTTTACTGCAGGGACACATCATTACATAAATTACCGTATATACTCGTGTATAAGCCGACCCGTGTATAAGCCGACCCCCCTACTTTTGCCCCCAAAAACTGGGAAAACTTATTGACTCGCGTATAAGCCGAGGGTGGACTCCAGCACAGGTATACAACCCCCAGCAGTGAGGTATACAGCAGCCTCCCCAGTGGTAGTATACAGCAGCAGCCCCAGTGGTAGTATACAGCAGCCCCAGAGGTATATACAGCCCCAGAGGTATATGCAGCCCCAGAGGTATATGCAGCCCCATATGCAGCCCCAGAGGTATATGCAGCCCCAGAGGTATATGCAGCCCCATAGGTATATGCAGCCCCATATGCAGCCCCAGAGGTATATGCAGCCCCATATGCAGCCCCAGAGGTATATGCAGCCCCATATGCAGCCCTAGAGGTATATGCAGCCCCATATGCAGCCCCAGAGGTATATGCAGCCCCATATGCAGCCCCAGAGGTATATGCAGCCCCAGAGGTATATGCAGCCCCATATGTATATGCAGCCCCAGGGGTATATGAAGCCCCCTATGCAGCCCCAGGGGTATATGCAGCCCCAGAGGTATATGCAGCCCCATATGCAGCCCCAGAGGTATATGCAGCCCCATATGCAGCCCCAGAGGTATATACAGCAGCCCTAGTGGTGTATACAGTAGCCCCAGTGGTAGTATACAGCAGCCCTTAGGTAGTATACAGCAGCCCCAGTGCTGTATACAGCAGCAGCCCCAGTGCTGTATACAGCAGCAGCCCCAGGGCTGTATACAGCAGCAGCCCCAGGGCTGTATACAGCCGCAGCCCCAGGGCTGTATACAGCCGCAGCCCCAGGGCTGTATACAGCCGCAGCCCCAGGGCTGTATACAGCCGCAGCCCCAGGGCTGTATACAGCCGCAGCCCCAGGGCTGTATACAGCCGCAGCCCCGGAGGTATACAGGCCCCCCCATCAAGCTCCAGGGCCCCCCCCCCCTTGCGCGGCAGCCTGTAAAGGAAAATCATACTTGCCAGTGTCCTGTCGCGCCGTCCGCAGCTGCCGACACGCGATCCCGGGCTTCATTCAGGGTCTTCTGGATTCCGACTTCCTGTAGTCACGGGCAATGACGTCATTGCCCGCGACTAAAGGAATGCGGAAGACGCTGAATGAAGCCCGGGATCGCATGTCGGCAGCTGCGGACGGCGCTACAGGACACTGGCAAGTATGATTTTCTTTTACAGGCTGCCGCGCAAGGGGGGGGCCCTGGAGCTTGATGGGGGGGCCTGTATACCTCCGGGGCTGCTGCAGTATATATACATATATGATGTATATATATGTATATATACTGTATACTCGCGTATAAGCCGAGGGGGGACTTTTCAGCCCAAATTTTGGGCTGAAAAAGTCGGCTCATACGCGAGTATATACGGTAATCTCAAAGCTCTTATTGTCGTGAGCAGTGGCGTAACGAACGCGGTCACAGGGTTCGCAGGTGCGACGGGGCCTGGACCTATAAGGGGCCCACGCCGCCGGCCACCCCCTGCGCCCGCCAATCGCAGATCCTGCTTCACATGGATGTGCATTTCTACTGTGCTGCCTCCTCCCAATTCCTGCTTGAGTGCACAATGGAACACAGGCAAGCGGCATCTTTTCCTCCTCCTGAGTCAATCCTCAGAGGAGACTGCCAGAGCAGTAAGGGAACCAGGAGAGGTAAATAACATTTTTTTTAATGATAACTGCAGTATGGCCAGAGGATTATAGGGGAGAAGGGGGTCATATATAAGACTGCACATAATACTGCACTATATGGGAGAAGGCTGAATATATAATACTGCCCTATATGGGAAAATGCTGCACATGTAATACTGCACTATTGTCACGCTTGGGAGGCCAGGGTAGCAAGGAGCTAGACGTAGGGGTTCAGGGGAGCCTACTCTGGCCCTGATACTTGGGTCCCTGGCTCACCCTGATCTCGGAGGTACCTCTAAAGGTGAGGAGGTCCGAGCCACCAGCCTAAGTCCCTAAAGCTCCTAAGAAGCCCTAGGCATAAGCCCCTACCTCCACCTACGGACCACGGAACCCGGCAACCTGCTAGGGAAAGAAAAACAGCAGCTTCAGATCAGCGTCTGCACTCCACAGGTCACAGAGCAGAAGTGAACTGAATCAGTGATGTCAGGTGGATGTGAGCTGACCCGTTTATGGCCAAGGGGTGGGAAGAAACCAGCTCAGGCACGCCCCTCAGCTCACCTAAGCATGAGTCATATCCATCACACACACACATGCAGCAACCTCACCTGCAGAGCAACACACTGAATAGTGGAAAAAATGTTCAATTGAACAACAGCAGCACCCATGAGCATAAGACCGCCCATACGTAACAACTATATGGAAAAGCTGCACATAATACTGCACTGTATGGGAGAAGGCTTCATATATAATACAGCACTATATGGAAGAAGGCTGCACATAATACTGCACTACATGGGAGAAAGCTGCATATATAATACTGCACTATAAATGGGAAGGCTGCATATATAATACTGCACTATGTGAGAGAAGGCTGCACATAATACTGCACTATATGGGAGAAGGCTACATTTATAATTCTGCACTATATGGGAGAAGTCTACACATATAAAACTGCACTATATGGGAGGAGGCTGCATATATAATACTGCACCATATGGGAGAAGGCTGCATATATAATACTGCACTATATGGGAGAAGGCTACAAAGATAATACTGCACTATATGGAAATGATATAAAGCTGAATATATAACACTGCACTATATGGGAGAAGGCTGCACATATAATACTGCACTACATGGGAGAAGTCTGCATATACAATACTGCACTATATGGGAGAAGGCTGCATATACAATACTGCACTATATGGGAGAAGGCTGCATATATAATACTGCACTATATGGGAGAAGGCTGCATATATAATACTGCACTATATGGGAGAAGGCTGCACATATAATACTGCACTACATGGGAGAAGTCTGCATATACAATACTGCACTATATGGGAGAAGGCTGCATATACAATACTGCACTATATGGGAGAAGGCTGCATATATAATACTGCACTATATGGGAGAAGACTACAAAGATAATACTGCACTATATGGAAATGATATGAGGCTGCATATATAATACTGCACTATATAGGAGAAGGCTGCATATATAATACTGCACTATATGGGAGGAGGCTGCATATCTAATACTGCACTATATGGGAGAAGGCTGCATATATAATACTGTACTATATGGGAGAAGGCTACAAAGATAATACTGCACTATATGGAAATGATATGAGGCTGCATATGAAATACTGCACTTTATGGAGAGATATGAGGCTGCATATATAAGGCTGCACTAAATGGAGAGTTTTGAGGCTGCACTATATGGAAAGTTATGAGCCTGCACTATATGGTAGGTTTTGGGGCTGCATCATATGGAGAGTTTAGAGGCTGCACTATATGGAGAGTTTTGAGGGTGAATTATACTATATGTAGAGTATTGAGGCTGCACTATATGGAAAGCTTTGAGACTGCACTATATGGAGAGCTATGAGACTGTATTATGCTATATGGAAAGGCCATGTGGCTATATTATACTATATGGAGACGTTATGAGGCTGTATTATACTACCATATATGGAGAGGATATAAGGCTCTATTATACTATATGGAGAGGTTTATGAGGCTGTATTATGCTATAAGGAGGGCTATGAGGCTGTATTAGGATATATGGAGGGATGTGAGGCTGCATTATATTATATGGAGGATAATGGGGGTTCATTATAATAATTGAATGACTATAGTGGCTACCTTATGAATGCAGGACTATGGGATGCATTATAATATATAGAGGACTAAGGGCGTACATCGTAATATATGGAGGAATATGGGGATGCATTATAATAATTGGATGACTATGGTGACAAGAGGAGGCGGATTATATAAACCAGGATATGGGACATATATACCAAGATAAGGGCCATATTCCAGGAGGAGGACCATATATAGCAGGATGAGGGACATTAATACATAATGAAGGGGGAGAGGGGTCAATTTGTGAGTCTGTAAATTATTTAGAACGTTACATGAGGCACATACATTTCATCAACATGCGGGGAAAGGGGGCCCAGGTCTAAATTTTGCACCGGGTCCCGCCAGACTCTGGTTACGCCACTGGTCATGAGGATTAACAAAAGTCTTTGCTCTGACTATATGCTCATGATATACAGTCATAGGAAAAAGTTTGAGCCCCTCTTAATCTTACTCTTTTTTTTTTTTTGTTTAAAATAGTTTTTTTGCAACAGCTATTTAAGTGTGATATATGTAATAACTGATGGACACAGTAATATTTCAGGATTGAAATGAGGTTTATTGTACTAACTGAAAATGTGAAATATGCATTATTTTGTGTTTTTGTGGCACCATGCATAACGCCTTGTTGTATGACCAAACAACTCAATCTTTGTTTCATCAGTCCACAGGACCTTCTTCCAAAATGAAACTGGCTTGTCCAAATGTGCTTTTGCATACCTCAGGCGACTCTGTTTGTGGCGTGCATGCAGAAACGGCTTCTTTCGCATCACTCTCCCATACAGCTTCTCCTTGTGCAGTGTACGCTGTATTGTTGACTGATGCACAGTGACACCATCTGCAGCAAGATGGTGCTGCAGGTCTTTGGAGGTGGTCTGTGGATTGTTCTTGACTGTTCTCACCATTCTTCTTCTCTGCCTTTCTGATATTTTTGTTGGCCTGCCACTTCTGGCCTTTACAAGAACTGTCCCTGTGGTCTTCCATTTCCTTACTATGTTCCTCACAGTGGAAACTGACAGGTTAAATCTCTAGACAACTTTTTGTATCCTTCCCCTGAACAACTATGTTGAACAATCTTTTTTTTCAGATCATTTAAGAGCTGTTTTGAGGAGCCCATGATGCCACTCCTCAGAAAAGATGCAACTAGGAGAACAACTTGCAAGTGGACACCTGAAATAGCTTTTCTCATGATTGGATATACCGGGCTATGAAGTACAAAGCTCAATGAGGTTACCAAACCAATTTAGTGCTTCAGTAAGTCAGTAAAAAGTAGTTAGGAGTATTCAAATCATGAAAATCAGAAGGGTGCCCATACTTTGGCACCTGTCAAATTTTTAAACAATGCATGTTTCACATTTTTGGTTACTACAATAAACCTCATTTCAAACCTGAAATATTACTGTGTCCATCAGTTATTACATATATCACACTGAAATAACTGTGAAAAAAAAACAATTTTAAACTAAAAAAAAAATAGTACGATTAAGAGGGGTGCCCAAACCTTTTCATATGACTGTATCTGCTAACAACATTTCCTGTGTGCCTGGCAAAAGTGCAGTTCCTGGGGCTTCCTGTGTGGCAGCATCCATGGTAAAAAGCGTATTACTATGGAGCAGCGTTCACAGGCAGCCCCCGACGTTAACGCTGTGCGCTCCTGCACACTTCCCTCTGCATTTACTGGATCCAGTTAATGTAAATGCTGAGCTAAGTGTTGCCCTAGCCTTACTCTTATTGAGAACTAGTGTATAATGACATCAGCAAAATAGAACATCTTTAATTTAAGTTTAGACATTTGTATTATCAATTAAGAAAAGGTAAGAGCTCACCATGTCAGAAGTTCTCATGTTCAGGTTGCCATCCACAAGCTCCACCAGGTGCATTAACTCTGGATTTCTCTATTCCACTAGGGCTCTCACAGTTGGCTTGCAGAAGCAGGAAATGGAATAATCCGGCACATCCAGTTATATTAAAAGAAATAAATTGAAATTAAAGTTGAATAAATCTGTTAATATACCTGGATGTGCTGGATTATTCAATTTCCTGTTTCTGCAAGCCATTTGTATTATCACCTTTTAAGTTTGAATATGAATAATGACAAAGAGGGGATCTTTATTAAAGATGAAACATAAAACCCAAGCCTGTCCTGGGACTAAAGGCCCCGTCACACCTGGCAACGGGGCTGGAGATGTCCGCCGCGACTGGCGGGTGTGCACACATTTTTGGCACCCCGCCAGTGTCGCCGTCCCCCATTTACATGGGGCGACATCTCCAGCCCTGCGTCAGCGAGCTGACAGGCAAAATTTGAATACAGAGGAGCACCATAATAAACCAGTCAAGTAACAATAGGTGCTCACCATGCCACGGTACTCAGAATAACCGTATAAGAAAAAGACGTGGCATATAAAGAACCGGGAGCACACAGTATATTTGAAAAAATATATTTATAGGTACTAATTTATTGAACAAATATACAGACAGTTACATTTAAAACCATTTAAAACCAACTTCTGGGGTTCCGGTCAGGATAGTAAGCTAGTGATGCTTAAGATTAATCCACACCTCACCCAAATGGGTATTCTATATTAACCAGTTGTCACTGTATTACAAATATAAAAAAGTAGATATTGGGGTACAGAAAAGGGTGTACACAGGTAGTGATCTATACTGAATATAACAGATATTAGCCGGAGAACACAGGATAACACATATAGTATATCCTACAATAATAATGAAATATCAGGAAAGTAACTTGGAGTGCATATCATGGGAAATAATAAAACATAACACCATTCATAGGTATCAATGAATTAACAATATAATCTGAAATCTAGTAGCCCGGGCGAGCACAATGGCAGATAACACACGTATAAATGTTAATACAGGGGGTTTATCAAAAACCCACACGTTAATGGCAGTATGTACCCAAGGACCCAGAATTTAGCACAAACAGCCAATAAGCATGAAATACTTATCAAGAATCAAAAAAATGTGTGTCAAAAATAGCATACAGATATGCAACAATCTACATGTAAGGCTGTGATCCCACGAAAAAAAACAATAATATTGGTATATAGAACAGTTAGGAGGTTAGTAAACCTGTGTATAGTATGTAACACATAGACAAATACCCCAATATGGGTTAATGTAGAGCCCCAATAGCACCATAGAGTTTTCAATAATCAATCAAGTTATAATATTATGGTGACTATAAAGCAACATGTAACCAACAAGGTCTATTATATATCAATATGCAGTGACCACATCTAATGCAGTATGAATTGTTGATCAAAGGATATTAGGTACAGGTATAAGTACCCAGGATAAAGAGTAGGTTGTAACGCATCTATGTCATAGGGAGATGTGGTCACAAGTGACCGAGGGTTACCAGACAGGAATGAGGAGCAGGTGTGGGATAATAAATGACGCAGGAACCCCAGGCAGCCCTTCCCAATGCGTGTCGCCGCTAAGGGATGCGACTTCGTCAGGGGATGTCTGCAGTTGTATCGATATGCTGTTTAAATACACATATGGGCCGCCGCTACCTGGCCCCGCCGGAAACCAGGAGCCGGAAATATGTAAGCATCACATAGTCGCGTTGTTAGGCAACGGTGAACATGGACCCGCGCAGCCAGAAGTTACATGGCGATCACGTCGTGGTAACTGTGGATATAATAACAAGCAGATAAACGCCCATAATAATGTAATTGCGCGATCTGCTGTTTCAAAGAGAAGTAATATATAAAGTGAACAAAGAGGCTGGGGGTTCATATAAATGGCAAATAGGGACTTGAGGTGAAAGTTTGAATAAGGATGTGAGTCACAATAGTGGCATAGTCCACCAGATGGTAAACACAGTGGGGTTGTTGGTCACAATAATAGAGAAGTGACCAAGGGCAAATACGCTATCATGATAGCAAGTACAAAAGTGTGAAACCATGAGGTTATTGTTGCACTGATCCACAAGTACATAATAGAAGGTGCAATTTTTAGATGTAATAATCAATATATAGCAGTCACCTAATGAAGATGTTAGACGTTCCCTTGGCACAAACGTTGCAATAAAAAATATCATACAACAAGTGCCACATTATCTATTATAGGTGACCATATAGAAGACATATATATGATCAGAAAAGAATACCTATATGAGTTTCTACATATATCCCTAGGCACCATGTTTTCCCATAAATATATACAAAACGTGTGCCAATTGTACCTAGATTGGAAAGTTATTTTGTAGATGGAGATCAATACCCAAAAGAATAAGATAGATAAAAAATTACGATGAATTATTTATCTTTAATTTTGTTCACTACGACCGAGTACATTGTATTGACACCATAGGTGTTGTATTAGTCATTAGAAAAGGTTAATTATGGAACCGGATACGATGGTATATACTGAACCAATCCCACGATACATAGATCACTACCAGTACCATGAATCATTAACCAGAAATATAAGATAGAAGAAGAAATGACTGATACAAATCTCCAGATGAGTCCCAAACCAAGAGGACACCTGCAAGGTTTTTAGTCAAGGCCTGGTAAAGTGTGAGCTGACAGACGGCATCGCCGTAGGGGTGTCTGAAAACCCCTATGGCTCCCATCGCCTCACAGGTCGCCGGCAGCCGGTTTCATGGGGCGATGTGTGCACTGCTCTGAAACCAGGCGACCTCCCGGCGGCGCCGACATCGCCCTTTACATGAGGTGACATAGGGTCGATGTCGCCGCTGATAGGCCATGCCCCTACGTCGCCTTTGTAATTGGCGGCGATATCGCCCCCGTGTGACGGGGCCTTTAGTGTTAGAGCATGCACATAATAGTAGTGCTATGGAATTAATAGCACTATATAAATGAATAAATATAAATCTAATATATAAAGCTGAATGTGTGTATGTGTGTGTGTGTATGTATATCCGGGATTGGCATCTACACCGTCGCAACTACAGCCACAAAATTTTGCACAGTCACACGTCTGGACCCCGAGAGCGTCATAGGCTATGTTGTGAGGCGAACTTTTAACCCTGCGCGTTCCAGTTCACCAAACAATTTTGGTCCTATCTACATAATGGGGAAAAAGGGAAAGGAAACGTGAGGGAGGAAAATCGACAGCTGCCAGTCACAGCTACAAAAATTTGCACAGTCACACGTCTGGACCCCGAGAGCGTCATAGGCTATGTTGTGAGGCGAACTTTTAACCATGCGCGTTCCAGTTCACCAAACAATTTTGCCCCTATTTACATAATGGGGAAAAAGTGAATGGAAAAGTGTTGGAGGAAAATCGACAGCTGTCAGCTATAGAGACAAAATTTTGCACAGTCACACGTCTGGACCCCGGGAGTGTCATAGACTATGTTGTGAGGCGAAATTTTAACCCCGCGCATTCCAATTCACCAAACAATTTTGCCCCTATCTACATAATGGGTAAAAAGTGACAGTTACCAGTTGACAGTTGTGAATGAGAGGGGCTTAATGATAGCACCAAAGAATAACAGCACATACCAGCATATAGTCACTAAGGTGGGGCCCCAACATGAGATATTCACCACACACGGGGACATGTATAGACACCACACGCACACAAAGAGTAACAGCAAGTGTATAGTCGCTAAAGTGCAGCCCCAACATTGGATACTCACCACGCACCCGAACAAACACACACACACACCACAAAGAGACACACACAACACGGAGACACCCCCCCCCCAAGGGGACACACACACACTCTATAGCGACACATGCACTCACCCCACAGGGACACACACACACTACAAAGAGACACACATAACACAGACACACACACCACACAGACCCCCCCCACAGGGACACACACACATACACACACACCACAAAGAGACACACACAACAGAGACACACACCACACAGACCCCCCCCACAGGGACACACACATACACACCCTATAGGGGCACATGCACTCACTCCACAGGGACACACACACCCCAAAGAGACACACACAACAGAGACACACACCACACAGACCCCCCCACAGGGACACACACACATACACACCCTATAGGGACACATGCACTCACCCCTCAGGGACACACACACACCACAAAGAGACACACACAACACAGAGACACACACACCCCACACAGACACCCCCCACAGGGACACACACATACACACCCTATAGGGACGCATGTACTCACCCCACAGGGACACACACACACCACAAAGAGACACACACAACACAGATACACACACACACACTACACAGACCCCCCCACAGGGACACACACACATACACACCCTATAGGGACACATGCACTCACCCCACAGGGACGCACACACACCACAAAGAGACACACACAACAGAGACACACACCACACAGACCCCCCCACAGGGACACACACATACACACCCTATAGGGGCACATGCACTCACCCCACAGGGACACACACACACCACAAAGAGACACACACAAAAGAGACACACACCACACAGACCCCCCCACAGGGACACACACATACACACCCCAGGGACACACACACCACACAGACAGACACAGATGTGCACAAATCACCTCACACAACTCGCCTCATACGTGTGCTATCTTTATTTTCCAAACATAAACATCTGATTAAGAACAGCCAATGTGCAACACATGTGCCATATAGGGAATTAAGGCAGATGTCAGTCACATGAGCTGTCTATTATGTGTATGTGTAAGGTAACATATACAGCTCGGCCAGGGGGAGGGTTTACTGTTGGCTGGAGATTTATTAGGCTGCCTATAGCAATCAATCACAGCTCAGCTTCTATTTTCCTACAGGTCATTAATATTACATATTCAAATTCTATTTTGTTATAGCTAACAGCAGTTATTTATTAACCCGAGCGTAGCCGGGTACTACAGCTAGTATATAAATAAATTAGTATAAATAGAATTTGCCGTATAGTTGCTCTAAAATAGACTAAGGCCAGGGTCACATTTCCGTTTTGACCCTAGCCTACAACAATCCGGTTTTAACTTAGAACTTTTTCCAGCACCGCATAGCGTTACCGCTATGCGGTGTTGGAAAACGTAGTCCCTAGTTACCCTATGTTTACCTTCACTACCTGTCACACAGGCAGCGGCTCGGAGTGCGCTTTACAGCGCCGCACAGGAAACATAGCGGTAACGCTATGCGGTGCTGGAAAAAGTTCTAAGTTGAAACCGGAATCCGGCAGCTAGGGTCAAAACGGAGATGTGACCCTGGCCTAAGTGTGAGAGCATGCGCTATAAAAGGAAATCTAATGCCCTTCCATTAAAGCATGCATAGTAAGATTGGTAAATTAGAAAACTAAGTCCATAAGCAGAAGCAGAGTGATGCCAAAAGGAGAGAATCATCTCTGTGTGAATGTCTGCATAGTAATGTTTTCCAGTTCTTGGTAATGGAGGTTTTATGATCTCAGCAACTAAGGGTATGTGCCAACAGGAAGGTTTTGCTGCGTTTGAGGTCAGGTTTTGCCTTGGTTTTATGTAAATCTATGCTAATCTAATCCTGAGTTTTTGGTTTCCATCAAAACCTATGTGATCAGGGAAAAGCTTTCACACACACACTTTTTTTTCTCTTCAGAAAATGGAAATACCACAGGTGTTTCTACTTTAGCAAAAGTTCAGCAAAGAATTGACATGCTCATTCTTTCTAATGGCGGGTTTACACGTTTTGATATCGGCGTCCAATTTCAATGAAAAGTCACGTGTTTCAATCGTTGGAGCCGATATCGTTCCTGCGTTGTATGGTGTGAACGTCCAATACGATGCAGGAACGATGTCAATGCGATATCGGGGATTGAATGAGCGTGCTATTCAATGCCCCGATATTGAATGGAGATTGGAGCCGGATCGTGCTGTATAAACGCCCAACTACGATGCGATGTTCAACGTCACCCATTCACTCCCATGTTAAATGGTCGTTCCTGGGTTGCGGGGCGTAGACATCGCACGGACGTTGGATTCTGAAATCGCAACGTGTAAACCTCTGATGCGATGCGGGAGAAACGTGCACTAAATGCGTGCTCCCGCGCCATTGAGTTGCGATATCGCAACGATATTGAAACGTGTAAACCCACCATAAAACACAGCAAAACCTGAGGTGTTTCCACTTTCTTCACCAAACAAAAAACAATGTGTTGGGACAGCTAATCCTAGAATCATAGGTTTTGCTGGAAAACAAAAATGCAGAAAATTCTGTGGTGTTTACACTGTCTCCAGAGAACAAAAACCAATGTGTGGGCACAGCGTTTCTGTGAAACACATTGGTTTTGCTGGGAATCAAAACCGCAGGAAACAAATTAACATGCATTACCATAAAACCAATGGTAAACCGCAGGCAGAAACCGCAGCAAAACCGCAGCAAAACGCACTGTGTGAACGTACCCTTAGTCTACGAGCAGGCATAGAGCACTGCTTTGACCTCACTAAGGCTAGGGTCACATTTATAAGTGAAATTGCGTTCACCACATCCAGATCCGTATGCGGTGAACGCAATTGCGGTCACACACATTTTTTATCAAAAATGTGTGGAGGGAACCGCAATCCAAAATCGGATTGCTCAGGATGTGTAATCCTGAGCAATCCGGTTCCCGTACAGTTTGCTCATCCCTGCTGACGCAGGGATGAGCAAACTGTCCTCGGTGTTTACAGAGAAGAAATTTTATTAATAAATGTGCGTATACTGTTTCTAAGGCGGTGCCCACTCCCCCTAGAGACCTAGCACCCACTCAGGTGGGCATATAATGATTTAATCACTTATGTACAGTAGCCGGCTCCTGTCAGCTGCTGTACATTTTTATGAATGAAGCCGGCGGCTTCAATGACAGCAGCGCTCATACTATACCTATTGTAGGTATAGTATGTGCGCTTTCTGAGGTCCTGAAGGCTTATACAGTAAGATCTATGGCCAGCACTGCCCATAGATCTTACTGTATAAGCCTTCAAGCGAACCTGTCACCCCCCACCCTCCCCCGGGCACCAAAAGCTAAAATAGCCACCTTCTGCAGCACTAAGGCTGCATTCAGAGAAGGTGACTATAGCCTTTTGATGCCCTATATTCACTCAAATATGAAGTTAGATAAATGCTCACACTTGAGAAGACCGGTGACCGGAAGGCGGGGTTTCGCACTCCTCTGACCCACCCCCTGTTGTCAATCATCGTACTCTCCTGCTGCTGCCTCCCCTCACTGTGTGACATGAACGCGCGCCTCCGTTGTGCTGTATGGTGCCGCGCATGCACTGTGCGCGCTGCCCGACAACTTCCTGGACACCCGGTGCACAGCGCATGCGTGGCACCATACAGCACAACGGAGGCGCGCAGATAAGCAAAGTATATGCGGTAACCGCATGAGCAATCTGGTTCCCGCATTGCGGATGTTACAACCGCTCCAAAAACTGCAGCCTGCATGATTTTTCACACAGGCTGCAGAGCCGGAGGCGGTAACCGGATTGCTTGTGAATCTGGTTTTATAATAGGCTCCTATGAGGAGCGTTTCCTGATCTGGTTTTGAGCTTTTTAAAGCAGTCCCCTGATCACGCCTGCATAGGTGAAACATGTCGGGGAGGCTTGCATGATTTTATGACTCTCATGCTGTAGTTAACAATTAGTGAGCGCACTCTACTACTAATATTAATATAAATCACTCTTAGTCGGCTGATATATGTGTGATAGACACAAAATACTTACCTGGAGGTTACTCTATTGAGATAAAAATTCCATTTTGGATCTAACCTAATCAGTTATGTACTCAGCTGCTACAGCATTGCAGTAATTGTAACAATATATTGAGCACTAATTATTTTAAAGAATAGAATTAAAAGTTATATTTTAATTAGTGATGGGCGAGTCCTAAATTACTTGGAATTGCTTGACTCTAGCGAGTCCGAGCCCGGGACTCGCTTCTCGTTGCTAGTTAGCGAGTCTAATGTTAATGAATGAGGAAGCGAGTAATAGCGAGTAATGTGCGATTTACAAATCGCAGATGTCTCGGAAAGCGCTCGCATTGCCGTTTTGGAAACCCCAATCGCAATAGTTTTTTGCTGCTGTGTCCGTGTCTGTGGTTTTTATCCAAATTATATGATAACAAGAGAACAAGAGACAGGGTTTAATAGGGATATTGTCCCATCCCTGTCTGTAATGTGTGTTTTATAGACACTAGGTGTGGGAGAAGACTTTTTTGTTATTTTAACAAATATTTATTAAAGGTTTTATTTTAAAAGTGCACCTTAAGGCTGGGTTCACATTTGCGGACCCCTCCGCAGCGTTCTGTGGAGGAGTCCGCAATGTGACCGCAGCGGACGCAAGCTCCTATCTTTATAATGGGAGCGCATGGTGCTGCGCTTGACAGCGCAGGACCGTGCGCACCCATTCACTCCCATATGTGATCTGTGCGCAGGCCGATGCCTGCGCACAGATCACACAGTCTCGTCCGCATCAGGGACGCGACATGTTGCGTCCCTGGTGCAGAGGAGAGTGTGTGATTTGTGCACAGGCATCCGCCTGCGCACAGATCACATATGGGAGTGAATGGGTGCGCACGGTCCTGCACTGTCAAGCGCAGCACCGTGCTTCCCTATTCTAAACATAGGGGCTTGCGCTGGCTGCGCACACATTGCAATTCCCCTCCGCAGAACGCTGCGGAGGGGAACGCCAGTGTGAAGGCAGCCTAAGTAAGAAATGTGTCCGTGTCTATGTAGCAGCACACTAGTCCCTGCAAAAATTATTAAGTGCGCACAAGTAGTCGCACAAGTAGGTGGCGTACGTGCTATTTGCAGCTAGGAGAGCAGCAACGCACTGGTCTGCCACAGAGAAAAGAAAACTGAAGGGGTTATTATGACCCAAAATCTATCAGGTGCAAAAAAATAGGGAATAGTACCTCAGCTAAGCCTCTGACTTCAGCTATTAGGACAGCTGAGTAAGTAAGATAAGCTATGAGGTCGGTCCTGTGTGCAGTGTAAGGCTGCACCTCCCTGCCTGCCTGCCTGCCTACAGTCCTCTACACAGTACTCCTCTGTCCTCCTGGTAGCTCTCAGGAGAGCTGTTTGGGTTAAATATAAGGAATTTTTAAGTTTCCCTACACTGACTGACATTCCCTATGATCTGCTCCAGCATCTACCTCACCCTGCACTAGGTCAGATCTCACAGGAATGTGGAGAAAATGGCGGTGGCAAGGCTTATATACAGCCTCGCCTCTCATACATGACATAGGCATCACGATGGACAGAAGCCAATCATAGTCCTGCCACAACCAACATGGCCGTGGCATTACTGAATATGATTGGCTAACATGCTTGTCCATCTTCACAAGTTTTCTGACCTAACACGCTAGGCTGTCTCGGAAGCTTTGTCAGAACATAACAGATTCTGTATTCGCGAGTCCCGAATACAGTATACAGGACTCGGATTTGTAGACTCGCTCAGACTCGCTGCTGACAGCGGGTATCCGTGAAGAGGTGCGATTTTTTAAACGATTTGGGGAGATTCAAGCTACATAGCGTTGTGATATAGCGAGTCTAGCGAGTGAGAAAAAGTAAACTCTGACAAAACTAGCATTGCCATTGACTTGCATTGGACTCGTTACTGTGCGAGTAATCGCTGGGAAACTCGCAGAGTACCGAGTCCTGCGAGTCCCTTACTACTCGCCGAGTACCGAGTCCTGCGAGTCCCTTACTACTTGCTGAGTAACGAGTCCTAGCGAGTAGACTCGCCCATCCCTAATTTTAATCTTTAGTTTAGGGGGTTTGGTTGTCTTAGGCAAATTGTTCTAAATGCATGTCATGTCAGTCCATTACATAATTCACTCCCAGACAAGTTAGCTATTACTGCTTTATGTGATCAATTTCCGAAACCTACCAGCTACTCTGTTTAACTTAGAAAGTATTTCATTTCTTTCAATTCTTTCCTACTGACTATAAAGATGATCGAACCTGCCAGGATTGAAATATGACTGAAATGCACAGATTTTAGAGGAACATTTTATTTGCAGAGAAACCATTCTCTCTGAACTGAATATTTCTTGTTATTCTCAGGAGTCTCTACGGACTATACAGCATAATAAATGTAGGATGTTAAAAAAAATAATACTCAATTCATCAATCACCTGTCATGCCGCTCCTTTCATCTGCTGTCTAGTCTTTCAGGACTTTTCGTTACCCCTAACCCTTTTGATTACATTTTTTTTGGGCTCCTTACACTAGCCCTACATAGCTCTAAACTGTGCATGGACAAATATGAGCCACGCACATGATGAACGGCTACGTAAAACTACGCTCATTAACCACCAAAGACTGAAATACAAAAAAGGTTGCAAATAACGCACAAAAACACTGCTATAATGTAAAAAATACCAATCAGTGGCAAATGCTATCAAAAATATTATATTATAGTTCTAAACTGTCCAGGATCAATCAGGAAAATTCTGGGTTGTAAGAGCTATCCTGAGAGGTCAGGGCAATCTCCCAACTTCTACTCACTTTGAACAATGTGTCTTGCCTTCTTCATTGCTTTGTAGTTCCTCCTTCCTTGACACAGGGGAATAAGGCCGGCTTCATTCCTCTGCTCACCAAATAATTTTCTATTGCATTCAATTAAATAACTCTTTATTCTATTTTCTTGAGACCTGCTCTACTGATTCAAACACTCACTCTTGGTCATTGGAGGCAGGAGAAACAGCTATGAGCCACCTGGTGCACTATCTCAGAAGATTTTACTTTGCTTGAATGTATTCTCTTAAAACATAGGCATTTTTGTGGTATGTAGGAAATACAGGTTCATCTCAAAGAATTAGACTATCATCAAAAAGTTAATTTATTTCAGTAATTCAATATATAATGTGATATGCATATATTATATAGAGTCATTACAGAGTGATGTATTTCAAGTGTTTAATTATGTTAATATTGATGATTATGGCTTACCGCCAACGAAAACGCAAAAGTAGTACATTTTAATTATTAGATCTTAGAATAAAAATAAGGTCCCCAGTTTATGTTATAGAAAATGTTCCTGTCCAAAGATAACCTTTTAAATGTGCCTCTGTGTAATATATGTGTCTAACCATGTAGGGACAGGTTACACATACCACCGCTCTTGGGCAGGAGAGGAAGTACGAGTATACTGACATTACAGCCCGGGATCTGATACAGCTGAATCTTTCTGTAATGTAAAACAAGTTTTTAGCCCCTTCAGGACCCGGAATTTTTCGTTTTTCATTTTCGTTTTTTGCTCCCCTGCTTCCAAGAGCCATAACTTTTTTATTTTTCCGTCAATATAGACATATGATGGCTTGTTTTTTGTGGTACGAGTTGTACTTTCATATGCAATAATTTATTTTACCATGTAGTGTACAGTGAAATTGCAAACAAATTCTAAATGCAGTGAAATTGCAAAAAAGTGCAATGGCACGTTTGTTTTTTGGGTATTTTAGTCGCCATGTTTACTATATGGTAAAACAGATATGACAGGGTGATGCCTCGGGTCAGTATGAGTTTGTAGACACCCAACATGTATACCTTTACTGGTATCTAGGTGGTGAACAAAATTCAGAAGTGTGAAGAAAAAAAAAAGCGGACTTTTTGCGCCATGTTCTGCGACCCGTAGCGCCCTCATTTTTCAGGATTTGGGGTTGTGTGACAGCTTATTTTTTGCGTCTTGAGCTAATGTTTCTAATGTTACCATTTTTGGGGGATCTGCTGTTTTGATCGCCCGTTATTGCATTGTACAGCAATGTTGCGGCAACATAAAAAACTGAATTTTGGCGTTTGGACCATTTTTTCCGTTACGGAGTTTACGGCACTCATTAACGTATTTAATATGATAGATTGGGCGATTCTGAATGCGGTGATACCAAACATGTGCATTTTTTTTTTATACTTTTATTATTATTGGGGGAAAAGGGGGGTGATTTGAACTTTTATATATTTTTTTTTTACAGGTTTTTAAAAATTTTATTTTTTCATTCATTCTTATTTTTACACTGCCTCTTTAAGAGGCACCTTGCTGCACAGTCCGATCGCTTCTGGGAGATACAGATGAGCTGCAGCTCATCTGTATCTCTCAGAATCTTGGACCTCTTGTGGTTGGCAGTGCCTGCCAACCACAACCCAGAAGTGCTCTCTGACAGTATCTGGGGTCTACCCAGGACCCCAGACTGTCACGTAAGTGCCGGAGATCCTGCATTTCTATCGCAGGATCTCCGGAGCAGACTGGGAACAGCGTGTTCCCCGCCTCGGCCGCCTTGGATCCCGCTGTCAGTGATTGACAGCGGGATCAGAGGGGTTAACAGTGCCGATCAGATTCCAGATCCAATTGGTGCTGTTAGCCTGACATCTTAGCTGATCACATCAGCTGAGATGTCGGCTGTTTGATGTGAGCTCGGCGCCGGAGATCACATCAAACACCCGTTGCCGGCCCATGACGTTGTATAACGTCATAGGTCAGGAAGGGGTTAAACAGACAAATATTTTTCCTTCAGAATGAATGAGCTGTGATCCCCGGCGATAATGTCTGAATATTCTATTACATTCTTCCCTGCCCAGTGCTATATCTGACCTGTTACTGCATGGTCGGACACATACATTATACAAGAACACATTTTTAAGAATATCTTGGGACAGGAACAGTTTTCTTTAACATAGGAAAAACAAGAAGGATCCAGCATTCGAAGGAAATTAAAAAATTAAAAAATTTTCAAGTCTTTAGTACATCTTTTAAAATGTTAAATCCATTTCTGTAGCAATTGATGTTCCTAATAGTGAGTATATGGTAGTATACTGCGATCAGTTACCTGACTTTATGGCCAAAGGGGCTCAGGTTGGCGACAGAGGTAAAATTTGGAGACCTCCGGGATTGCTTCTAGAGGGGCTTTCAGAGTTGCACTATTTCTGTATCACATGGGACCCATGGAGGATTTCACACAGAAGGGTGAGCTGACATAATTTTATTTTATTTCTATTCATATGTACATACTTTTCTTTAATACATTCAATTGTGGAGCTTATTTTTATTCTAAGATCGAGTAATTAAAATGTGGTCATGGCACTATCCCTTTAAATGATGCCATCAATGATGGAGAACTAATGGGTTTTAATGTGAGTAATTGTTAGAAAGGGAGGGCACCGCCAATTTAAAGTGAGTAAAGAGGGATCCCTAGACAACCCGCAGGTTCAAGTATCAAAAAAGGATGATCATGGTATAATGCTGGTTTACCAAAAGGCTGAAAAATTCAAGGTTGAAATACCAGAGATTATTATACTGCCGTATTGGCATACATGGAGCATCAGTATAGGTCAAGAATATTGACAAGCAGAACATGGGATATAGGTAACTAATTGTTCTCTAATAGGAATTATTGGGAGTATGTGTAAAGTTTGGGGTTGTAGGTGTACATATTGTCCAATAGGTGGGTGTTTATATATATATTTTTTTCATATATATTTTATTTTAAATCTATATATTTATAAAAAAAATATATATATATGATATGGGTAGTGGTGGTATGATAATAATAATGGAATTAACACTTCTTTTAAATGATCTTTTAAATGTAGTTTTAAGGACAACAATTTTTATGAATTTTATGGATACTATATACCGTAATATGTAATATAGAGGAATGGATTTGTATTTGATATGTTAGAAATGCAGGGATATTAAAGGTTAATGAAGGGTTATTGAAGGTTTGTAATTAACCTATTAGGATGTTAGGCTGTAATTACCATTTCCTTTATAAAACGAGTGTTTTATAATTTCCCTTATATCACCTGAGGAAGACAGCAGCTGGGCTGTCGAAACATGTTAGTGGAAGCATAAGGGAACGCAATAAAGGTTGTATACTTTAATTGAATC
Organism: Allobates femoralis; assembly: GCA_033576535.1. Lineage (NCBI taxonomy): Eukaryota > Metazoa > Chordata > Amphibia > Anura > Aromobatidae > Allobates > Allobates femoralis. The sequence goes on from JARQOC010000003.1 coordinate 449,987,397, forward strand.
ACTGTTATACTCCTTCTTAGCGCTCCAACAAGACCGCTTCTGTAGTTGTAATATTGTGGACCCCCATTGGGGAGCTGGTAGGAGCTGCTGCGGGAGGAGGAATATTAAAGAGCGCTGAATACTTACCAAGCCGAAGGACCTGATATTAGGCAACTAGGATCAACAGGAGAAGGACCTGCAGTGACGTATATCTGAATCACGGGTCACGTGACGGTCGCTTCCGGGAGGGCGCCGGAGCGACGGGTGTGGGGAGAGCGGTGCCCGGAGTACAAGCTATAACTGGTGTTGTGCGGAGGCGCACAACATAAGAAGGTGAGGAGATATATATTAAAAAAAAACAATGATAAAAATTTTTGGCACATAGGTACCCCTCATTGCACGAAACGCGTTGGCTTGAGTGTAAATAAAGGTTTGCTTGCATCCTCGGTTCTCCCTGTGGTCTAGCGCGGACAAACCCCGGCTCTTTTTCTCCTATATTGTATGTATCTGCATCCCGGGATCTGCAGCGGCCAAAACTTCTACAGGTGGTTGTGACTCTCACAACCATACCAGTGCGCTCCCCTCTCTCTAAATTTTTTGAAAATGTGATGTTAGGGGTCTTGGAAAAAGGCAACACAAGCAGAAAAAAATTCTTCTTTTTAGCAAAATCACAAATTTTTTCCAAACTATAACAAAACCATATACATGTATTATTGTTGTAACTATGCTGACCTGAAGAGTCATATTGCCAAACAATGTATGCTAAAAAACAAAATCCAAACACTGTTTCAGATATGTGCTTTTTGCACAATTTCACCAGTTAAAATTTCCCATTTTTCTGTACATTTTATGATAAAATAAATGGTGTTATTTAAAACTACAGCTCATCCCAACAACTTGCATTCATATATGTGAATGAAAAAATACAAAACTTATGGCTCTTGAAAGATGGAGGGAGAGCAGGTGAAGACCAAAAAAACGAAAAATGGAAAATTGCCATTTCAGAAAATGATTAAAAATATCTCACAATTCAACATATTGATTTTATACTTATATATTGAAAGATGATTGTAAATTTGTATCTAAAAAGGGTATACTTTGCAATCAAAAATTATTCCATCTATGCACACGTATGGAAAACACAAAATCCTATTGTTTGTATGTTGATTACCATGAGCATCCCATTTAAAAATTCATAAATTGTGCTGGTGGGTATATTCTGAATGTTATTATACTGTAAACCCGTCACACTCAATATGTTGGTTGGATGTACAGAACATTATGTAAACGTATTAGAAAACATAACCATGGGGCCCAAAATCTGACATCAAGAAATGGATCTTGTGCATCATTATATTTTCATGATAAATTTGCAAGAGATGTGAGACAAATAAGTTCCTCTCCTTAAGGGACGCGATGATCAGGTTTGATTGTTACATACCTGAAGACTGCTGCCAAAAATCAGGCTTGACAAAGGCATTCACAATGGCTTGAATATAAAAACTGATGCACACTACTTATATTGATGTAATGTTCTTTATTGCATCAAAATTGGATGCATTTTTCCACTCATATAATTTACCTCGCTGTCAATTCCATGGTTGTTCCGCATCTCAGAAACCTGAATCCCAAACCTGAGATTTATGCAAGACAGGCAGTAAGTGTATATACAGTCATATGAAAAAGTTTGGGGACCCCTCTTAATCTTACTCATTTTTTTTTTTTTTTTTTTTAAATTGGGTTTTTGCAACAGCTATTTCAGTGTGATATATGTAATAACTGATGGACACAGTAATATTTCAGGATTGAAATGAGGTTTATTGTACTAACCGAAAATGAGAAATATGCATTTTATCAAAATTTGACAGGTGCACAAGTATGGGCACCCTTCTGATTTTCATGATTTGAATACTCCTAACTACTTTTTACTGACTTACTGAAGCACTAAATTGGTTTGGTAACCTCATTGAGGTTTGTACTTCATAACCCGGTGTATCCAATCATGAGAAAAGCTATTTCAGGTGTCCACTTGCAAGTTGTTCTCCTATTTGCATCTTCTCTGAGAAGTGGCATCATGGGCTCCTCAAAACAGCTCTCAAATGATCTTAAGAAAAAGATTGTTCAACATAGTTGTTCAGGGGAAGGATATAAAAAGTTGTCTCAGAGATTTAACCTGTCAGTTTCCACTGTGAGGAACATAGTAAGGAAATGGAAGACCACAGGGACAGTTCTTGTAAAGGCCAGAAGTGGCAGGCCAACAAAAATATCAGAAAGGCAGAGAAGAATGATGAGAACAGTCAAGAACAATCCACAGACCACCTCCAAAGACCTGCAGCATCATCTTTCTGCAGATGGTATCACTGTGCATCGGTCAACAATACAGCGTACACTGCACAAGGAGAAGCTGTATGGAAGAGTGATGCGAAAGAAGCCGTTTCTGCATGCACACCACAAACAGAGTCGCCTGAGGTATGCAAAGGCACATTTGGACAAGCCAGTTTCATTTTGGAAGAAGGTCCTGTGGACTGATGAAACAAAGATTAAGTTGTTTGGTCATACAACAAGGCATTATGCATGGCGCCACAATAACACAGCATTCCAAGAAAAACACTTGCTACCCACTGTCAAATTTGGGGGGGGGTCCATCATGCTTTGGGTCTGTGTGGCCAATGACGGCACTGGGAATCTTGTTAGAGTTGAGGGTCACATGGATTCCACTCAGTATCAGCAGATTCTTGAGAATAATGTTCAAGAATCAGTGTCAAAGTTGAAGTTACGCAGGGGAAGGATCTTTCAGCAAGACAATGATCCAAAACACCGCTCCAAATCTACTCAGGCATTCATGCAGAGGAACAATTACAATGTTCTGGAATGGCATCCCAGTCCCCAGACCTGAATATCATTGAACATCTGTGGGATGTTTTGAAGCGGGTTGTCCATGCTTGGCGACCATCAAACTTGACTGAACTGGAATTGTTTTGTAAAGAGGAATGGTCAAAAATACCTTCATCCAGGATCCAGGAACTCATTAACAGCTACAGGAAGCGACTAGAGGCTGTTATTTTTGCAAAAGGTGGATCTACTAAATATTAATGTCACTTTTCTGTTGAGGTGCCCATACTTTTGCACCTGTCAGATTTTGAAATAATGCATATTTCACATTTTCGGTTAGTACAATAAACCTCATTTCAATCCTGAAATATTACTGCGTCCATCAGTTATTACATATATCACACTGAAATAGCTGTTGCAAAAAAACAATTTTAAACAAAAAAAAATGAGTAAGATTAAGAGGGGTGCCCAAACTTTTTCATATGACTGTATATGTTTATGTACAGGGTGCACCATTTATATGGATACACCTAAATAAAATGGGAATAGTTGGTGATATCAACTTCCTGTTTGTGACACATTAGTATATGGGAGGGGGAAAACTTTTCCAGATGGGTGGTGACCATGGCGGCCATTTTGAAGTCAGACCTTTTAGATCAAACTTTATTTTTATTATGGGAAAAGGGTCATGTGACACATCAAACTTATTGAGAATTTCATAAGAAAAACAATGGTGTGCTTTGTTTAAATGTAACTTTATTCTTTCATGAGTTATTTACATGTTTATGACCACTTATAAAATGTGTTCAAAGTGCTGCCCATTGTGTTGGATTGTCAATGCAACCCTCTTCTCCCATTCTTGACACACTGATAGCAACACCGCAGAAGAAATGCTAGCACAGGCTTCCAGTATCTGTTGTTTCAGATGCTGCACATCTCATATCTTCACGTTTCAGGGGTCCCTGGCCTCTTTGTGAAGACAAATTAATATCATGTTATGTTTGCAGTGAGCTCTGAAATGCATTGACTAATAAATCAATATTATATTCACCCGTCTATGTCTCGTGGAATACGGCAGCGCAGTTTTTAACCTTTCATCCTCCCTACTTTACTTTTCTGAGATAATGACCTTTGGATTTCAACAGCTGTAAGCCATAATCATCAACATTTAATAGATAGATAGGATAGATGATAGGACAGCTAGATTGATCTTACCAATTTCCCTCTATTTGCATCTGGGGTCCGCTAATTAAGCTTTATGCATATTAACTGCACTGACCTGCAATGGACAATCACAGAAGCTCTTTAATTTGCTGTTGCAATCAGACTATGATTTGGCAATTACTTGTTTAAGGGCAAAAAAGTCTTTTAGAGAGCAGAGATTTGACATTGACTTGTTTGAGGCCAAATAAAGGTCATTTGAGAACTGACAGAGATTTGGCAATAACTTGTTTTAAGGTAAACAAATCTTTTTGAAAACAGATGACACAGTGACTTGTTTGAGACCAAAAAAGCCTATTGTAGAACAGAAATTTTACAATCACTTGATTGGGGCCAAAAAAGACTATTTTAGAACAATGATTTGACCACTTGTTTCAGGCCAAAAAAAGTTATTTCAGAACAGACAAGAGATTTGGCAATGACTTGTTTGAGGCCAAAAAAAGTTGTTTGAGAACAGATATTTGACAATGACTTGTTTGAGGCAAAACAGCATATTTAAGAACATAGATTTGACAGTGACTTGTTTGAGGCCAAAAAAATGTTATTTGAGAACAGAGATTTGGCAATGACTTGTTTGAAACCAAAGAAAAGCCTTATAGAGAAGAGAGGTTTGACAATGAATTGTTTGAGGTATAAAAAAGCCTATTTAGGAATAGAAATTTCACAATTATTTGTTTGAGGTAAGAAAAAGCCTATTTGAGAACAGAGATTTGACAATAACCAGATTGAGGCCAAAAAAACCTATTTGAGAACAGATTTGACAATAGCTTGTTTGAGGCCAGAGAAAGCCTATTTGCGAGCAAAGATTTGACATCCACTTATCTGAGGCCAAAGTAATCCAATTTGAGAACAGGCACGGATTTAGCAATGACTTGTTTAAGGCAAAATAGGTCTGTTGGCAATCACTTGCTCTATGCAAAAAATGTGTATTTGAGGAAGCACACAGATTTGGTAATCACAAGTTCTAAGCGAAAAATGGCTATTTCTGAATTGACCCTCTCACCCTTCTGTCTATCTAAACATAGATAGGGTAGTTAGTTATCTTTCTTTGCAGCACAAAGCACGGGGCAGTGGCAGCAGCACTGTCCCTAAGCAGTAACACTCTCAAAATGGCACTGACTCGACTTGTCCACTCCTTATATGCCAAGGGACATGTTACTTAAGCAACCAATGACACCAGCCTTTATGTCACAATGTTGTGGATGACATTCCCTTGTTTGAGGGCAAAAAGCCTACTTGAGAACAGAGATTTGACAATGACTTGTTTGAGGCCAAAAAAAGTTATTTGAGAACAAAGATTTGACAAACACTTGTTTGAAGCCAAAAAAAAAGTCTATTTGAGAACAGAGATATGGCATTTACTTGTTTACTTGTGTGAGGCCAAAAAAAGCCTATATGAGAACAGAGATTTGGCAATGACTTTTTGAGGCCAAAAAACGTTATTTGAGAACAGAAAGAAATTTGACAATTACTTTTTTGAAGCCTTAAAAGCCTATGTAGGAACACAAATTTAACAACGACTTGTTTGAGATCAAGAAAAGCCTATTTGAGAACAGAGATTTGACAATGATTTGTTTGAGGCCTAAAAAAAAAACTTATTTGTGAGCACTGGGAAACTAGCTATTTTCTTCATGGAGAGGAATCTGCTGGCCAGCATAAGGAGGCTGATAAGCTGTTAAGAAGACTTATAGCCGCAATGCCTCTCTGGGAAATATGCAAATTGTCACTTCAGTGAGGAAGTGGATAGGGATGAGCGAGTATACTCGTTACTATTCGGTACTCGCCAAATAGTACGGTATTCGGGCTACTCGTTATTCTGTGAGTTTCCCTGTAATTACTTTCTAGGAGTAGCGAGTACAATGTAAGTCAATAGAAAATGCAAATAATTTTCTGCTGGACCCTACACAGTGGTCTGGGAGCTGAAGACAAGGCTGAAATGGGTGCATGATTGTTTAAAAGCTGGCGGTAAAAGCAGCCTGCTTTCAAACAATCACTCAGCTGATCCTCGCTCTCCAGCCGCCTCCCAGCCCGCTCCTAAGTTAGGACCGGATGGGGAGTGCAGCACAAGGGTGCGGGGAGCGAAGGACCTGGGCGGGAAAGCTGGCGGTGAAGTCTTTTCACTGCCAGCTTTCCCGCTGGCTATGTCAAATGAACAGCTGATGTCAGCTGTTCGGTTGAAATAGGCTGCGGGAAAGCTGAAAGTGAAGTCTTCAGAAGAAAAAAATAGTTGCGGTTATGATAGCGCTAAGGAGGAGGTCAAGGGAAATTGTTGTAGTAACAGACCTTTATTAAAAACACGGTCCTCAAACACCGTTACGTGTTTCGACGTTACCGTCTTCATCAGGTAGAATGAGGGTACTAGCACAATACAACATATATAAAGGGTTTGGTTCACTCAGATTGGTCAAACAATCTTGATCATTAGGATGGTAGTAATAATTAACCCTGTGGGCGTCAAACTAGAACTATAAAAATATCACATGTGGATAAAAGACCATATTTTATGCATTGCATCACTATATCTGCCCAAAATATTTAGTATACGATCACTAAAACTACTAGTTACTGACCAAAGTGGATGATCCAAAACAAAATTATACATAAAAAAGTGAAGTCTTTTCACTGCTGGCTTTCCACAGGCTATTTCAAGTGAACAGCTGATGCATCAGCTGTTCATTTGAAAAAGCCGCGGTGCCGTCACAGGGTTCATGGGAGTTCATGCTTGACAGCATGAACCTATATCTCCTTTCCCAAGGCCGGGTGCACTGCTCAGCTACATCTCTAGCAGAGATTCTCTACCAGAGATGTAGCTGAGCTAAACAAGAAGACTCGTTTGGACTAAGTCGGAGGGGAGAGGTTTGTTTTGAATAAAGATGGAGTTATTAATTGTGTTTTGTTTTTTTTTTTCTAATAAAACATTTTTTCTCTGTGTTGTGTTTTTTTTTAACTCTTTACGAGAAATTCATGGCGGTCATGTCTACTATTGGCGTGACCCCATTAATTTTGGGCTTAGGGCCAGCTGATAATATAAAGCTGGACCTAACCCCATTATTACCCAGTGAGTCACCACAACAGGGCCCTGAATGAGCTGGATACAGCGCCAGAAAATGGGGCTTCTATGAACAGGCTATTTTCTGGGGCAGCTGCGGAACTGCAATTCGAAAGCTTGGGCCACCTTGTGCTGATTCCAACCCCCAGCTGCCTAGTTGTACCTGCATGGACACCAAAATAGTGTGAAGCCTTCGTCGTTTTTTTTTTTTGATTACTTCATGAAATTCATGAAATAATTAAAAGAAAAGGGCTTCCCTATATTTTTGGTTCCCAGCCAGGTACAATAGGCAGCTGGGGTTTGGGGGCAGCCCGTACCTGTCTGCTGTACCTGGCTGGCATACAAAAATATGGCGAAGGCCATGTCAATTTGTTTTTTAGAATTCATAAAAAATATATAAATAAAAACACAAACTCGAACTTGAGCGCTACCTTTGGGGTTCTAATCTGGCACAAATGTTTGGTCATATTAAAAGGTTTGTTAAAGAGTCGAATATGACTTTGAAACAAAAACAATGTTGCGCCAAACTGCTGATGTTTATGGCATGGGAGCGGTTAAATATATCTAGAGCTCACCTTCTCTAGTTGTGCTGACCGCACAACTAGTTTATGCACTGATTTGTTACCCCAAAGGGTTTCCACATCAGCCGGTGTGCTGCAAGCAGGGATGAGCGTGATTTCCAATGTGCACACGCTGCTGATTCTTGTGCTTGTTCCAAAGAAGTGGTGATTGACGTCTGATGCGTCCTGGGTGCCCAGCTGCTGAATACCACGCTTCCCAATGGGAGGATACGTGTGCGTTCAAATAAAGACGTGGTATTAGATTAGCGCTACAAACCACTCCAGGCGATCGTTCTGTATAAATTACCTTAAAGCTTTATTCAATCGATGTAGAATGCCCAGTCTCCACAACGCGTTTCGGCGCTATTTGCGCCTTTCTCAAGTGTCTAGACAAGTGAGTAGACACTTGAGAAAGGCGCAATTAGCGCCGAAACGCGTTGTGGAGACTGGGCATTCTACATCGATTGAATAAAGCTTTAAGGTAATTTATACAGAACGATCGCCTGGAGTGGTTTGTAGCGCTAATCTAATACCACATCTTTATTTGAACGACTATGACTTTGAGGATTGCTACCTAAAGGTGGCGCTAGAATTCGTCCACTTCTTCACTGGAGTGACAATTTGCCTATTTCCCAGATTCCTCTTCATGATGAAAATAGCTAGTCCCCCAGACCTCATCTTAGCCTCTCACACAGCCAGATCAGAATTTCCACACACTGCACTGATGAGGAGCAGTCACCCCGAAAAGTAGCGTCTGCAGGTTGGGGTTCTGAACTGGTGCAAATCCTTGGTCATATTAAAAGGCTTGTTAACACTAGCAGTCCCAGAGAGGGGTCATTTAACATTTCTACCTTTGGAATCCAGAGATGGATCGAATGACCTGAAGGATTTTAGCTAACATCCTCTAATCACCGTTTTTTGTTCTGTAATTAAGGCCATTACTGTCGCACCACAGGAGGTTGTTGTTTTCCATTGAGTTTAGCCATTTAGTTTCTAGTTCTATTCAGCTTGGACTAAGGGTCATTTGACCCTCTTTCAGGACTTCAGGGGGGAGCTCAAAATTTCTGCAACTTCTAGTGTTAAGGAGTTAACTATGACTTTGAGGATTGCTACCTAAAGGTGGCGCTGAGTTCGTCCACTTCCTCACTGAAGTGACAGTTTGCATATTTGTGAGCAGAGATTTGACAAGGTTTGGGTCAGAAAGATCCTATTTTAGAATAGACACAGATTTAGCAGTTACTTATTTAAGGTTAAAAAGACCTGTTTGTGGAGCCACAAATATTTGGCAATCACTTATTCCATGCAAAAAAATGCGTATTTGGGAAAGCACATAGATTTGGCAATCACACATTCTAAACAAAAAATGGCTATTTCTGGATTGACGCTTTCGCCCTCCTATCTAAAAATAGATTGGTTAGTTAGCTATCTTTTTGTGTGGCACAGAGCAGTGGCAGCAGTGCTGTCCCTAATAACTAACACTCAAAATGGCGCTAATGTGACTTATATGCCAATGGACATGGGGCTTAGGCAATCAATGACACAAGCTCTTATGTCCCAATGTGGTGATGGTTTCTACCTTATTTGGCTGCAGGACATCCACACAGTAAACGCCAGGAAAATGCCAGGAAAAAAAAAATTGAGTCTGACTTAGACTATGGGTCATGCCTTCTGATTGTGCACTCCTCCCCCATTAACTCTAGGTGTTTTTAATTCTCTATTAGAAAATTCCTAAACACCAATGTATAGTAGGGATTTTGTTACCCACAGAGAGGTATTCACTAGCATAGTAAAGAGATACACATTGACATTTTGTTACTGGGCTCAAATAAAACTGGCCATTTTTATCTGCTAAAAATGTACATTATTTCAAATGTTTTCATTTTTTTTCCTTAGCAACGATGCATGTTCATATTTGTGTACTCATTGTTTGCATGCTTTAGTACAACTTTTGTTATAGTATATATTAAGTACAGTATGCATTTATTCAGACTTATATCTTAGAAATGCTGTCAGCTATTATATTTAGATTTTTGGGTCATACCTTCTGACTGTGCACTCCTCCATTAACTCTAGGTTCCAAAGAAAAAGATCCAGCAATACAAGGATATCGACCACATGGAAAGCATGTATATATAAAACTTAAAACTTATATAACTAGAAAAAGTTCTCTGCAGCACTCAACTACTACCAGTGATGTACATATGCTAACAAGCTATATATATTTGAGGAAAAAATGTTAAAACTTACGTTTTTTTCAAAAAACTCAAACATTCTTATTTTTTTATTTCTGAAGATCTTAGTACATACATTGGCCAATGTCTGTTTGCTCATCAATAGAGATGAGCGATGTTCGATTCGAATAGTTCGCCAATCTCAAATTCGAGTTGATTTTGGCCCTATTCGAGTCATTCGCCGAATTCGAACAATTTGGTTCAAATTCGGCGAATTTCGAACATGTTCGATTTTGGTTTGAAAATGCGGCAGATGCGGTCAGAAAACCGCATCTGCCGCATTTTCAGCCAAAATAAACATTCCCTAAAAGAAAGAAAGTGTTAAAAATAAAAAAATAATCAATTCTCACCTGTCCGCGGTCCACCGACACCTCCGGCAAGGTCCTGTGGCTTCTAGGACCTGTGGTGACGTCATGTTCTCACGGGAATTCCGGTCACATGACCGGAGTTCCGCGAGAACATGACGTCACCACAGGTCCTATTAGCAATAGGACCTTGCCGGAAAGCTTAAAATAGATATTTTTATGTTTCGGGCCCTTTCTTTAAGTAAAATAAAGTGTCTGAAACATAAAAATATCTATTTTAAGCTTTCCGGCAAGGTCCTGTGCTTATAGGACCTGTGGGACGTCATGTTCTCGCGGAACTCGTCGAACACCCCGTCGATTCGACAAATCGAATCGAATTCGAACACCGGGGTGGTGGCTCATCTCTACTCATCAACTGCGACAAAGTGACCCCAGGTCTGATGAGTCCTAACGTTGACATCCCTGCCCTCCTTTTCCTCTCTGTCCCACTACTAAGTGGGCGGACACCATCTCGACCTTAGACCACCTTTAGGTGATGAGGGTGCAAATTGCAGACATGGAGCCAGCAACATATGATACAAAACAGAAAAAACTGCACAGCACTCACAGACACAATGTGAACTGGTGCCAGCAGGGACACTGAGTTAAACAAGTAGAAAAAGAAGTGGGACAGGGAGGAAAAGGAGGACAGGAATGTCATTGCTAGGACACATCAGACCTGGGGTCACTTTGTCGCAGTTGATGAGCAAACAGACATTGGCCAATGTATGTACTAAGATTATATATATATATATATATATATACTAGATGGTGGCCCGATTCTAACGCATCGGGTAGTCTAGAATATGCATGTAGTTTATTTATGAAGATTTAACAATAATGCAAGGAGTACACAATATCTATCTATCACCTACCTATGTGTCTATCATCTATGTATTTTTTGGATATTTTATCATTATAAACTAAGGTTCTTGGTACACATATTGGCCAATACCTGTTTGCCCATCAACCAGCTTCAAGGTGATTTTAGATCTGATGGGTCCCTATCCTACCTTGTCACTCTTTCCTTGGGCTCAGCTAAGCCTCCATTTTTACTATTTTTCAGTGGTAGGACTCCCTTAAATCAAAGAAACAATGAGACATCATATACAGTGCTTACCACTGAGCCACCATATACAGTGCTAACTACTGAGTCACCTAACCAATGAGCCACCATATACAGTGCTAACCACTGAGCCACCATAAACAGTGCTATCCACTGAGCCACCTAAACAATGAGCCACCATATACAGTGCTAACCACTGAGTCACCTTAAAATGCTAACCACTGAGCCACCATACAATGCAAACCACTGAGCCACCATATACAGTGCTATCCACTGAGCCACCATATACTGTGCTATTCACTGAGCCACCTAAACAATGAGACATCATATACAGTGCTAACCACTGAGCCACCATACAATGCTAACCACTGAGCCACCATACAATGCTAACCACTGAGCCACCATATACAGTGCTAACTACTGAGCCACCAAACAATGCAACCACTGAGCCACCATACAATGCTAACCACTGAGCCACCATTACAGTGCTAACTACTGAGCCACCAAACAATGCTAACACTGAGCCACATATACGTGCTAACCACTGAGCCACATATACAGTGCTAACCACTGAGTCACTTAAAATGCTAACCACTGAGCCACCATACAATGCAAACCATGAGCCACCTATACAGTGCTATCCACTGAGCCACCATATACTGTGCTATTCACTGGCCTAAACAATGAGACATCATATACAGTGCTAACCACTGAGCACCTACATGCTAACACTGAGCCACCATACAATGCTAACCACTGAGCCACCATATACAGTGCTAATACTGAGCCACCAAACAATGCTAACCACTGAGCCACATATACAGTGCTAACCACTGAGCACCATATACAGTGCTAACCACTGAGTCACCTTAAAATGCTAACCACTAGCCACCATACAATGCTAACCACTGAGCCATCATACAATGCTAACCACTGAGCCACCATATACAGTGCTAATCACTGAGCCACCTAAACAATGAGGCATCATATACAGTGCTAACCACTAATCACCTAAACAATTGAGATATCATATACAGTGCTAACCACTGAACCACATAATAAATGAGAATCATATACAGTGCTAACCACTGACCACCATATACAGTGCTAACCACTGAGCCACCACACAGTGCTAACCACTGAGCCACCATATACAGTGCTAACCACTGAGCCACCATATACAGTGCTAACTACTGAGCCACACACAGTGCTATCCACTGAGTCACCATATACAGTTCTAACCACTGAGCCACCATATACAGTGCTAACTACTGAGCCACCACACAGTGCTACCCACTGAGCCACCATATACAATGCTAACCACTGAGCCACCATATACAGTGCTAACCACTAAGCCACCTAAACAATGAGACATCATATACAGTGCTAACGACTGAGACACCTAAACAATGAGATATCATATACAGTGCTAACCACTGAACCACCTAATAATGAGACATCATATACAGTGCTAACCACTGAGCCACCATACAATGCTAACCACTGAGCCACCATACAATGCTAACCACTGAGCCACCATACGATGCTAACCACTGAGCCACCATAAAATGTTAACCACTGAGCCACCATGCAATGTTAACCTCTGAGCCACCATACAATGCTAACCACTGAGCACCATACAATGCTAACCACTGAGCCACCATACAATGCTAACCACTGAGCCACCATATACAGTGCTAACCACTGAGCCACCCTACAGTGCTAACCACTGAGCCACTGTATACAGTGCTAACCACTGAGCCACCTAACATGAGCTATCATATACAATGCTAACCACTGAGCCACCATATACAGTGCTAACCACTGAGCCACCTAAACAAAGATCCACCATATACAGTGCTAATCACTGAGCACCTAAACATGAGACATCAAATACAGTGCTAACCACTGAGCCACCATACATGCTAACCACTGAGCCACTATACAGTGCTAACTACTGAGCCACCACAAGTGCTAACCACTGAGCCACCAATACAGTGCTAACTACTAAGCCACCACACAGTGCTATCCACTGAGTCACCATATACAGTTCTAACCACTGAGCCACCATATACAGTGCTAACTACTGAGCCACCACACAGTGCTAACTACTGAGCCACCATATACAATGCTAACCACTGAGCCACCATATACAGTGCTAACCACTAAGCCACCTAAACAATGAGACATCATATACAGTGCTAACGACTGAGACACCTAAACAATGAGATATCATATACAGTGCTAACCACTGAACCACCTAATAAATGAGACATCATATACAGTGCTAACCACTGAGCCACCATACAATGCTAACCACTGAGCCACCATACAATGCTAACCACTGGCCACCATACGATGCTAACCACTGAGCCACCATAAAATGTTAACCTGAGCCACCATGCAATGTTAACCTCTGAGCCACCATACAATGCTAACCACTGAGCCACCATACATGCTAACCATGCCCTACAATGCTAACCACTGAGCCACCATATACAGTGCTAACCACTGAGCCACCCTACAGTGCTAACCACTGAGCCACTGTATACAGTGCTAACCACTGAGCCACCTAAACACTGAGCTATCGTATACAATGCTAACCACTGAGCCACCATATACATAGTGCTAACCACTGAGCCACCTAAACAAAGATCCACCATATACAGTGCTAATCACTGAGCCACCTAAACACTGAGACATCAAATACAGTGCTAACCACTGAGCCACCATACAATGCTAACCACTGAGCCACCATACAATGCTAACCACTGAGCCACCATATACAGTGCTAACCACTGAGCCACCATAATCAGTGCTATCCACTGAGCCACCTAAACAATGAGACATCATATACAGTGCTAACCACTGAGCCACCTAAACAATGAGCCATCATATTACAGTGCTAACCACTGAGTCACCTAAAAAATGAGATATCATATACAGTGCTAACCACTGAGCCACCATACAATGCAAACCACTGAGCCACCATATACAGTGCTATCCACTGAGCCACCATATACTGTGCTATTCACTGAGCCACCTAAACAATGAGACATCATATACAGTGCTAACCACTGAGCCACCATAACAATGCTAACCACTGAGCCACCATTACAATGCTAACCACTGAGCCACCACATATACAGTGCTAACTACTGAGCCACCAAACAATGCTAACCACTGAGCCACCATATACAGTGCTAACCACTGAGCCACCATATACAGTGCTAACCACTGAGTCACCTTAAAATGCTAACCACTGAGCCACCATACAATGCAAACCACTGAGCCACCATATACAGTGCTATCCACTGAGCCACCATATACTGTGCTATTCACTGAGCCACCTAAACAATGAGACATCATATACAGTGCTAACCACTGAGCCACCATACAATGCTAACCACTGAGCCACCATACAATGCTAACCACTGAGCCACCATATACAGTGCTAACTACTGAGCCACCAAACAATGCTAACCACTGAGCCACCATATACAGTGCTAACCACTGAGCCACCATATACAGTGCTAACCACTGAGTCACCTTAAAATGCTAACCACTGAGCCACCATACAATGCTAACCACTGAGCCATCATACAATGCTAACCACTGAGCCACCATATACAGTGCTAATCACTGAGCCACCTAAACAATGAGGCATCATATACAGTGCTAACCACTAAGTCACCTAAACAATGAGATATCATATACAGTGCTAACCACTGAACCACATAATAAATGAGACATCATATACAGTGCTAACCACTGACCACCATATACAGTGCTAACCACTGAGCCACCACAGTGCTAACCACTGTGCCACCAATACAGTGCTAACCACTGAGCCACCATATACAGTGCTAACTACTGACCACCACCAGTGCTATCCACTGAGTCACCATATACAGTTCTAACCACTGAGCCACCATATACAGTGCTAACTACTGAGCCACCACACAGTGCTAACCACTGAGCCACCATATACAATGCTAACCACTGAGCCACCATATACAGTGCTAACCACTAAGCCACCTAAACAATGAGACATCATATACAGTGCTAACGACTGAGACACCTAAACAATGAGATATCTATACAGTGCTAACCACTGAACCACCTAATAAATGAGACATCATATACAGTGCTAACCACTGAGCCACCATACAATGCTAACCACTGAGCCACCATACAATGCTAACCACTGAGCCACCATACGATGCTAACCACTGAGCCACCATAAAATGTTAACCACTGAGCCACCATGCAATGTTAACCTCTGAGCCACCATACAATGCTAACCACTGAGCCACCATACAATGCTAACCACTGAGCCACCATACAATGCTAACCACTGAGCCACCATATACAGTGCTAACCACTGAGCCACCCTACAGTGCTAACCACTGAGCCACTGTATACAGTGCTAACCACTGAGCCACCTAAACACTGAGCTATCGTATACAATGCTAACCACTGAGCCACCATATACAGTGCTAACCACTGAGCCACCTAAACAAAGATCCACCATATACAGTGCTAATCACTGGCCACCTAAACACTGAGACATCAAATACAGTGCTACATATACAGTGCTAACACTGAGCCACCAACAATGCTAACCACTGAGCCACATAACATGCTAACCACTGAGCCACCAATACGATGCTAACACTGAGCACCTAAAATGTAACCACTGAGCCACCATACAATGTAACCACTGAGCACCATACAATGCTAACCACTGAGCCACCATACAGTGCTAACACTGAGCCACACAATGAACCAATGAGCACCATATACAGTGCTAACCATGAGCCACTACAGTGCTAACACTGAGCCACTTATACAGTGCTAACCACTGAGCCACCTAAAATGAGATCATATACATGCTAACCACTGAGCCACCATATACAGTGCTAACACTGAGCCACCTAAACAATAGATCACTTACAGTGCAAATAATCAACTGAGCACATAACAATGCAACATACAAAAACATATACAGTGCTAACCACTGACCACCATATACAGTGCTAACCACTGAGCCACCAACAGTGCTAACACTGAGCCACCAAACAGTGCTAACCACTGAGCCACCATATACAGTGCTAACTACTAAGCCACCACACAGTGCTAACCACTGAGCCACCATATACAGTGCTAACCACTGAGCCACCATATACAGTGCTAACCACTGAGCCACCTTAACATGCTAACCACTGAGCACCATACATGCTAACCACTGAGCCACCATATACAGTGCTAACCACTGAGCCACCTATACATGTGCTATTACACTGAGCCACCTAACACACATGAGACATCATATACAGTGCTAACCACTGAGCCACCATACAATGCTAACCACTGAGCCACCATATACAGTGCTAACCACTGAGCCACCATATACAGTGCTAACCACTGAGCCACCAAACAATGCTAACCACTGAGCCACCATATACAGTGCTAACCACTGAGCCACCATAATACCATGGCTATACACTGAGCACAAAAGTGCTAACCACTGAGCCACCATACAATGCTAACCACTGAGCCACCATATACAATGCAACATGACACCACACTAACATGAGCCACCATATACAGTGCTAACACTGAGCCACCTAAAACAATGAGCATCATATAACAATGGCTAACAACTGAGCACTCACATAATAACATGAGACTATAATATACAGTGCTAACCACTGAGCCACCATAATTAAATGAGACATCCATACAATGCTAACCACTGAGCCACCATATACAGTGCTAACCACTACACTAGCCACCAACACAGTGCTAACCACTGAGCCACTACTACACTGAGCAATACAGTGCTAACCACTGAGCCACCATATACATGCTAACCACTGCACCTAAAGCACACGAGCCACTACAGTGCTAACCACTGAGTCACCATATATAAACATGAGTATCATATACAGCTAACCACTGAGCCACCATTACAGTGCTAACACTGAGCCACCAAACAGATGCTACCACTGAGCCACCATATACAATGACTAAACATGAGCCATCCATATACAGTGCTAACCACTGAGCCACCATACAATGCTAACACTGAGCCACCATACAATGCTAACCACTGAGCCACCATATACAGTGCTAACTACTGAGCCACCATAACATGCTAACCACTGAGCCACCTAATCTAACATGAGCACCATATATACAGTGCTAACCACTGAGTCACCATTAAATGCTAACCACTGAGCCACCATACAATGCAAACCACTGAGCCACCATACAGTGCTATCCACTGAGCCACCAATACGTGTACACTGAGCCTAAACAATGAGACATCATATACAGTGCTAACCACTGAGCCACCATACATGCTAACCACTGAGCCACCATACAATGCTAACCACTGAGCCACCATAATGCTAACTAGAGCCACCAAACAATGCTAACCACTGAGCCACCATATACAGTGCTAACCACTGAGCCACCATATACAGTGCTAACCACTGAGTCACCTTAAATTGCTAACCACTGAGCCACCATAATGCAACACTGAGCATCATATACAATGCTAACCACTGAGCCACCATATACAGTGCTAATCACTGAGCCACCTAAACAATGAGGCACATATCAGTGCAACCACTAAGTCACCTAAACAATGAGTATCATACAGTGCTAACCACTGAACCACATAATAAATGAGACATCATATACAGTGCTAACCACTGACCACCATATACAGTGCTAACCACTGAGCCACCACACAGTGCTAACCACTGAGCCACCATATACAGTGCTAACCACTGAGCCACCATATACAGTGCTAACTACTGAGCCACCACACAGTGCTATCCACTGAGTCACCATATACAGTTCTAACCACTGAGCCACCATATACAGTGCTAACTACTGAGCCACCACACAGTGCTAACCACTGAGCCACCATATACAATGCTAACCACTGAGCCACCATATACAGTGCTAACCACTAAGCCACCTAAACAATGAGACATCATATACAGTGCTAACGACTGAGACACCTAAACAATGAGATATCATATACAGTGCTAACCACTGAACCACCTAATAAATGAGACATCATATACAGTGCTAACCACTGAGCCACCATACAATGCTAACCACTGAGCCACCATACAATGCTAACCACTGAGCCACCATACGATGCTAACCACTGAGCCACCATAAAATGTTAACCACTGAGCCACCATGCAATGTTAACCTCTGAGCCACCATACAATGCTAACCACTGAGCCACCATACAATGCTAACCACTGAGCCACCATACAATGCTAACCACTGAGCCACCATATACAGTGCTAACCACTGAGCCACCCTACAGTGCTAACCACTGAGCCACTGTATACAGTGCTAACACTGAGCCACCTAAACACTGAGCTATCATATACAATGCTAACCACTGAGCACCATATACAGTGCTAACCACTGAGCCACCTAAACAAAGATCCACCATATACAGTGCTAATCACTGAGCCACCTAAACACTGAGACATCAAATACAGTGCTAACCACTGAGCCACCATATACAGTGCTAACCACTGAGCCACCATATACAGTGCTAACTACTGAGCCACCACACAGTGCTAACCGCTGAGCCACCATATACAGTGCTAACTACTAAGCCACCACACAGTGCTATCCACTGAGTCACCATATACAGTTCTAACCACTGAGCCACCATATACAGTGCTAACTACTGAGCCACCACACAGTGCTAACTACTGAGCCACCATATACAATGCTAACCACTGAGCCACCATATACAGTGCTAACCACTAAGCCACCTAAACAATGAGACATCATATACAGTGCTAACGACTGAGACACCTAAACAATGAGATATCATATACAGTGCTAACCACTGAACCACCTAATAAATGAGACATCATATACAGTGCTAACCACTGAGCCACCATACAATGCTAACCACTGAGCCACCATACAATGCTAACCACTGAGCCACCATACGATGCTAACCACTGAGCCACCATAAAATGTTAACCACTGAGCCACCATGCAATGTTAACCTCTGAGCCACCATACAATGCTAACCACTGAGCCACCATACAATGCTAACCACTGAGCCACCATACAATGCTAACCACTGAGCCACCATATACAGTGCTAACCACTGAGCCACCCTACAGTGCTAACCACTGAGCCACTGTATACAGTGCTAACCACTGAGCCACCTAAACACTGAGCTATCGTATACAATGCTAACCACTGAGCCACCATATACAGTGCTAACCACTGAGCCACCTAAACAAAGATCCACCATATACAGTGCTAATCACTGAGCCACCTAAACACTGAGACATCAAATACAGTGCTAACCACTGAGCCACCATACAATGCTAACCACTGAGCCACCATACAATGCTAACCACTGAGCCACCATATACAGTGCTAACCACTGAGCCACCATAATCAGTGCTATCCACTGAGCCACCTAAACAATGAGACATCATATACAGTGCTAACCACTGAGCCACCTAAACAATGAGCCATCATATACAGTGCTAACCACTGAGTCACCTAAAAAATGAGATATCATATACAGTGCTAACCACTGAGCCACCATACAATGCAAACCACTGAGCCACCATATACAGTGCTATCCACTGAGCCACCATATACTGTGCTATTCACTGAGCCACCTAAACAATGAGACATCATATACAGTGCTAACCACTGAGCCACCATACAATGCTAACCACTGAGCCACCATACAATGCTAACCACTGAGCCACCATATACAGTGCTAACTACTGAGCCACCAAACAATGCTAACCACTGAGCCACCATATACAGTGCTAACCACTGAGCCACCATATACAGTGCTAACCACTGAGTCACCTTAAAATGCTAACCACTGAGCCACCATACAATGCAAACCACTGAGCCACCATATACAGTGCTATCCACTGAGCCACCATATACTGTGCTATTCACTGAGCCACCTAAACAATGAGACATCATATACAGTGCTAACCACTGAGCCACCATACAATGCTAACCACTGAGCCACCATACAATGCTAACCACTGAGCCACCATATACAGTGCTAACTACTGAGCCACCAAACAATGCTAACCACTGAGCCACCATATACAGTGCTAACCACTGAGCCACCATATACAGTGCTAACCACTGAGTCACCTTAAAATGCTAACCACTGAGCCACCATACAATGCTAACCACTGAGCCATCATACAATGCTAACCACTGAGCCACCATATACAGTGCTAATCACTGAGCCACCTAAACAATGAGGCATCATATACAGTGCTAACCACTAAGTCACCTAAACAATGAGATATCATATACAGTGCTAACCACTGAACCACATAATAAATGAGACATCATATACAGTGCTAACCACTGACCACCATATACAGTGCTAACCACTGAGCCACCACACAGTGCTAACCACTGAGCCACCATATACAGTGCTAACCACTGAGCCACCATATACAGTGCTAACTACTGAGCCACCACACAGTGCTATCCACTGAGTCACCATATACAGTTCTAACCACTGAGCCACCATATACAGTGCTAACTACTGAGCCACCACACAGTGCTAACCACTGAGCCACCATATACAATGCTAACCACTGAGCCACCATATACAGTGCTAACCACTAAGCCACCTAAACAATGAGACATCATATACAGTGCTAACGACTGAGACACCTAAACAATGAGATATCATATACAGTGCTAACCACTGAACCACCTAATAAATGAGACATCATATACAGTGCTAACCACTGAGCCACCATACAATGCTAACCACTGAGCCACCATACAATGCTAACCACTGAGCCACCATACGATGCTAACCACTGAGCCACCATAAAATGTTAACCACTGAGCCACCATGCAATGTTAACCTCTGAGCCACCATACAATGCTAACCACTGAGCCACCATACAATGCTAACCACTGAGCCACCATACAATGCTAACCACTGAGCCACCATATACAGTGCTAACCACTGAGCCACCCTAGAGTGCTAACCACTGAGCCACTGTATACAGTGCTAACCACTGAGCCACCTAAACACTGAGCTATCATATACAATGCTAACCACTGAGCCACCATATACAGTGCTAACCACTGAGCCACCTAAACAAAGATCCACCATATACAGTGCTAATCACTGAGCCACCTAAACACTGAGACATCAAATACAGTGCTAACCACTGAGCCACCATACAATGCTGAGTACTGTGTATTTGAAATATGGCGCCATGGCACGCGCCGCTATCCTTATTGGTCGGCGCTGAATGCGGTGACCAATCAGAGGAGCGGCATTCAAACCACACGCCGCTCCTCTGATTGGTCGCCACGTTCAGCGCTGGTCAGCGGTGGTGAGTACAGTGGATTTGAAATATGGCGCGCGCCACTATCCTGATCCCGGCTGGCTCGCTTCTGACCAGAGCTCAATTTTCAAATTTTGAATGTTTTTTCTGCTAAACCAGAGAGTTATGTGTCACAAAATAGTTATTAAATAATATTTCCCACATGTCTACTTTACATCAGCACAATTTTGGAAAAAAAACATTTTGTTAGGAAGTTATAAGGTTTCAAAGTTCATGAGCAATTTTTCATTTTTCAACCAAAATTTACAAAACCCTTTTTTTAGTGACCACATCACATTTGAAGTCTCTTTGAGGGGTGTACATGACAGAAAACACCCAAAAGTGACACCATTCCAAAAACTGCACCCCTCAAGCTACTCAAAACTACATTCAAGAAGATTATTAATCCTTCAAGTGCTTCACAGGAACTAAAGCAAAGTGGAAACAAAAAATGGATATTTTTATTTTTTTATCAAAAATGCTCTTTTAGCCTCAATTTTTTCAATTTCACATGGGCAACAGGATAAAATGGATCTTAAAATGTGATGTGCAATTTCTCCCAAGTATATCGATACCTCATATGTGGTCATGAACCACTGGTTGGGTGCATGGCAGGGCTCAGAAGGGAAGGAGCACCATTTGAACTTTGGAGCTAATTTAACATTCAAAAAGTGAAATGGCGCTCCTTCCCTTCTGAGCCCTGCCGTGCACCCAAACAGTGGTTTATGACCACATATGAGGTATCGATGTACTCAGGAGAAATTGCCCAACAAAGTTTAGGATGAATTTCATCCTGTTCCCCATGTGAAAATGAAAATATTTAGGCTAAAAGAAAATGTTTGTGGAAAAAAAAGTACTTTTTCATTTTTACAGATCAATTTGTAAAGCACCTGGGGGTTCGAAATGCTCACTACCCATCTAGATAAGTTCCCTGGGGTGTCTAGTTTCCAAAATGGGGTTCCTTGTAGGGGAGCTCCAATGTTTAGGCACACAGGGGCTCACCAAACGCGACATGGTGTCCGCTAACAATTTGAGCTGATTTCCATTCAAATTGTTAGCGGACACCATGTCGCGTTTGGAGAGCCCCTGTGTGCCTAAACATTGGAGTTCCCCCACAATTGACCCCATTTTGGAAACTAGACCCCCAAGGGAACTTATCTAGATGGGTGGTGAGCATTTTGAACGTCCTGGTGCTTCACAAATTAATCTGTAAAAATTAAAAAAGAAAGTTTTTGTGGAAATAAAAGTACTTTTTCATTTTTACGGATGAATTTATGAAGCACCTAGGGGTTCAAAATGCTCACCATCCATCTAGATATGTTCCTGGGGGCTCTAGTTTCCAAAATGGGGTCACTTGTAGGGGAGCTCCAATGTTTAGGCACACATGGGCTCTCCAAACGCGACATGGTGTCCGCTAACAATTTGAGCTGATTTTCCATTCAAATTGTTAGCGAACACCATGTAACATTTCAAGAGCATGTCACATTTCTAGATGTATAGTGAGCACTTTGAACCCTTAGGAGCTTCACAAATTGATCCGTAAAAATGAAAAAATAATTTTTTTGTGGATCAATTTGTGAAGCACCTTTGGGTTCAAAGTGCTCACTATGCATCTAGATACGTTCCTTGGGGGGTCTAGTTTCCAAAATGGGTTCACTTGTGAGGGAACTTCAATGTTTAGGCACACAGGGGCTTTCCATGGTGTTCGCTAATAATTGGAGCTAATTTTCCATTCAACTTGTTAGCGGACACCATGTTGCGTATGAAGTGCTCCTGTGTGCCACCACCATTGCCACCAGCACAAGGGCAACTGGAAGAGATGGGGTACAGCACCATGGTGCCTCTAATGTGCTAATTTCTGGGGTGGCTGTGGGTTGCAATTTGCAGCGTGGGGGTGCCACAACATTTGGGTCTCTCCACGATGAGGATTGTAGCCCCCCAACTGCCAAGTTGTACCTGGCTGGCAACCAAAAATAAAGTGAAGCCCATTTTTTTCTTTTTTCTAGGACTAATTCTAGAAAAAAATGGTGTGGGGCTCCGCCATATTTTTGGTCCAGCCAGGTACCACTAGGCAGCTGGGGGCTGGAATCCCCCAGCATGGAGAGGACTAAGCATTCTGGGCCCCCCCATACTGCGAATTGCAGCCCGCAGCCGCCCCCGAAAATGGCGCATTCATTGAAGGGCCATTTTCTGGCGCTGTACCCAGACTCTTCCAGTTACCCTGGTGTCGGTGGCAAACTGGGTAATAAAGGGGTTAATGCCAGCTTTTTTATTGGCTGCTGGCACTAAACCCAAGATTCATAATGTTGGGCCAATGTTAAATCCGGCCATTAGGAATCTCTAGTAAATAGTGAAAGAAATACACCAGAGAAAAATCTTTTTATTTGAAAAAAAAAACATGAGCAAAACAAAATTTGTACTCTTTCTTTATTATAAAGATCCAACATAGTCCACAACGAAGGTCCCATCGCTCGATTGCCTCTGCTCAATCCAGAGACTGCAGCAAGGGATAAAGTGTCCTCTTCGTACAGCCTCTGGGGTCAGAGTTATGGTGCACTGTATGACAATGATCTGTCATATAGTGCACCATGACTATGATCCCAGAGACTACAACAAGAGGACACTTGATCCCTTGTTGCACCCATCCATCCACCTGTGCACCCATCATCCATGCACGCACACATCCATGCACACATCCACGCACGCACGCTGACATCCACGCACAGATGCTGACATCCACGCACGCACACATCCATGCACGCATCCACACACGCACACTGACATCCACGCACGCTGACATCCACGCACGCTCATCTACATCCACGCATGCACATCCACATCCATGCACACACATCCACACACACATCCACGCACGCACAAATCCACGCAAGCACATATCCACGCACGCACACAACCACGCACGCATCCACGCACGCAGACATCCACGCACGCAGACATCCACGCACGCTGACATCCACGCACGCTGACATCCAAGCACGTTGACATCCACGCACGATGACATCCACATCCACGCACACACAGCTACATCCACGCACATCCACGCACGCACATCCCCGCACACATCCATGTACGGTGACATCCACGCATCCATGCACGCACACATCCACGCACGCTGACATCCATGCACATTGACATCCACGCAACGATGTCATCCACATTCACGCACGCACATCTACATCCATGCACAGCCACGCACGCACATCCACTCACACATCCACACATGGTGACATCCACGCATGCACACATCCACGCACGCATCCATGCACACACACATCCACGCACACATCCACACACGCACACATCCACGCACGCACACATCCACGCACGCATCCACGCACGCTGACATCCATGCACGTTGACATCCACGCACGATGACATCCACATCCACGCACACACAGCTACATCCACGCACATCCACATCCACGCACGCACATCCACGCACACATCCATGTACGGTGACATCCACGCACGCACACATCCACGCACACACGCATCCACGCACGCACACATCCACGCACGCATCCATGCATGCTGACATCCATGCACGTTGACTTCCACACACGATGTCATGCACATCCACGCACGCACACATCCACACACGGTGACATCCACGCATGCACACATCCACGAACGCATCCATGCACGCACACATCCACGCATACATCCACACACGCACACATCCACGCACACATCCACGCATGCACACATCCACGCATGCACACATCCACACATGCACACATCCACGCACACATCCACGCACACCGACATCCACGCACGCAGACATCCATGCACGTTGACATCCATGCACGATGACATCCACATCCACGCACACACAGCTACATCCACGCACATCCACATCCACACACGCACATCCACGCACACATCCATGTATGTTGACATCCACGCACGCATCCACGCACGCACGCATCCACGCACGCACACATCCACACACGCATCCACGCATGCTGACATCCATGCACGTTGACATCCACGCATGATGTCATCCATATTCACATACATCTACATCCATGCACATCCACACACGGTGACATCCACGCATGCACACATCCACGCACACATCCATGCACACACACATCCACGCACACATCCACACACGCACACATCCACGCACGCTGACATCCACGCATGCACACATCCATGCACGCACACATCCACGCACGCTGACATCCACACACGCACACATCCACGCACGCTGACATCCACACACACTGATATCCACGCATGCTGACATCCACTCATGCTGACATCCACGCATGCACACATCCACGCACGCACACATCCATGCACGCACACATCCATTCACCCATCCATCTATTCATTCATTCATTCATTCATTCTTACCCACCGATGAGGAGGAGGAGCCCCTGAGAGGAGGAGGGGCCACACCGGAGCTGCAGAGGATGCTGATGGGCGGGTGCACCGGCGCGTGTAGCCTGCCGGACTAGGTGAGCGGGGCTAGAGGTGTGGGGCTAGGCAGGAGGGCCGGATAGTGAGCAGAGGAAGGGGGGGGATGAGCAGGGGAAGAGGGGCTTTGCAGGCTGACCAGTGGGCGCATGAGCCCGCCGGCACTGCATTACAGAAGGAGGAGGGTGGGTGGATGGTGGGGATGCGGGGGGGGGCAAGCCGGATACAGGGGGGGCTGGAGGGAAGGGGGACAAGACACAGGGGGGCTGGAGGAGGAAGAGGGCGGGGGCGCATAAAGGGATGACCAGCGGGTGCATCGGCGGTGCAGCCCGCCGGCAGATAAATATGATCGGAGGGGTGGGGGGGGCGGATAGGAGAGAATAGGGGGCCCCTAATGCTTCCTGGATTGCGGGGGTAGCTGAGTAGGGGGAGGGCACCCACCGATCCGCCCCTCCAGATCTGATTGGAGAGCTCCAATCAGATCTGGAGGGGTGAATCTGTCTGATTCGCTCCGATCGGCAGATTCAGTTTTACACTGCTGATCGGAGGGGTCCTGGGCACGGGGGGTTAATCCACATGAACTACAGGTTGTCACCTTGCAGTAGCAATGGTGACACCTGAGTTATCCCGCTCACAGGAGCTGCAGGAGCGCGATCATTGCATGGCCCACCCCCTGGGTCATAGGTCAGGAACGCACCGACTTTCATGGCCCAAACGGTGGGCCATAGGTAGTGATGGGCGAATCCTAAATTACTCGGAATCGCTTGACTCTAGCGAGTCCGAGCACAGGACTCGCTACTCGTTGCGAGTCTAGCGAGTCCAATGTTAATGAATGGGGAAGCGAGTAATAGCGAGTAGTGTGAGATTTACAAATCGCAGATGTGTCTCGGAAGCTTCAGCCTGAAGCAATCCTAGTTTTGTCATTTATTTGCATTGGACTAGTTTACTTTGTAAGTAATCGCTGACTGGGAAACTCGCACAGATAAGAGAAGAGTCCTGTCTTCTCTGTGCAGCTCCAGGGTCCTAGAGCCTGCCTGCTGCCTGATGTAGCAGTGCTGAGATTGTTCTCAGTCTGCTCATTCCCTGTGTACAGACATGAATGTCTGTGCACAGAGATGATGTAGCAGAGCTGAGATTGTTCTCAGTCTGCTCATTCCCTGTGTACAGACATGAATGTCTGTGCACAGAGATGATGTAGTAGAGCTGAGATTGTTCTCAGTCTGCTCATTCCCTGTGTACAGACATGAATGTCTGTGCACAGAGATGATGTAGCAGAGCTGAGATTGTTCTCAGTCTGCTCATTCCCTGTGTACAGACATGAATGTCTGTGCACAGAGATGATGTAGCAGTGCTGAGATTGTTCTCAGTCTGCTCATTCCCTGTGTACAGACATGAATGTCTGTGCACAGAGATGATGTAGCAGAGCTGAGATTGTTCTCAGTCTGCTTATTCCCTGTGCATAGACATCTATATTTATACACAGGGGATGTAGCAGAGAGGACATCGCGTTTTGGACTGCGTCGGACGGAAGAGGATTTTTTTAATTAAAGATGGAGTCCCTAATGGCTTTTTTTTTTTATTTCTAATAAAAAATTTTCCTTGTGTGTGTTTTTTTTTAAAACAATTTAATAGAAATTCATGGCGGTCATGTCTAATATTGGCGTGACCGCCATAAATTTCGGGCTTAGGGCCAGCTGATAATACAAAGCTGGCCCTAACCTCTTTATTACCCAGCGTGCCATCGCTACCAGGGCCGCTGGAAGAGCGGGGTTCAGCGCCAGAGGATGGCGCTTCAATGAACGCGCCATCTTCTGGGGCGGCTGCGGGCTGCAATTTGCAGCGGGGGGTGCCCAGAAAGCTTGGGCATCCCTGCGCTGCGGATTCCAGCCCCCAGCTGCTTAGCTGTACCTGGCTAGACATAGAAATTGCGCGGAGCCCCACGCATTTTTTTTTAATTATTTCATGAAATTCTGAGATTCTGACTCTGAGACTCTGACTCTGAAATTCATGAAATAATTTAAAAAAAATGCGTGGGGCTCCGCGCAATTTCTATGTCTAGCCAGGTACAGCTAAGCAGCTGGGGGCTGGAATCCGCAGCGCAGGGATGCCCAAGCTTTCTGGGCACCGCCCGCTGCAAATTGCAGCCCGCAGCCGCCCCAGAAGATGGCGCATTCATTGAAGCGCCATCCTCTGGCGCTGAACCCCGCTCTTCCAGCGGCCCTGGTAGCGGTGGCACGCTGGGTAATAAAGAGGTTAGGGCCAGCTTTGTATTATCAGCTGGCCCTAAGCCCGAAATTTATGGCGGTCACGCCAATATTAGACATGACCACCATGAATTTCTATTAAATTGTTTTAAAAAAAACACAACACAAGGAAAATTTTTTATTAGAAATAAAAAAAAAAGCCATTAGGGACTCCATCTTTAATTAAAAAAATCCTCTTCCGTCCGACGCAGTCCAAAACGCGATGTCCTCTCTGCTACATCCCCTGTGCATAAATATAGATGTCTATGCACAGGGAATAAGCAGACTGAGAACAATCTCAGCTCTGCTACATCATCTCTGTGCACAGACATTCATGTCTGTACACAGGGAATGAGCAGACTGAGAACAATCTCAGCTCTGCTACATCTTCTCTGTGCACAGACATTCATGTCTGTACACAGGGAATGAGCAGACTGAGAACAATCTCAGCTCTGCTACATCATCTCTGTGCACGGACATTCATGTCTGTACACAGGGAATGAGCAGACTGAGAACAATCTCAGCACTGCTACATCATCTCTGTGCACGGACATTCATGTCTGTACACAGGGAATGAGCAGACTGAGAACAATCTCAGCACTGCTACATCATGTCTGTGAGCAGGCGGGCTCTAGGACCCTGGAGCTGCACAGAGAAGACAGCTGGACTGGCTCGCAAAGAAACAGCAGTTATCTGCGAGTTTCCCTGCTATCACTGGCACAGTAGCCAGTGATTACTCGCGAGTCTAATGCAAACAATGGCAATCGTAGTTTTGTCAGCGTTTCTGACAAAACTAGGATTGATATTGATTTGCATTAGACTCGCGAGTAATCACTGGGAAACTCGCAGAGTACCGAGTCCTGCGAGTCCCTTACTACTCGCCGAGTAACGAGTCCTAGCGAGTAGATTCGCCCATCCCTAGCCATAGGTCATTATTATTATTATTATTTATTTATATAGCGCCATTGGGTTCCATGGCGCTTTACATGAGGATGAGGGAGACAAGAACAAGTACACTAAATCTAGGCGATCAGGACGTACAGGTACAGGAGGGGCAGGGACCCTGTCCACAAGGGCTCACAGTCTATGAGGGGTGGGTTAGGATACAGTAGGATGGGGGAATGTCAGTTATGGGGCGTTCGCCTGGGTCGGGCAGGGGTTAACAAAAACTGTATTTAAGAAGCCATCGACCCCCTCTATTAGAGACTCATTACAAATCACTTACAAGGTGGTATTTCACTCCACAACGCCTACACATAGTTAAAGAAGACAACTCCCCACTTTGCTGGAGATGCAACCACAAAATCGGCACAACCCTGCACATTTTTTGGTCCTGTGAAGGTCTGAAAAATTTTTGGAACAAAGTTCAACTCTTTATTTATGACCTCACATACAATGCTCTCACTCTAACTCCTGAGCTCGTTACTCTCCTAATAGGTACTGAGCAAATTCCACCACAATTCAGACCTATTATAACCCACATTATTTTATCCGCAAAAACCCTAATCGCCTCACTATGGAGAAATACTGAAGGCCCTCTATTTACAATTTTACTTGAAAAAATTGCTTCACACAACTCACATGAATACGCTCATGCCTTGAGACAAAATAGAACAATCAAATTCTACAAGAAATGGGACCCATGGAATAAGATCTTTCCTCCCGACCACTCTCTGAGTGCACATTAACAGAACTTTTGAACTTGACTTAATATACTTTAACAGAAAACTCTGCCCCTTTTCTTTCCCCCTCCCCACCCTCTCCCTTCTACCTTCCCTCTCCCCCTTTAATTGTTCCACAGTTATTTTGTTAATGCTAGACTAGAATAGAAGACTTTTATCTAATCTATTATAGCAACATTGATTAAACTATATATATTTAGCTTTCGAACTAAGAATTTGAGAAGTGCTCTCATCCGAAGAAGTATGTTCATTAAATAAGTGCTTTGATATATGCTTTCTATAACCCTTATAAATAACGTTTGTTATTAACCTGTCATAATATACTATTTCTCTGTACCTGCTTTAACAAAAGAATAAAAATATTTGAACAAGAAGCCATCGACCCCCAGAGCCACATACTCGGGTGCAGCCACCAGTGATAGCATTTTCCCTGACACCGTGCCCGAGCTCTGAGTACCACAGCCTGGGTGGGTCACAATTACACACAGGGGTATAAAACATTACAAAAACAAAAAGATAGAAAGAGCAGGGAGCAAATAACCTGACAAGAGGATTTCCACAGCATATCAAGCAGCACTTCAAAAGCTCACCAGCAACTAGATCACAACAGCACAAGGACTGATATTTCAAAAGCTATAGTTGGCATGAGAAGATGGATTCCTCCATCTTTAATAGGAAGGGGGATGATTGTGTTAGGTTTCCCATAACGTGTGATCCAGCAGGCTATCAGAGATTAACTGCTGCTAGCCCAATGACTAATGAAAATACAGTTGGTTGACACCAAGCCTGCCTATGCAATTCAGAAGCATCAAAGAAACTATAGAGTGGAGTGACAGAGTCTGTAGTATGAACAGTGCCAGATGCCATCATGACATTTATCGAGTTTTGAGCCAAACAACTTGCAACAGTTATGAGGTTACCGACCACATGGAAGGGTCCTTCACTTGATACACATCGGTACATTTTAAAATTACATTTTAATTGTGTTAATGTATTCACTGGTAGTAAGACAATTCTCTAAAGTAAAGCTATATCCATCCTTATAGAAAAATAGTGAGCAGCATGCTGGTTTTCCCTGGTGCAAGCAATAAACTGCCCCAAATGGCAATGTTGAATACATACAGTCTTTGTAGAATAATCGCAGCACTCCAAAAGGTCTTTTTGTGCTCTTTATGGCTGGCTTCACACTTGCAGATGGATCTGCAGCGTTTTGCAGATGCATCTGCAAGTGTGAGCATGCTGACCGCGGCCCCTATGTTTATAATAGGGCGCACGCGGTGTGAAAGCTCTCATTCACTCCTATATGTGTACTGTCAGCAGGCGTATGCCTGCTTACAGATCACACTCTCCCGTCCGCACTGTGGACGCGAGATGTAGCGTCCATGCTGCGGGCGGGAGTGTGTGATCTGTCAGCAGGCATACGCCTGCTGACAGTACACATATAGGAGTGAATGAGAGCGTTCAGACCCGGTGCGCCCTATTATAAACATAGGGGCCGCGGTCAGCATGCTCACACTTGCAGATGCATCTGCAAAACGCTGCAGATCCATCTGCAAGTGTGAAGGCAGCCTATATCCATCTTTACCTTTCCACAAATTTTGTTAAAGACTCAGGGTGTTTTCACATCTATGAGGTCCCTGCGCTGGGCTGCTCTGCCTGCCCTGTGCCAGTGCAAATGAAAGCGAAGGGGCATTTAGGGGCTTGGGCAGCCTAGTGCAGGGACGCATAGATGCCCTGCATTTGTGCTCAGCTGCGCTCGGTGCCCCTATTATATCCTTTGGCGGAGCACAGCTGTGCGCACGCTATGGAAATTGTGAATTGCAAGTGAAAGTAGCAGACGCCAT
The DNA here is from genome assembly GCA_033576535.1 of Allobates femoralis. Lineage (NCBI taxonomy): Eukaryota > Metazoa > Chordata > Amphibia > Anura > Aromobatidae > Allobates > Allobates femoralis. The sequence continues at coordinate 450,019,300 of JARQOC010000003.1, forward strand.
GGTGCATGCGCATGGGCAGACGCTCACGGAAATGCCCAATCGGACATTTTCCGGGAGCGTCTGACCAGGTGCATGCGCCGTGGCATCTGCCACTTTCACTTTTTCACAATTTCCATAGCGCGCGCTCAACTGTGCTCAGCCATAGGATATAATGGGGGCACCGAGCACAGCTGAGCACAAATGCAGGGCATCTATGCGTCCATGCGCTCGGCTGTCCAAGCCCCTAAGTTTTCATTTGCGCTGGCGCAGGGCAGGCAGAGCAGCCCAGTGCAGGGACCTCATTAGATGTGAAACAGGCCTCAAGTTTCTAATATAGCTTCAATGCATTATTTTGACAAGATAGTAAAATCCACATGTTAAAGGTTCCCATTTACAGTTTAAGGAAATTCTTACAACATAGCCGCAATGAAAAATCATTGAAATATATATACAGGGTGGGCTATTTATATGGATACACCTAAATATAATGGGAATGGTTGGTGATATCAACTTCTTGTTTTTGGCACATTAGTATATGGGAGAGGAAAATCTTTTCCAGATGGGTGGTGACCATGGCGGCCATTTTGAAGTCGGCCATTTTGTCTCCAACTTTATTCTTTTCAAAGGGAAACATCAATCTTACTGAGAATTTCATAAGAAAAACAATGTTGTGCTTGGTTTTAATGTAACTTTATTCTTTCATGAGTTATTTACACGTTTCTCTTTGTTTACAGCCATTGACATGTCGCAGAGGTTAACACGTGAGGAGTGCATAGAAATTGTGTTGATGTCTGGTGAACACAGTAACTGGGTCATTGCAGCAGATTTCAATGCAAGACACCCTACGAGACCACCCATCTCCCATGCTACTGTTAGCAAACTGCTTGCCAAATTTCGTGAAACAGATTCAGTGTAGAATTTGCTAAAATATGGACGCAAAAAAACTGCCATAAATGAAGAAACATCACTTGCTGCACTGCATGTCACTGGAGAGTGGCATCAATCGAACAACCTTCATTGGATATTAGCTACTCACAAATGACACTCTCACAAAATCCAGCTGCTGCAGCCTCTCAACCAGGATGACCCAGATCGGCGGACTGAAATTGCGAAATCAGCAAAACAAAAATTGGAACAGGACCCTCAGTTTACACAGATCATTACGTTCAGTGATGAGGCAAACATTTTTTTAAAAAGTGAAGTTAACAAACAAAACTACCGCTATTTGTCTGACATTAACCCACAGTGGATAGATGCCTCCAAAACTGTTGGAATGCAAAAATTGGTGGTATGATGTGGTGTGG
>JARQOC010000003.1:450020682-450278103 GCA_033576535.1 Allobates femoralis
TCAGATCAAAGGGTTTTCCCCTTTTCATGGGTTTTTGGGGGGAAACTTTTGGGCCCCAAAAAGTGTACTAAGAAAACCCTTTTTTACAAAGTAAAATATCCCCCAAAAAAAAACCCAAAAATGTAGTTTTTTTAAAAAACGCATTTTTTTATATTTTTTTTCAAATGCATGGGGTTTTTTCTTTACCTTCCTAGTGTATTACACACATGATTTGGAGTGATTTGGGAGCTGCTGTGAACCTTTTATTGTAGATAGATAAAAAAAAAGTGGGGGGGATATAGGTTTTGGAAAAAAAATTTAAAAGTAGATAGAAAGTAATAGAATAGATTGATAGTGATAAATAGATAAAAATTTTAGCAGCACCCGGTAAAAGCCAATCAATGCAAAAAAATGTTTTCCCCCAAAAAATGGCAAACAGTAGTAAAAGTCTAACCTACAAGGACGAAAAAACCCTTTGGAGCTGTTTTCCCAAAACACCCTTTTTTATTTCGGGGTTTTTTTATTTTTCCAAAACCCAAAAATCAAACCCAATGCAAGGGAAAATTTTTTCTTCACCCAATGGTTTTAAAAAACAAATGATTGAAATTTAACGAGGTTTTTTACACCCCCTGTTCCTGACTCAATAAGCCATTGTGACTCTCCTTTTTCAAAATTAGCACAGGGGGTAAAAAGGGAAAAAGGGGAAAACCCAGAGCAAGTCACATGTCAGTTGGTGTTGGGGCCCGGTTTGAAAACGTTTAAATCTGTATTTTTTTTTAAAAAATGAATGTATGTGTGTGTATCAAAATTCCGGGCCCCCGGGGGAGGGCAGGAAGGGGGGGCCCCCCAGATTAAAGGGGGAAAACCTTTTTATGGTTTATGGGCCCAAACGTTACGGGCCCAAAAAATTTTTTAAAACCCTTTCTTTACAAAGGGTAAAATAACCCAAAAAAAAAACCAAAAATTTATTTTTTTTTAAAAAAAAAGAAAAGTTTTTTTTTTTTCCAAAAGGCCCAAGGGGTTTTATTTACCATCCAATTTTGGGGAAAACAAAACATATTTGGTATGATTGAGGCTGCGGGGAAAACCTTTTTTTTGTAGATAGAAAAAAAAAAAAAGATGGGAGAATTTGGTTTTTTAAATGATAGATTGATGAAAATAGATTTGTAGATGAAGATAAATAGATGATAGAAAAGATATAAAAAATTTTTTAAAACCCGGGGGAATTCCCCCAATTTACATCAAACATGATTTTCCCAGAAAAGGGAAAAAAACCCCCAGAAAAAATTTTAACCGTTTCAAGGACAAAAACCCCGTTTATGGAGCCGTTTTTTTACTATACAGCTTTTTAATTTTTACATTTTTTTTATTTTTTCCAAACCAAAACTCCCAAAAAAAAAGGAAAAAATTTTCTTCCCCAAGATGTTCAAAGAAAATGATTTTATATTTACAAGCCTGGTCTTTTACAGCCCCGTTCCCTGACATCACATAAACCCTTTTTTACTATCCCAGAAATTTTGCACATGGCATAACAGGAAGACCAAAGCCCAAAAGCAAATCCCCCGACAGCTTGGTGAAAAAGGTGAGTTTGGGGGAACGTTTTTTAAATTTATAAATTTTTTTTAAAGCTGAATGTAGTGTGTTTTTCAAAATTCGCCCCCGGGGGGGGGGGAGGTAGGACAGGGAAACCCCCAGATCTAAGCCACCTTGTCATGGTTTTTGGGGGAAACGTTTCGGCCAAAAAGGGACTAAGAAACCCCTTTCTTTTAAAAATAAAATATCCCCAAAAAAAAAAAAACAAAAATTTTTGTTTTTTTTTAAAAAAGCGTTTTTATATTTTTTTTTTCAAATTTCAAGGTGTTTTTTTTTTTTACCTATCCCTATGTGGTATATACACACTGATTTTTTAGTGATTGAGAAAATGCTGTGAACCTTTTTTTGGGAGATAGATAGAAAAAAAAAGATGGAGAGTTTTAGGTGTTTGGGTAGATAGATGATAGATTAGATAGGGTAGTAGATAGATAGATAGATAGGGTAGATAGATAGAATTTTCAAAATATTAGCAGCACCCCGGTTTAAAGCCAAAACACATGCAAACACTGTGTTTTCCCGAAATGGACAAAAAGTAAATAAAAAATCTAAACCCTACAAGGACTAAAAACCCGTGATGGAGCCTGTTTTCTAATTTTACAGCTTTTCTATTATAAAAGGTTATTTTATTTTATCCAGAACCAAAACTCACCAAATCAAGGGAAAAAATTTTCTTCCCCCCCAATGGGGGTTTTCAAAAAACAAAGGGTTGATATTGACACAGCCTGGTCTTTTACAGCCCCTGTTCCCTGACATCACATAACCATTGTGACATCTTCCCATGCAAATGAGCACATTACATAACAGGGGAACAGGAAGACCAAAGCCACAGAGCAAGTCACATGATCAGCTTGGCTGATAGGCTGAGTTTGACAACAGTTCTAAACTCTGTATATTTATATAAAGCTGAATGTATGTGTGTGTATCAAAGTTCCGCCCCCCGGTTAGGGGCATGGTAGGACAGGGACCCATCAGATCTAAGGTCACCTTGTCATGGTTTATGGGCAAACAGTTACTGGCCAAAATGTGTACTAAGAACCTTATGTTACAAAGATAAAATATCCCCAAAAAAATCCAATAATGTAGTTTTTTCAAAAAACCATGTTTTTATATTTTTTCTCAAATGCATAGGTGTTTTACTTCTACCTATCCATATGTGTATATACACACATGATTGGGCAGTGATTGAGAGCTGCTGTGAACCTTTTATTGTAGATAGATAGTATATAAAAAGATGGAGAGATATAGGTAGTTGGATAAATAGATAGATAGATAGATAGATAGATAGATAGATAGATAGATAGATAGATAGCAAAATATTAGCAGCACCTGGTAATGCCAATCACATGCAAACACTGATGTTCCCAGAAGATGGACAAACAGTAGTAAAAGTACTAACCGTACAAGGACGTAAACCTGTGATGGAGCCTGTTTTCTACTATACAGCCTTTCAAATTATACAGGTTATTTTATTTTATCCGAACCAAAACTCCACCAAGTGCAAGAAAATATGTCTTCACCCAATGCGTGTTCAAAACAAATGATTGATATTGACACAACATGGTCTTTTACAGCCACTGTTCCATGACATCACATAAGCCATTGTGACATCAATCCTATGCAAATGAGCACATGGCATAACAGGAAGGCCAAAGCCACAGAGCAAGTCACATGATCAGCTGGCTGATAGGCCTGAGTTTGACAACAGTTCTAAACTCTGTATATTTATATAAAGCTGAATGTATGTGTGTGTATCAAAGTTCCGCCCCCGGTAGGGGCATGGTAGGACAGGGACCCATCAGATCTAAGCTCACCTTGTCATGGTTTATGGGCAAACAGTTACTGGCCAAAATGTGTACTAAGAACCTTACTTTACAAAGATAAAATATTCCAAAAAAAAATCCAAAAATTTAGTTTTTTCAAAAAACGCATGTTTTTATATTTTTTCTCAAATGCATAGGTGTTTTACTTCTACCTATCCATATGTGTATATACACACATGATTGGTAGTGATTGAGAGCTGCTGTGAACCTTTTATTGTAGATAGATAGATATAAAAAGATGGAGAGATATAGGTATTTGGATAGATAGATAGATAGATAGATAGATAGATAGATAGATAGATAGATAGATAGATAGATAGATAGATAGATAAAAAGTCAAAGGTAGGAGCAGCGTGTGGTGCTGGTATTATGCAGAGTGCAAGGCGTCCCTTGAGGCTCCTTCCAGCCTATTAGTACATACGGTTAATAAATGGGTCACAGCACTTCTTTCCTAGGATTAGATGTTTTATTCCAGCCTGGCACGGATGGCAACGTTTCGGGCCTGTCAGCCCTTCTTCCAGCAACCACAATACAATTAGAGCAGTCTTTTATGCACCTTTGGCTAATTACATCACTTCCTTTCATCTAATTTACATAATCCATTTACATAATCATGCCATCACCTAACTCTTAATTAAACAAGTGATTAATGTGATTAATGTGACAGTGTTACATTTCAACAGTAATCAGAAGTTCACACTTTTTGTTCTTATACATTAGTCACTCCTATGCTGACATAACACAGCTCTATACAGTGTTCAAACCATTTAGTTTACACTTTCCCTAGCTGCATGTCATTATTTTACAGTGTAATACTCATTGGGAGCGGCTTACCGGGTTCTTGTATCTCGGCATGTGTATTTGACTAATGTATAAGAACAAAAAGTGTGAACTTCTGATTACTGTTGAAATGTAACACTGTCACATTAATCACATTAATCACTTGTTTAATTAAGAGTTAGGTGATGGGCATGATTATGTAAATGGATTATGTAAATTAGATGAAAGGAAGTGATGTAATTAGCCAAAGGTGCATAAAAGACTGCTCTAATTGTATTGTGGTTGCTGGAAGAAGGGCTGACAGGCCCGAAACGTTGCCATCCGTGCCAGGCTGGAATAAAACATCTAATCCTAGGAAAGAAGTGCTGTGACCCATTTATTAACCGTATGTACTAATAGGCTGGAAGGAGCCTCAAGGGACGCCTTGCACTCTGCATAATACCAGCACCACACGCTGCTCCTACCTTTGACTTTTTATATATATCCTTCATTGGAGCTAAGCAGTGTATTCACCATTTAATATGGAACCAGGCACATTAGTGTATACGGTTGAAGATGAGGAGCGGATCCTAAAAGGATTGGAAGGGGAAGTGGATTTTTTGAGTGTTTCCTTCAGTTAACAATCTCAAAAGGAAATATGAAAATGGGTGTAAACGTATGGTATCCATGGAGTTGCATCTCACGATGCTAGGCAAATACTATAAGGCCAAGAGGATCCCGAGGGGATTGAGGTCAAACATACGGCCAACCCTGTTTGTGAATGATGCGGTATACTGTAGCAAGTTCGCCATGATGTCAAATAAGTACGCGATGGATGTGATGCTCCTCAACATGGAGTATTTGCAGGAGGAGATACACAAAATAGGACAGGAAAACAAGGACATGGAGACGCAAATTAAGTTGTTGATAAAAGATGATGATTTCCAAAAGTTTAAAGAACTGATACGTTTGAGAACCGAGAAGGTTAAGAAAGAACTAGAAGAGACTAAGCGCCAAAAATGGGCAAGGGACAATGAGGACTATCAAACGGGATTAGTTTACAATTGGCAGAAGGACAAATGGCCGAGAAGAAAGGTGGTTTTAAACGGAAAAGACTGTGTTATTACCGTATTAAGCATGTTAATGAATCTGATTCCATCCATCCAGAGACAGACAGGTCACAAGAAGAAGAAGAGGAGGAGTCCGCCACAGAAGGAGCCAGAAGAAAGAGAGAGAAACAGAGGTCAGGACTGAGAAGCAACAGAAAGCGAAACCCGAACTGGTGGTAAATATATCTGAAAAGACTCTGAGTGTAGCTCAAACTGATGTACTTAACAAAGGACTGAGTTTTAATATCAATACGCATGTAGACTGGTTCCAGTTAGATGTTGATATGGCTAGGATGTTCCGAATGGTTAAATTGAAACATTGGTTTCATGGGAAAGAGATAAGATCTAAGCCCGAGGGAAAGTGAGCTAACATTAAAAGAATTTTCACTGTTTAAGAAAAGTGATTTTTCCCCAGCTGAAGTGGTACCGGCAATAGAGGCATTCATGGCGGCAGTTAAAGAGATATAGATGCCATACAACGAAGTAGTCAAAGAACCTTCAGACGCCCTAATGTAAAGAAAGATGAACATGAGGCACTGCAGAAACTTGTCCATGACGGCGACCTGGTGGTGAAGCCAGCAGATAAAGGGGGAGCAGTCGTCGTCATGGACAAGGGAAGATATGTAGCAGAGGTCATGAGACAACTGAGGGATGAGGAGGTATACCAAAATTACCTAGAGATCCAAAGTTCGAGATACAGAAAAATATAAAAACAGTCTTAGGAGAAGCAAAATTAGGAGGGTTGATTAGACCAGGAACTACTGGACTTTTTAATAGTGGAAAGCCCGAGGACACCTGTACTTTATATTGTCCCAAAAATCCACAAATCGATCGAAAACCCACCAGGGAGACCGATAGTGTCGGGGGTAGACTCAGTTTTTAGTAATATAGGAATCCTGTTAGACAAAATGCTGAACCCACTAGCTAAGTCAGCAAGGTCCTATATCCGTGATACGGGACATTTTCTGGAAAAATTGAGGAATTTGGAAGTGGGCACGGGAGATATACTGGTATCCTTCGATGTTAGTCTCATTATATACATCAATCGAGCACGAAAGGGGGATAAGAGCAGTAGAAACGATGCTGTAGAATACACAATATGGTCAGGATAGCAAAAAACTGATAATTGATCTGTTGGAAATATGCTTGCGGTCCAATTATTTCTTGTTTGGGGACACTTACTACAAACAGTTGAAAGGCACCGCCATGGGGGCTCATATGGCATGTGCATACGCCGGGGTCACCATGGCGGTGCTTGAGGAGGAGCATGTCTATGTGTCCCACCACTTCCGGAAAGTCCGGGAGTGGTGGAGATACATAGATGATGTGTTCCTTATATGGAGAGGTGATGTAGAAGAGCTTGAGGATTTTCATAAGTACCATCAATACGGTAGACACCAGCATCAAGTTCACCATGGTTTATTCAAAAACGGAGATACAGTTTCTCGATGTGAACGTTGAGCTGGAAGGAAGAATATTGAGTACCACTTTACACGTGAAACCAACAGACAGAAACAGGTTGTTGCATTTTGACAGTAGCCATCCCATTGAGATGAAAAGGGCCATACCTAAAGGACAGGTCGAACGAGTAAGGCGTAATTGTAAGTAATAAGGAAAAAAGAGAGGAAGCAGTCTGTAAGTTGATGGATAAGTTTAGAGACAGGGGCTACCCGGAGGAAGTCCTAAAAAGGAGCAGGGACCAACGGAATAAAGAGAGAACACCCAGAGGAAAAGTGGAGGTTACCAGTAGTGACGACTTTTGGTGAGGAGTCTAGGGAAATAACTCAGGCAATAAAAAGGAATTGGCAAATTTTAGCAATGGCTTACTGGAGATAAGGGAATTAAGGAACTCCACTCTTCTCTTTTAGAAGGGGTCGGAGCCTAAAGGATCGCCTAGTACAGTCAGATATTGGTTCTTTTAAGCGACAGACCACGTTGACAGTATAACGAGGACAGGGAATTACCCGTGTATAGGATGTATTAACTGCCAATTGATGAAAAAGGGAAACTCATACGAGGTCAAAGGGAAGACATACAAGATACAACAGTTTTTTTACATGTGCCTCTGATCATGTAGTGTACCTATTGGAGTGCCCGTGCAAAGAATACTATGTGGGTGAGACCACCCTAGAGTTGAGGATCAGGATGAGCCAGCACAGGTATAGCATAGAAAAAAGATAATGAATTTGCCAGTTTTCAAAAAAACTTCACAGAGGCAGGCATGAGGAGTGGGATTTAAAAGTCAGAGCAATAGATGGAATACCAATGATGAGAAGAGGAGGTGATCGAGAGAAACAACTGAAAATACAGGAACTGAAGTGGATAAAAAAATTAGGCACTTTGAAACCTGGTGGCCTAAATGTAGACTACAAGTTAGGATGTGCCCTTTAAGTGGTAGGATCGGAGTCTTTCTCATAATAGATTGTGTACACTTTTTAACCACGCTTAGGTTTTTAATAAGACTTTTAAGAGGACACAGATTTATTGGCATAATTTTCTAAATTTTTCCAAATTGTTTTATAGAAAAGTATGAAGATACGGGAATCAGAAGGAGGTCAAAAAAAATGCTGATAGAGTCCATACAGTTTGAAGGAATGGGAGCGGCAATATAGGGAGCACTGTATGGTAAATACAAACAACATGGCGCACTAATCATACAACCATCTTTGTGGGGTTTATTTTAAAGAGAGTTCATTTTATAGAATCATTTTAAGAGACACTTATCACGAGGAAAGAATTAAATATTCATATTAAGTATAATAAGCACATTGTCACCTTATGACCGGAATAAAAAGAAAAGGGAAAACAGGCACACCCCTAGATTGTCCCACAAATGAAGGGTTAATGATAGGGGGGTTTGGTTTAAAAGCCAAAGGAAAATGACAGATATTCTGGGGGGATAAAGAAGGGGTCAAAAAAAAACCTGAGAGTGTCCCTAAAAAAAGGGAAGGTCACTATAAGCGATTTTGACAGTATAATGAGAAATTTAATACCCATTATACAAGCATAACCCTTTTTAATATATTTTTTTAGCCATATGCACTTTAATATATTTTTTTTTAGACATAAAAAAACTTTAATATACTTATTTTAGACATATGCACTTTAAATAAAGGGGGTCTTTGTATCAACAATCCCCATGGATGAAATGAGCATTGAGTTTTGTAAGGAAAAAGAGAAAATACAAAAATAGTGGGGGTTTTGGGCCGAGGATAGAAAAAAACGCCCCAACAAAGATGGAGAATGAGGGAAAAGGGGAGCGATATGCGCATGGGGCGGACGCTTTTGACGTCACCCGCACGCTTTGCGCGGCTCCCACGCTGGCAAAGGGGGGCCGGGAGTGACACACACACAGCAGGAAACTTCCGGGACGCCAAAAATACACATCCCGAGATACAGGAACCCGGAAAGCCGCTCCCAAGGGTTTTTACACGGGAAAAATAATGACATGCATTTGGGGAAAGTGTAAACTAAAGGTTTAAAAACACTGTATAGAGCTGGTTATGAAAGCATAGGGTGACTAATGTATAAGAACAAAAAGTGTAAAAACTTTGTTACTGTTGAAATGTCCCTGTCCATTAATCCATTAATCACTTGTTTAATTAAGAGGGGGGTTTGAGGGGCAGATTATGTAAAGGGATTATGTAAATTAGATAAAAGGGAAAATGATGAAATTTTCCAAGGTGCATAAAAGACTGCTCTAATTGTATTTGGTTGCTGGAAAAAAAGGGGGGGACAGGCCCGAAACGTTCCACCTTCCAGGCTGGAATAAAACATCTAACCCCGGAAAAAAGTCTGTTTTACCCATTTTTTTAACCGTAGATAGATAGATATAATAGGGAAAAGATAGATAGATGATAGATAATAGATAGATAGATATAAAAAAATTAGCAGCACCCCGGTTGCCAACACATGCCCAAAAAGATTTTCCCAGAAGATGGGGCAAACATTTGAAAAAAATGCTAAAGTACCAAAAGGGCGAAAACCCCGTGGGTGGAGCCGTTTCTACTATACATTTTTATTATACAGGTTTTTTTTTTTTACCCCAAAAACCCAAAAACTCAAAGTGCAAAAAAATATGTATTCACCCAATGAGTTTCAAAGACAAATGATTGATATTGACACACCCCGGGGCTTTTCAGCCACTGTTCCCCTTACATACATAACCCCCGTGACATCATCCTAGCAAATGAGCACAGGGGATAACGGGAAAAGGGCCCAAAACCACAGAGCAGTCACATGATCGTTTGGGGTGATGGGGCCCAGGGTTTTACAACGTTTAAAAATCTGTGTATTTTAAAAAACTGAATGTAGGGGGGTGTGTATCAAATTTCCCCCCCCGGTTTGGGGGATGGTAGGCGGGAAACCCTTTTTGATCTAAGGGGCCCCTTTTCATGGTTTTTTGGGCAAAAAAGTTCTGGCCAAAATGTGACAAAAAATCTTACTTTACAAAGAAAAAATATCCAAAAAAAAAAAACAATAATGTAGTTTTTTCAAAAACGCATTTTTTTTAAAATTTTTTCTCAAATGCATAGGTTTTTTTACTTCTCCCCACCCCCTGTGTAAAACACAAATGATTAGTAGTGATTGGTGCTGCAGGAAAAAACCCTTTTTTTTTAGATAGATAGATTATAAAATGGAAGATATAGGGGATGGGGAAAAGATAGATGAAAATTAAAAAAAATAGATAGATAGATAGAAGATAGTAGTACAAGATAGATAGATAGTAGATTAAAAGAAGTTAGATTAAAAATTTAGAGCCCCGGGGAATCCCCAAACACATACAAACATGAGTCCCAAAAAGTTTGGGAAAAAAAAAGGAAAAAATATAAACCCTTTAAAACGAAAACCCCGTGATGGACCCCCCTTTTTTTTTACTATACAGTTTTCTACAGGTTTTTTTATTTTATCCAGGGAAAAAAAAATCCCAAGTGCAAGAAAATTTGTCTTCCCCAAGAGTGTTCAAAAAAAAATATTGATATTTACACCCCCCGGGGCTTTTACAGCCACGTTCCATGACATCAATAAACCCCCTTTTGCATCATCCTATGTAAAGAGCACATGACTAACGGAAGCCCAAAAACCACAGGCAAGTCCATTTATCGCTTGAAATAGCCTGAGTTTGGGCAAAAATTTTTAAAGTCTCAATTTAAAATAAAGGAATGTTTTTGGGGTTTTTAAAAAAGTCCCCCCCCGGTTTGGGGCCTGGTAGGACGGGGCCCCCTCAATCTAAGCTAAACCCTTTTCAAAGGTTTATGGGAAAAAATTTTTCTGCCCCAAAAAGTGTATAAGAACCTTACTTTACAAAAAATAAAATATTCCCCCAAAAAAACCAATAATGTGTTTTTTCAACAAAACGCATTTTTTTTATATTTTTTTCTCAAATGCATAGGTGTTTACTTCTACTTTCCAAAGTGGATATACAAAACATGATGGTTTGTGATTCAGAGCTGCTGTGAACCTTTTTTTGTGATAGATTTATAAAAAAAGATGGAGAGATTGGGGAGTTGGATAGATGATGGGTAGATAGTAGATAGATAGATAGATAATAGATAGATAGATGATAGTTTGATAGATAATAGTGATATCAAAATATTACAGCACCCGGGAAAACCCCAAACACATGAAACACTGATTTTCCCAGAAGATGGACAAACAGTAGTAAAAGTTTAACCGTACAAAAGGAAATAAAAACCCGTGAGGGGCCCCCTTTTTTTCTATACAGCTTTTCTATTATACGGTTATTTTTTTTTTTCCCAAAAAACCAAAAAACTCACCAATGCAAGAAAAAAAGTATTCACCCAAGAGTGTTCAAAAACAAATGATTGATATTGCACAGCCTGGTTTTTTTTCAGCCACTTTTCCCCCACACACATAAGCCATTGTGACATCACCCCTTCAAATGAGCACATGGCATAACAGGGGAAACCAAAGCCACAGAGCAAGTCCATGATAGTTTTGGTGATGGGGCCCGAGTTTTAAAAATTCTAAACCCCTGTATATTTATATAAAGCTGGGAAAGTATGTGTGTGTATCAAAGTTCCCCCCCCGGGGGAGGGGCAGGGGGAGGAAGGGGGGCCCAAAACAAACTCCCTTGTTTATGGTTTATGGGAAACAGTTACTCCCCAAAAAAGGGGTACTAAAAACCTTCTTTCAAAGAAAAATTTTCCCCAAAAAAAAAAAAAAAATTTTTTTTTTTTTAAAAAAAAAATGTTTTTTATTTTTTTCCAAATTTAAGGTGTTTTATTCTACCTTTTCCTATGTGTATATACAAAATGTTTTGGTTTTGTGAAATTTGGGGTGCAGTAAACCTTTTATTGTAGATAGATGATATAAAAAGATGGGGATTTTGGGGGTTTTTGGGTAAAAGATAGATAGATGGGTTTATAGATAGATAGATAGATGATAGATTTCATAGATAGATAGTTTTATAGATAGATTTGTAGGGTAGATAGTGATAGATTTGATAGACGATATCAAAATATTAGCAGCCCCCTGGAAAACCCCAAACACATGCAAACACTGTTTTCCAAAGGGTGGCCCCAAAAAAGTGTAAAAGTCTAACCGTACAAGGACGTAAAAACCCGTGAGGAGCCTGTTTTCTATATAAGCTTTTTCCCCCATTTAAACGGTTTTTTTTTTTATCCAAAACCCCAAAACCCAAGTAAAAAAATTTGGGCTTCCCCCCAAAGGGTGTTAAAAAAAAAAATGATTTTATTGACACAGCCTGGTCTTTTACACCACTTTCCCTGACATCACATAACCCCTTGTGACTTTATCCATAAAAAAAGCACATGGCCCAAAAAAGGAAGACCAAGGCCACAGGGCAAGTCACATGTCAGTTGACTGATGGCCCCATTTTTAGAAAAAGTTTAATTCAAAAATTTTTTTTAAAACGGGAAATTTTTTGTGTGTGTATAAAAATTCCCCCCCCCGGTTTGGGGGATGGCCCGGAAGGGACGCATAGATCTAAGCCCCCTTGTCCCTGGTTTATGGGGAAAAAAATTTTTTTGGCCCCAAAAAGTGTACTAAGAAGCTTCTTTAAAAAAAAAAAAAAATTCCAAAAAAAAACCCAAAAAAATTTTTTTTTTTTAAAAAAAAGCAAGTTTTTATTTTTTTTCAAATGCAAGTTGTTTTACTTCTCCCCATCCATATGTGTAAAATAACACTGTTTGGGGAGTGATTGAGAGCTGCTGTGAACCTTTTATTGTAGATAAAATAGATATAAAAAGATGGAGTATATAGTAGTTGGTTTTAAAAGATAGATAGTAGATAGATAGATATAGATAGATTTGATAGATAGATAGATAGATTTGATAGTTTGATGATATCAAAATATTTTGCAAAACCCCTTTGGGAATCCCCAAACACATTCAAACACTGAGTTCCCCCCAAAAAAGGGGGCAAAAAGTAGGGAAAATGCAAAAACCCCACAAGGAAAGTAAACCTTTTGGGTGGGCCTGTTTTCTATTACGCTTTCTATTTTTCGGGGTTTTTTTTAAAATTTTTTCCCCGAACCAAAACTCACCAAGTACAAAAAATTGTCTTCCCCCCAATGGTTTTCAAAGACAAATGATTGATATTGACACAGCCTGGTCTTTTACAGCCCTTTTCCATGACTCACATAAGCCATTGTGACATCATCCTATGCAATGAGCAATGGCATTTAAAGGGAAAAACCCCAAACCCCCCCGGGAAAAACACATGATAATTGGCTGATGGGCCCCGGTTTGAAAACGTTCAAAGTCCTTTTTTTTTTTTAAAAGGGGTTGGGAAATCCCTGGGGGGTTAAAGTTTTCCCCCCGGGGGGGGGATTGGGGGAAGGGCCCCCGATTAAGGGGAAAAAATTGGTCTGGGGTTTTGGGGGAAACTTTTTATGGGGCCCCAAAATGTTTTTTTTTTGGGGGTTTTTTTTTTATTTTTTTGGGGGGAAAATTTCCCAAAAAATTTTCCAAAAATTTAAATTTTTTTAAAAAAGGGGTTTTTTTTTTTCTCAAAAAGGTTTTTAACCAAATTTTTTTGGGGTATAAAAAACAAATTTTGGAGGTTGGGGGCTGTGGCTTTTATTGGGGTGGTTGGGGGGGGGAGATATAGTGGGGGATGTGTTTTGTTTGTTTTTAGTGTGATAATTTTTGAAGATATCAATTTGCAAGGGGACCCCGGTAATGGGGGGAAAAAAAAATTGTTTGGGTTTTTTTGGTGGGAAAAATTTTGGGGAAAATTTAAGGGCGGCCGGTTTAAACCCCCGGTTTAGGAAAGGGGGGGTTTTTTCTTCGCTTTTCCTTTTAACAGGTTTTTTTTATTTTATCCGAACCAAAACTCAAAGTGCAAAAAATTTTTTTTTTCACCCAATGAGTGTTAAAAAGAAAAATGATTGATTTTTGACAAAAAATGGTCTTTACAGCCATTTTTCCAAGACCCCACATAGCCATTGTGAAATTATCCTATGAAAATTAGCACTTTGGGTTTTAAAGGAAGAAAAAGGGCCCCCAGGGCTTTTTTACATGAAAAGTTTTGGGGGTTTCCCCCCGGGTTAAACCCGTTCTTTTTAAAATTCTTATTTTAAAAACGGGAAAGTATGTGTTTTTGTATAAAGGGGTTCCCCCCCCCGGTAGGGGCATGGCAGGAAGGCGCAAAAATTCCCCCCTTTCCCCCGGAAGGGGGGGGGGAAAAATTTAAAAGGGGCCAAAATGGGGGTATTTTAAGGAAGGGGTTTTTTCTTTTGTAAAATTTTTTTAAAAAAAATTTAAAATTTTTTAAAAGGGGGTTTTTTTTTTTTTTTTCAAAAATGGGGTTGGGGTTTTTTTCTCCTTTCCCCCATGGGGTTTTACACACATGTTTGGGAAATAATTTAAGTTTTTCTGTGAACCTTTTTTTTGGTTAAAATAAAAGATTTTAAAAAGATGGAAGATTTTGGTAGATGGATAGTTGGGTAGATAGATAGATGATAGTAGATAGATAGATAGATAGATAGATATCAAAAATTTTTGGCACCTGGAATGCCAATCACAAAGCAAAAACTGAGGGTTCCCGAAGGGAAAAAACCCAAGTTTTTTAAAAGTCCCCAACCGTAAAGGAGGGAAAATTTTTTGGAGCCTGTTTTTATATTTCAGTTTTCTTTAAGGTTTTTTTTATTTTTTACCCAAAAAACCCAAAACCCACCAAGTAAAAAAAAAATTTTGTCTTCCCCAATGAGTGTTTTCCAAAAAACAAATGATTGTATTGCACAGCCCCGGTCCCTTTTTTCACCCAAAAGTTCCATGGGCTTTTCCCTAAACCATTGTACATAACCCCATGAAAATTTTGGACAGGCCCTAACAGGGGAAAACCAAAGCCCGGGAAGTCACTTTATCAGCTTTTTGGGGATTTGGCCCCGGGGTTTTTTCAAAAAGTTCTTTAAAATCCTTATTTATGAAAAGCTGAATGATGTGGGTGTTTTAAAAGTTTGCCCCCGGGGGGGCTGGTAGGGAAAAAATTTATTAAGTCAAATTTTTGGGGGGTTTTTTGGGGGAAAAATTTTTTTGGTTAAAATTTTTTAAAAAGGGGGGTTTTTTTTCCCCAAAAAATTTTTTTTTAAAAATTTTTTTTTTTTTCAAAAAAAGAAATGTTTTTTTTATTTTTTTTTAATGCATGGGGGGTTTTATTCTTTTTTTTCCTTATGTCCCATTCCCCAAAATTTTTTGGTTTTGGGTTGGGCTGCTGTGAACCTTTTATTGAAAATAGATTTGTATAAAAAGATGGAGGATTTTTGGGAGATGGATTTATAGATTTATGATAGTTAAAATTGGATGGGAAATAGATTTCAAAATATTTTGCGCACCCGGGGGTTTTTCCCCCTTTTTTTGAAAACACGGGGTTCCCAAAAGGCAAACGGTTTTAAAAGGGATTTCCGGTACGGCGGGGAACGGGGGTTTGGGGGAAAATATTTTTTTTTAAAGGGGGTTTTTATTTTAAAGAAAACCAAAAAACACCAAGTGCAAAAAATATGTCTTCCCCAATTTGGGGTTCAAGAACCCAAATGAATTGATTTTGACACCGCCGGTTTTTTCAAGGGCCAAATGTTCCAAAGACTTCCCCAAAAAATTTGGGGGGGCCTTATCCTATGAAAATTTTTGGGAAAATGGCATAACGGGAAAAAAACCCAAAGCCCAGGGCAATACTTGATTTTAGTTGAAAAATAGGCCCGGAAAGGAAAACGTTTAAAGGGGTATTTTTTATAAATGAAGGGTTTTGTTTTGTTTCCCCTTTTCGGCCCCGGTAAAAGGGGAAAGGTAAAAGGAAGGGCCCCCAATTAAGTATTGGTCATTTGGTTTTGGGGGGAAAAATTTTAGGGGAAAGGGGGTGTATTAGGAAATTTTTTTGTAAAATTTTTTTCCATTTCCTTTTTTTTGTTTTTTTCAAAAACCATTTTTTTAAATTTTTCTAAATTGGGGGGTGTTTTCCCAAATTTCCCCTTTGTGGATATACACACATGATTGGTAGGGGAAATTTAGTTGGCTGTGAACCTTTTTTTTTTGATAGTAGATATAAAAAGATGGAGAGATATAGGTTAGATGGATAGATAATAATAGATAAAATTTTTTAGAAAAGTTTGTTAGATAGAAAAGATAGTAAAATTTATGATAGTAATATAAAATATTAGCAGCCCCTTTTTAAAGCCAATCACCCTTTTAAAAAAAGATTTTCCCAAAAAAAGGGGAAAAAAAATTTTTAAAAAAGGGGGTTTAAGGTTAAAGGAAGGTTTAAAGGGGGGGGGAGCTTTTTTTTTAAAAAATTTTCAAAATTTACGGGGGGGGTTTTTTTTAAAATTTTTAAAAAAACCCAAAAACCGACAAGAAATTTGTCTTCAACCCCAAAGAGTGTTAAAAAAAAAAGATTGTTTTTTGAAAACGGCCGGGGTTTTTTTCAAAACCACTGGGGCCCCTCCTTTTCCCTTTTGGGGGACATCACCTATGTAAATGAGCACATGAATAACAGGGAAAAACGAAAGCCCCCAGAGCAAGTCACTTTATCGCTTGGCCCGTTTTGGGTGATTTTTTGAAAAGTTTAAAACTAATTTTTTTTAAAAACTGAATTTTATGTGTGTGTATAAAATTTTTCCCCCCCCCGGTTTGGGGGTGGAGGAAAAGGGCCCCAAACAGTTTAAATCCCTTTCAGGGGTTTTTGGGCAAACAAATTATGGCCAAATGTGTACTAAAAACCTTAGTTACAAAAATAAAATATCCCCAAAAAAACAATAAAGTTTGTTTTTTTAAAAAACCCCCCATGTTTTTATATTTTTTTCCCCCCAAAAACAAGGTGTTTTATTTTTACCAACCCCAAAGTGTATATACAACATGTTTGGGGGGTGATTGAGAGCTGCCTTGTGAAAACCCTTTTTTTGTAGATAGATAAATAAAAAAGAGGAGAGATATAAGTATTTTTATAAATTGATAGAAAAGATAGATAGTTTGGTTTTTATAGTAGATAGTTTAGATAGATAGATTTATTTGGGTAGATTTAAAAAAAATTTTTTCAGCCCCCCTGGTAATTTCCAATAAAATGAAAAAACTTTATGTTCCCAAAAGATTTGGGAAAAAGTAGAAAAAAATTTAAAAAACCTTTCAAGGACGTAAAACCCGTAGGACCTGTTTTCTTAAAATACAGTTTTTCTATTATACGGTTTTTTATTTTTTTTTCCCGAACCAAAACCACCAAGTGCAAAAAAAAATATGTTTTTCAAACCCCAAAGAGTGTTAAAAAACAAATGGTTTTATTTTTGACCCAGCAGGGGTTTTTTCAGCCCCCTGTTCCCCTGAATCACTAAAACCAAATTTTGACATCATCCTATGAAAAAATTGAGCCTAAAATCACGGAAAAACCAAAACCACAGAGCAAAATAAAAATGATCCCGGGTTGGCCCGATAGGTTAGGGTTTTAAAAAAGTTCTTTAAAATCTGTTATTTTTAAAAAACTGAATGTAGGGGTTTTGTTTTTCAAAGTTCCGCCCCCGGGGGGGGCAGGGTGGGGCAAAGGGAAAAAACCCACGTTTAAGCTCACCTTGTCTTGGTTTTTTGGGGAAAATTTTCTGGCCAAAATGTGGGGATAAAACCTTACTTTAAAAGGAAAAAATTTTCCCAAAAAAAAATCCAAAAATTTGTTTTTTTTAAAAAAACGCATTTTTTTTTTTTTTTTTCTCCAAAAAGCATTTGGGATTTTAAATTTTTTCCCTTTTCCCAATTGGTTTATAAACATGTTTTGGAAAATGATTGGGCTGCTTTTTAAACCCTTTTTTTTTGTTTAAAAAATTTAAAAGATGGGGGAGATATAGGTTTTTTGGAAAAAATTTATAGATAGATGAAGATAGAAAAAAGATTTGATAGGGTAGAAAAGATAGATAGTTTTAAGATTCCAAAAAAATTTTTGCCCGCACCCTTTTTAATTCCCCAACACATGCAAACCTGATGTTCCCAGAAGGGACAAAAATATAAAAAATACTCCCCCTACAAGGACTAAACCTGTGTGGGCCTGTTTTTACTAATTTAGCTTTTATTATTTTGGGGTTTTTTTATTTTTTCCAGAACCAAAACTCACCAAGTACAAGGGGAAAAATTTTCTTACCCAAAAAGAGTGTTCAAAAAAAAATTTTTTGATTTGACACCCCGGCCCGGGGTTTTTACCCGCCACTTTTCCCCTGACATCCCAATAAAAAACCAAATTTTTGACCTTCCTATTTCCCAAAAGAAGGACATGACATAAAAAAGGGGGAAGGAAACCCAAAACCACAGGGGGTAAATTTTTCAGCTTGACTGATGGGCCCCGATTTGAAAACATTCAAAAAACTGATATTTTATATGTGAAGAAAAAGTGTGTGAAAAAAAAGCCCCCCCCCGGAGGGGCATGGCAGGTCAAAGGGGCGCAATTTAGATCTAAACTCACCTTTCAGGGGGTTTTGGGAAAAAAATTTCTGGCCAAATTTGGGGGGTTTTCAAAAACCTTAAAACAAAATTTTTTCAAAAAAAAACAAAAAATTTATTTTTTTCAAAAAAAACGCTTTTTTTTATTTTTTTTTCTCAAATTTCTTTTTTGGTTTTTATTCAAAAATTTTTTGTTTCCACATGATTTGGTTGTGTTTTGAGAGGGTGCTTTTAAACCTTTTATTGTAGATTAAAAAGATATAAAAAGATGGGAGATAAAAGGTAATGGATTTTTTAGTGATAGATAAATAGATAGTAGATAGATAGAAGATAGATGATAGTTTTGATAGATATCAAAATATTTTCAAACCCCCCTTGGAAAAGGCCATCACTTTTCAAACAAATTTTCCCCGAGGGGCAAAAGGATGGGGTAAAAAGGGGGGAGTTTTTTTTGGGGTGGAGTTTTTTTAAACAGTTTTCATTATACGGGTTTTTTTTTTTTATCCAGAAACCCAAAAACTCCCCAAGTGAAAAAATTTTTTGTCTTACCCCAATTTAAATGTTCAAAGAAAAAAATGATTTTTTATTGACCCCCGGTCCCCTTTTTCCCCCTTTGTTCCAAAGACATACATAAGCCTTTTTGAATTTTACCCCCTTTCAAAAGAGAAAACTGGAAAAGGAAAGCCCAAACCCCCGGGCAATTACTTGGGGTTTTTAGGGGAGGGTGGGGTTGGGCAAAATTTTTAAAAATTGGGGGTTTTTAAAAAACGAAAAGTATTGGGTTTTTTGGTTTTAAAGTTCTGCCCCGGGGGGGGCCCTGGTTTGGGGCGGGACCCTCAGATCTTCCCCCCCCCCCCCCCCCCTTGTATGGTTTATGGGCAAAAATGTTACTGAAAAAAATTGTATAAGAACCTTTTTACAAAGAAAAATTTTCCAAAAAAACACCCCAAAAAATTTTGTTTTTTCAAAAAACGATTTTTTTTTTATTTTTTCTAAAAAAGCATAGGTGTTTTACTTTCCCTATCTATGTGATTACACAATGATTGGCTGGGGTTGAGAGCTGCTGTGAACCTTTTATTGTGATAGATATAAAAAGATGGGAGATATAGGGAGGGGTAAAGATAATAGTACTTTTATTTTATGATGATAGATAGATAGATGATAGGTTAGATAGATAGATAGATAAGATAGATAGATATTCAAAAAATTTTTTCAGCACCCTGGTAATCCCAAAAAAACATACAAACCTGATGTTTTCCCGAAGATGGACAAACAGTAGTAAAAGTGCTAACCCCTAAAAAGGGCAAAACCCTGTTTATGGAGTGTTTTTTACTAACAGCTTTTCTTTTATACAGGGGTTTTTTTATTTTATCCAAAACCCAAAAAATCCCAAGTACAAAAAAAATTTTTCTTCCCCCAAGGTGTTAAAAGGGAAAAAAATTGATAGGGGACCCCAGTTTGGGCTTTTACAGCCACTTTTCCCCTGACATCCATAAGCCAAATTTTGACACACCCCATGAAAAAGAGCCATGGGAAAACGGGAAGACGAAACCCCCAGAGCAAGTACGATAGCTTGGGGTGATGGGCCCCGGGGTTTGAAAAAGTTCTAAACTCCCGTATATTTATATAAAACTGAATGTATGTGTGTGTTTTTTTTTTTAAAGTTCCCCCCCCCGGGGGGGGGGCATGGTGGGGCGGGCCCCCCCCCAAAACTAAGGTCCCCTTGTCATGGTTTAAAGGGCAAACATTATGGCCAAAATGTGACAAAAAACTTTTCTTAACCCCAAAAAATAAAATACCCCCAAAAAAAAACCCAAAAAAAGTTTTTTTCCCAAAAAAAGCATGTTTTTATATTTTTTTCAATGCATAGGTTTTTTTACTTTCCCTACCCTATGTGATTTTACACCATGATTGGGGGGGGATTGAAGCTGTTTAAAAAACCTTTTTTTTTTAAATATTGATATAAAAGATGGAGGGGATATAAGTAGTTGGATAAATATTTGGGAAGATAGATAGATAGATAGAAAATAGATAGATAGGTTGTTTTGATAGATACAAAAATATTACCCCCCCCCGGGGGGTAATCCCAAATTTCACATGAAAAACACGTTTTTCCCCAGAAGATGGACAAACAGTAGAAAAAAGTACAAAACCGTACAAGGACGTAAACGTGATGGGCCTGTTTTCTAATACGCTTTTCTATTAACGGGGTTTTTTATTTTACCCCAGAACCAAAACTAAAAAAGTGCAAGAAATATGTCTTCACCAATGAGTGTTCAAAGAAAAATGTTTGGGATATTGACACGGGGGGTTTTTACCCCACTGTTCCATGAATCAAAAAAGCCATTGTGACATCATCCTAGCAAATGAACTGATTTAACGGGAAACCCCCCAAAGCAACGGGAAAAAAGTCACTGATCCTTGACTGTGGCCGGGTTTGACAACAGTTCTAAAGTCGTATATTTAAATAAAGTTTGAATGTATGTGTGTGTATCAAATTTTCCGCCCCCGGTAGGGGGCAGGGCGGTCGGGACGCATCAGATCTAAGCCCCCCTTGTATGGTTTTGGAAAAACGTTACGGGCCAAAATGGTTTAAGCCCTTTACTTTACAAAGAAAAAATTTTAAAAAAAAAAAAAAAAAAAAAAAATAAAAAAAATTTAATTTTTTAAAAAAACGAAATGTTTTTATATTTTTTTCAAATGCATAGGTGTTTTACTTTACCTTCCATATGTGTATTACACACTGTTTGGCGGGTGATTGAGAGCCCCTGTAAACCCCCTTTTTTTGTAGATAGATAGATAAAAAAAGATGGGGGGTAAAAGGGTTGGTAAAAGTTTAGAAAAAAGATAGATAATAGATGATAGATAGATGGGATAAAAAATATCAAAATATTAGCCCCCCGGGGGTTTAATCAAATCACATGCAAACACTGATTTTCCCCAAAAGGGATGGCCCAAACGTAGTAAAATTTACTAACCTTTCAAGGACGTAAACCTGTGATGGAGCCTTTTTTCCCAATACAGCTTTTTATTATACATTTGTGATGGGCGAATTACTCGCTAGGACTCTTTACCGGCGAGTAGTAAGGGATCCGGGACCGCTACCGGCGATTTTCCCCAAACCCCGGGACTAAAAAAGTAGCGATCCAATGAAGTAAAGGGGAATCCTATTTTTTCTAGCGAGACTCGTATATCACACGCTATGAAATTGAATTTTCCCCCAAATCGTTTAAAAAAGGGGAACCGCTTCAGGGGATACCCGCTGTAAGTAGCGATTCCGAGCGAGTCGTACGATCCTAGGAATCCTAGCGAGTCTACGAATCCGGTCCTGTTTTCTGTATTTTGGGACCGCGAATACAGAATTGTTTGTTTCCCACAAATCTTCTGAGACAGCCTGCTGTTAGGTCGACAAAAAATTTTGAGATGGCAAGGAAAGTTAGCCAATTTTTATTCAGTAATCCCCCAGCCCTCTTCTTGTGGCTTTTCTATTTTGGGGGTTTTTCCATCGTGATTTGGGTATGAAAACGTGGGGCAGGCAAGGCTGAAAATAAGAATTTTCCACCGCCTTTTGAAAATTTTCTGAAATCTGACTAGAACAGGGTGGGGGAGATTCTGGACAGATCATAGGGATTG
The DNA here is from genome assembly GCA_033576535.1 of Allobates femoralis. NCBI lineage: Eukaryota > Metazoa > Chordata > Amphibia > Anura > Aromobatidae > Allobates > Allobates femoralis. The sequence goes on from JARQOC010000003.1 coordinate 450,042,472, forward strand.
CAGTGATGTAGGGAATTAAAAATTCCTTTTTTCCCCCAAAAAAGTCTTGTGGGCTTGGGGGGGGGCAGGGATACTTTTTTAACGTGACATGTTTGGCGGGGGGGGAAGCAAGGGAGCTGCACCCCTTTTCAGTTTTTTACAGGAGCGCCCCCTTTGCTTCGTTTTTCCCCCTCGTTTTCTAATAGCTAAAGTGAGGGGCTTGCTGAGGGGACCCTTTTTTAAAAATTTTTTCCCCGCTGATAGATTTTGGTTTCCCAAAAACCCCCCCATTTTTTTTTGTCTGTGGCAGAAAAAAGTGCGTTGCTGCTCCCTAGCTGAAAAAAGCCCCTAGCCACCTACATCGCACTTTGTGCGCATTTAAAAATTTTTTTTTAGGGAATAATGTGCGCTTTTATTCCAAGTGTTACACACATTAACCCGCCAGTAAGTGACGCCTGCAAACAACACCAAAACTCCATCTCCCGGGGGCTGTGCCATTTTTAAAAATTTTTTTAAAGGGGTAGTTTTGGGTCTTCACTGCCAAGTGTTAGCCCCCCCTTTTAAACCCCCCCCAAGTGGGGCCCCGCGCAACACCAAACCCCATCTGGGGGGGCTGTCCACTTTCTTAAATTTTTTTAGGGAATAGTGTAGTGCTTTACGGGGAAATTTTTGCACACATTAAACCCCCCCGTAAGTGACGTGCAGCAACACCAAACCCCATCCGGTGGCTGTGCGACCCTTTCTAATTTTTTCAGGGGGGAAATTTTGTAGTGCTTCACTGTCAAATTTTTTAGCACAAAATTAACCGCCATAATGCGCCTGCAGAAAAACCCCAAAATCATCTCGGGGGCTGTGGCACTTTTAATTTTTTCAGGGAATAGTGTAGTCTTCATCCCCAAATGTTTTCCCACTTTTAACCCCCCGTAAGTGGGCCCTACAGCAACACCAAACCCCCTCTGGGGGCTTGGCACTTTCAAAATTTTTTTAAAGGGTAGTGTGCTGCTTCACCCAAGTGTTAGCACCACTTAACCGCCAAAAGTGACGCCTGAAAGCAAAACAAAACTCCATCTCGGGGCTGTGCCACTTTCTTTTTTTTCGGGAATTTTGGTAGTGCTTCGGGGGAAAAAGTTTTCCCCCCAACTTTAAACCCCCCAGAAAGTGACGCCTGCACCCCCCCCAAAAACCCTTTTTTCCCCGGTGGCTTCGCACTTTCAATTTTTTTTCGGGGGAATAGTGTAGTGCTTCCTCCCAAGTGTTAGCCCCACATTAAACCCCCCGCCAAAAGTGCGCCCACAGCAAAAAAAAACCCCATTCTTGGGTGGCCCTTTTAAAAATTTTTTGGGGAAATTAGTGTAGTTTTTCACTGCCAAGTGGTAGCACAATTTAACCCCCCAGTAAGGGGACCCCTGCAGCAACACCAAACTCCATCTGGGGTCTGTGCGTTTTTTAAAAATTTTTTCGGGGATAGTGTGGTGCTTCACTGTCAAGTGTTAGCCACATTAAAACCCCGCCAGTAAGTGCCCCTGAAAAAAAACCAAAACTCATCCGGGGGCGGGTGCCCCACTTTTTAATTTTTTCGGGAAAAGTGTGGTGTTTTATTAAAAAGTGTTAGAAACCAAATTTAACCCCCCCGAAAGGACCCCTCGCAACCCCAAATCCATCTCGGGGCTGTGCGCCCCTTTTAATTTTTTCAGGGAATGTTTTGGTTCAGGGAAAGTGTTAGCACACACTTAACCCCCAGTAATTTGAGTGCAGCAACACCAAACCCATTGGGGGGGCTGTGGCACTTTAAAATTTTTTTCAGGGAATATTTGTATTTTTTTCACGTCAAGTGTTAGCACACATTTAACCCGCCAGTAAGTGGGGCCGCAGCAACCCCAAAAAATTCCATCTCGGTGGCTGTGCGAAACCTTTTAATTTTTTAGGGAAAGGTTTTGTTTCACCCCCAAAGGTTACACACATTTAAAACCCGCCAGTAAGGTCCCCCCAAAAAAACCCCAAACTCCATCTGGGTTTGGCTGTCCCGCATTTTCTATTTTTTTCGGGAATAGTGTAGTGCTTCATGCCAAGGTTAGACACACTTAACCGCCAGAAAGTGCGCCCACACAACCCCAAAAACTCCATCTCGGTGGGTGGCTTTTTAAATTTTTTGGGGGGGAAAATTGGGGTGTGCTTCACTGCCAAGTGGTAGCCCCCATTAAAACCCGCCGTAAGTGCCCCCAAAAAAGAACACCAAACTCCATCCGGGGCTGTGCCATTTTTAAATTTTTTCGGGGAAATTTGTGGTGCTTCACAAAAAAGTTTGCACACATTTAACCCCCCTTTAAGTGACCCTGCGGGCAACCCCAAAACCCCCTTTCTCGGTGGTGTGCGCACTTTCAAATTTTTTCGGGAATATGTGGTGCTTCTTTTAAAGTATTACCCACACTTAACCCCCAAAGAAGTGAGCCTGCAAAAACCCCCAAAAACCCCATCTCGGGGGCTGTGGCATTTTAAAAATTTTTTTTAGGGAATAGTTTTTATTTTTTTCCCCTAAAAAAGTGTTAGCACAAAAACCCCGCCATAAGTGACGCCTACAAAAAACCCCCAAAAACTCCTTTCTGGGTGGTTGTGCGCATTTTAAAAATTTTTTTTCAGGAATAGTGTGGTGCTTCACTGTAAAAGTGTTAGAAACACACTTAACCCGCCTTTTAAGTGACGCCTGCATCAACACCTAACTCCATTCGGGGGCTGTGCATTTGTCAACAATTTTCCCAAAAACACCAAATTCCAAAAACCATCGAAAAAGGGACGGGGGACGGGCGGGGGGCCCCGCAGTCGTGAACAAAAAGGCACGGGGAGAAGTAGAAGACAAGGATTTTATGACCCCCCCTTCGCTGTCTAAATTTCCCGTACTAACCAAAAGGTTTTTAGGGGGCCGGGGGAAAAACAAGACCCCAAAAAAATCTTTGGGTGGGGTGACAAAACCTCAAAAACCCCCGGGGTTTTGGCGCACCAATCATCCCCTTTTTAACCCCCTTCAAGTGGCACTGACAAGCGGGTCATCTAATTTCCCCAAAAAAATTTTTATTTCTCAAGCCCCCCCCCAGCGGAGGAAAAAATTTTTTCCCCCAAAATTGGGCAAAAAGGGGAAAATTTATTTGGGGTTTTTTTCGCCATTTGACAACCGGACCTTTTTTGTCACTGCTGAAAAAATTTTTTTTAAAACCCCCGTACATTCCATCTATGGGGCAAAATTGGATTTTACCTCGTCCGATGAACGTCCCTTTCAAAAAAGCCATAGACCCTTTTAGGGAAAAGGGGGGGGATGATATGAGTGAGACACAAAACTCATTGGGGCCCCCCCCGACCCCCCTCCGGGAAACCCCCGACTTTGAGGGGAGGGGGGGGTGATGAGACACTGTTTTCCAAAACCCGGGGAAATTGGGCATGCAGAGCCAACAGGGGCGCCTAGGGGAAAAAAAGGGTTTTGTACCCCGCCTAAAAAAAACCCCGGCTTACTCCTTTATCCCGAAAAAAAAAGCTGTGACAACAGTAGCCCAAATTGTTAACCCGTTGCACAAACTTACCCCAAAAATTGCCCCCCCCAAATTTAAGAAAAAGTTGGCCAAAAAATTTTTTTTACGTTTTTTTTTGGGGCCCCCAAACATCCTTCGTTCCCAAACCCCCAAACCCAAAGGACGAACATCCATTGTTGGAAATTTTTCAAAAAAAGCCTTTAGTACCAATGTTGGGGTTTTTTGTAACATCTGCTATCCAGGTGAGCAAGGCGGGCAAAGTAAATTGGCACAACAGATTTCGAAAACACCCTGACTCTTAAAACACCCAGTCAGTGGTTGGCCATAGGGTTCGAATCAGGGCCTTCTGACCCCAACACCGTTAAAGCCATTCGAATCGGGCCTTCCCATCTATGTTCATGCGCAGGGTTCCCCCTTTTTTTATACGATCTCACCACAAGCTGCGTTAGACCCGAGATATGGGCAGTAGTCAAGTGACTTGTGATCTGCGCCAATTGTCCAGGTTTTTTGTTTTCCCCAGCTGTATGAGGGGGGAGCGGAAGCACCCCCCCCCCACACCCTTTTTTCGACAAAAAGACAAGGGGGAAATTTTAAGCTGTTAGCTGTTGGGAAAAGCTGCCCTTTAGGGGGGTTTTTTATGAGGCTTTTAGGGGGTTTTTTGGGTGTCGGGAGCACCACGATCACTGTCCCCCGTCGCAAAATTTTTTTTACGTTTTCTGCCTTTTGCCTAAAAATTTCACGTGGTTTTAAAAAATTGAAGGTGCCTGACAAAAGCTTGGGGAGCAGAAAAGTTTTACCTGACAAAATATACCCCGGACAAAAATTGTGGAAGGGGAGATACAAAATCCCCGACAGCTCAAAGGATCAACCCCTTTTTGGGGAGTGTCCCCAAAGTGTTTTAAAAAAAATTTGGGAAAATTGCGATCCTACCCAAAACCCCCCAAAAAGGGGCCCGAAAAATTCCCGGGTGTCCGCGCCTTATACTTTTTACAAACAATGGCGTTTCAACTTCCTTGAAACCAAAGTGATTTGTCGCCACATAGTCAAAGTTGGGACTTTGCAGTACGCATCAGCCAGGGGAAAAAAGGGTTTCTTTTAAACTCATCTGTTAGGTGAAAAAACTCACAGCAACGAGCTGGGAAAGGTTTTTTAAAAACAGACGATGAGTGGCTGGCCCCCCCTGAAAACTACAAACGGGTTTTTTTGTCAGGGGATAAAGGGGCAAAACCCTTTTTGCAGCAATAAAGTGGGGTAAAACTTCAACACGTGCCTTGCATGGCCCGTTCTGAATCTTTTTGTTCAAAATTTTTTAAAAAATTTCCAGAGTTATCTAAATTTAATAGAGAAGGGGGGAAAAAAATTTTTCGGACTTTCCGACATTCATCAACGGACTTGCAAATTTTCTGCCCTTTCAAAAGCAATTTTTTCCCCCAAAAAAACAGTTTAAATTTTTCGACAGCCCCCACGAGGGGAATTTTTACTTCCATATGTTGGTAGGTTAATGACGCAGGGGGGAAAAAGGGGAAAAAATTTAAGCTGCAACATGCCCGTCCACCCGGGGAAATAAAACAAAACACTTGGAAACGAGGAGTGGGTCGGGGAAATCGCTAAAACCTTGCGAGGTTCTAGAGAATTCGATTACTGCAAAAAAAGGTCAGGGGGTTGATGAGTCCATTATTAGTTCACCATCCCATCCCGGGTTTTTGTTAAAGTTCTCCCCTAAATTTCTTAAAAAAAAAACATTGGGGACAGCAGGGGGCTAGGATCCACATTTTAACACCCGGGTCGAGCCATTTAAAGCCAATTTTTTAGCGCAAATTGGCTGCAAACAAAACAGTGATGAGGAAGATGAAGACGATTTATTTTTCCATAAAAATGAGGTGCACCCTGAGGGAAAACTCCCAACCCCATTTTTTTGCGGTACGCTTTGGGGGGTTTTTTAAGAGCAGGGGGCGGAGCCCCATTTTGGGGCCCTGATCCCCCATTGTTTTCAGTCTGGTGACACAGAAGACAGGGTCTTTTTTCCCCAGCAAAAAAAACATGTTGACTTCATGTCTCAATTCTGCCCGGGGTCCCCCCTCTTTAAAAATTTCTAGGGACAGCAACCCCTTTTGGTTGTAAAATTTCCCCCTTTGGGCCCCAAACGCTACAAAAAAAGTTTCCCATGCTGCTGTTGCAGTCCCCCAAGGGGGGGTTAAAAGATGGATTATTTAAAAAATGTGGTGGTTGAAAAATTTTAAAGCCCCAATTTCCCATCTGACTCCGCTTACCACGAACAAAAAGTTTCTTTGCCACAGCCCCTTTTTGGGTTTGAACAAAACTGCCACATTGTCAAGAAGGGGGTTGGGGTTTAAAAATTGCCCCCAACGGGGGCGTGTTAAAAACCCTTCCCCAAACTGCAAGGATTGTGCCTAGGGTTTTCCCCCTTGTCTAGGAGACAAAAAATTGGGAAAAATGTTGAACGATATTGTGTGACCTACCTTTTAACCCCCCCCCCCCTTTTTCCCCCTTTTAAATTTCTGGGGTTTTTTCCCAACTTCACCTTGGGCCCGAGCCCGTCTTTTTATCCTTGGGGTTTCTGGCCGGGCCCCGCGTATATGACATCAGAGCGTGTTTTTTGTGCCGCTGGGGGAAAGTCACTGTTTGAAGGTCACGGCCCGACTACAGGGAAAAAAAACCCGACTCACTTCATTAATTTAAAAAGGGGGATATCATTTTAAATTTTTAACCCCTTCAACGAGAGTACCCAAAAACCCCCAGGGAATTTTCAAATTTGTTAAATTTGGTCAGTGCGGTTTTTAAAAATTTTGTCCTTTCTGACAAAAAAGGAAAACAAGTCCCTCTTTTAAGAAGATTGGGTAAAAATTTCCTGCTAAATTGCTGCATGAAACAAAAAAACACAATCAGGCCCTAATTTTTCTTTAAAAAAGCATGCCCCTTGTGATGTTTTTTGGGCCGTTGAATTTTGTCAGGGCAATCCAAAAAAAGTTCTTGGCTGAATTTTTTAAGGGGGCAAACCTTGCCTTTATTGTGGGGTTTTTAAAAAAAAAATAAAAAATATAGTTTGGCTCAAGTGCCTTGCATAAAAATTTTTTTAAAAGTTGATCCCCCCCCCCTTGGGGGTAATTTTTTGGGCTACAAACCCCCACCCATGAAACGTTGCTTTACTATGCTCTCAGGACAAGCAAAAAATATGGGCCACGGCCCTCCTCAAATTTCCCCAAAAAAAGGGTTTTTTTCGCCCCCTTTGGGCTAATTTTTTGGGCACAAACCCCCATACTGAAACGAATACGTTGCTTTTACATGCTCTCAGGACCAAAAAAAAATTTTTGGGCCCCGCCCCCCCTCAAAAACCAAATAGAGTTGATCTCGCCCCCTTTGGGTAAAATTTTTTGGGGTACAAGCCTTTTACCCGCACGAATCTTTTCTTGTACTATGCTCCAGGGCAAGCAAATAGTATGGCCCGCGCCCTCCCAACTTCCAAATAGAGTTTTTTTTCCCCCCTTGGGTAATTTTTTGGGCTACAAGCCTTCCCCCCCTCGAATAGTTGCTTTTTACTATTCCCAAAGGGCAAGCAAAAAGTAGGGCCACGCGCCCCCTCAATTCCAAATAGAGTTGATCTCGCCCCTTTTGGGTAATTTTTTTTTGGGGGGCAAGCCTATTTCCCGCATCGAATACGTTGTTGTACTATGCTTTTCAGGACAAGCCCAAAAAGTATGGGCCACGGCCCCCCCCAAATTCCAAAAAAAGTTGATCTCCCCCTTGGGCTAATTTTTTTTAGGCTACAACCTTACCCCCAAACGAATACTTGCTTGTTTCTATGCTCTCGGACAACCAAAAAGTATGGGGGCCCCCGCCCCCTCACTTCCAAATAGAGTTGATCTCGCCCCTTGGGCTAATTTTTTGAGGTACAAGCCTTTTACCTGCATCGAATCGTTGCTTGTACTATCTTTTTTAGGCAACAAATAGTATGGGCACGCGCCCTCCTCAAAAACCAAATAGAGTTTATCTGCCCCTTGGGTAATTTTTTGAGGCTACAAGCCTTTTACCCGCATCGAATAGGGTTTCTTGTATTGCTCTCAGGAAAAAGCAAATATATGGGCCCCCGCCCTCCCAACTTAAAAAAGAGTTGATCTCGCCCCCGGGTAATTTTTTGGGCAAAAGGCCTTTTCCTGCATCAAAAAACGTGGTTTTACTAAAATCCTGTGGGCATGGGAAGGGTCCCCCTGTCGCTACGGGGGATAACGCGTAAGCCTCTGTTGCAAGGGCTTTCCCCACTATGTTTCTTGTTCCCAGTGTTTTTTCCTTTAAACGGTCATTAAGAAAACCCCCCCCAAACACAGGCACTATTTATTGTCAGCAACATTTGTTGTGCAGTCATGTTTTTCCCCAAAAAAAACCCAAAGGGGCCTTCATGCCCCCTGCTGGGCCGTAAAGTATTGAAAAAGATGATGTTTTTAAACCCACCCAAAAAAAAAAACCTTTACACTCCATTCCTCAAAAAAGAAGACACAAAGCATTTTTGTCAACTGGGTATTATTTCGCCATAATGGCAAAGAGTAAAGAATTTTTTTTTTTTTTTTTTTTTTTTTTTGGGGGTTTTTAAACTTTGAAAAAAACAAATAATAACATAACAAAAAAAATTTTTGCAATGCCCGGAACAAAAAATAAAAAAAAAAAAAAAAAGGGGTTTACAGCTGGTGGGGGGGTTTCCCCATCCCCCGGCCTTGGCTTTTAACGTGGCACCATCCCCCCGGGCTTTTTAGTGGGGCCGGGCCCATCATCCCTCACCCAGTGGTTGGAAGCCTGTAGGCTGGGGCATCGGGGCCCGGGTTTGGGCCCTTTGGGTTTTGGGCCCCCCGATTTTTGGGGACCCACCTCTGGGGTTTGCAACTACCTGTCCGGGGTGTGGCCCCCGTCCGGATGGGTTTGATTGCTGACCCCCCCCCTCCAAAAAATCAAACACCTGCCAAAGGGTGGTTTGGGGGCCTACACGCTTTAGGCAAAGTGTATTGCTGACCCTGCCCAGTCTTTTTCCCCGGGAAAGGGGGTCATCAAGAAGGTTTTTGGGCTGGGGGGTCGCCTTTGGGTTTGTGGGCCCCCCGGGGGGGGGGGGGTGGGGGTTTTTCCCGTGACTCCCCACCTCTGCGGCGTGGGCATGGAGGGCTGGTTTTGGGTTCATTCCCCCCCTTTTTTTTGCGGCCCAAATGGGGGGTGGTGGCCTTTTTTTTGGGGGTTTGGGGGGGGGTGGTTTTGGGGGGGGGGGTGGGGGTGGCGGTGGGGGGGGGGTGGTGGCGGGGTGGTTTGGGGGGGGGGGTGTACTCCCTCCTCCTTTATCTGGTGGGGGTTTAGGGGCCTCCCCCCCTCCTCAGGCAGTGTGGTGGCGGGTTTTTCCCAAAGCCGCCCCCCAAGTGGGGCAGCCCCTGTGGGGGAAATATAAAAAACATTTTTGGGGGAAGGGGTTTCCTTTTGGGAAAAAAAACCCCCGGGGCCCAAAAATAACATGTTTACGCTTTTTTGACAGTGAAACGTGTTTTCTGTGTCTTTTTTTGTTGCCCTTTGATGGGGAATTTTTGCAAATAAAAATTTAAAAAAAATTTTTGGCTTTATCCTCAAATTTTTTGAAAGTGTGGGTACTGTTGCCCACGATTTTTTTTTCCCCCACATTACAAATTTTAAAATTTTCTGCATTTTTTCAAATGTGCCCCGACTTAGGAGGACAGCTATGTAGTCACTTTAAGACATATTAGGGGGGCCCAAAATAAAGTTTTGACTTTTTGTGGAAACCCTTTTTGTGGACAAAAACTATAAACCTGACACTGTGGGCAAAACCATTATTCAGGGTTCTTTGCCCCCCCGAGGACACAAAAAAAAAAACAGTGTGGGGGCCTTGGGCTCAAGCACATTTAAAAAAGATCTATAGGGCAGGTGAGCAAAAAAGGGGAAAAGGGGGGCCTGCAGCATAGGGGGCACATGAGCATTTTTGGGGGTTTAAATGGGGCCCCCCCCTCCTTTTTGCTGCCCCTGTAGCTAATCAGGAATGTCTTGGTAAAAAAAAACACAACAAAAAAGATGCTTGGGATTTGAAACGACCCGTAATGGACATGAGTTTGGGGTTTTCTTTGAGCAGGGAGGTCAACACGTTGGTGCAAAAAAAGGTGGTATTTTCAAGATGGACGTTTTAGTTTTTCCAACGGGGCCCAAAAAAAAAAAAACGGGGGAAAAGCAAGGGCAAACCCGGGTTTTCCCCCAAAGGGCCTTGGCATAAAAGGTGTTGCACTTAAAATTGGCCTCCTTTTAGTTTGATTTAATACAGCATTAATACACTATGTTTTCCGGGGGATTCGTTTAAAGTGGCCCTAGGGTTTAAAGACAAAAAAAGTTAAAAATTTTCCTGTGGGCCCCAAAATCCCACACCCCACCTTGCAGCCCCAAAAAACCCATGGGAAAACTGAAAACCAAAATATTTGTATGTACAGGGTTTTGTTCTGAAATGGTGTGAAAATTTTCGAATTGGTGGGTACAAACAGTTTTAGTGCAAAGGGGTAAAACCTTTGGGGAACGTTATTTTGCCGAAAAAAAAAAAACCCCCAAATAAATGTTAGGGATGTAAGTGGCCCTTTTATGGGGAAGTCGAGGCCATTAAATGATTTTCAACTGTGGTTATGCAGGCAAACCCCGCAGGGCCCCCAAAATTAGAGGCCATTGGGGGGGAAGGGAAAATGGGTTTGTTCCCCAAAAAAACCCCAAAAATAATAGCTAATTGTGAGGTCACGGAAAATTGTGTTGACCACCCTGCAGAACATTGCTTATTTGTCCAAAAACGTCAAATTTGGACTAAAAAAATGTGTATGTCCTGGATCTTTTCCAAAAAGGTAATAATTTTGGGGGTTTTTCACCATGGCAGAAACAAACCCCTGTTTTGGTATGTAAACCCAGCCCCCCTTATAGAGCTTCAACTTAATGGTGCCCCCGTGGACGGGGTTTCCCTTTCCCCTTGTACCTGGGGGGCCCCGATTGTCTTCAGGGGTTTTTTTTTTCGTTAACCCTTATCCCCCTTTAAAAATGCCAGGGAAACCCCAAAGGGTTTTATTAAAAAAATAATAACAATAAAAGTAAACAACAGTGCGGCGACACTTTCCTTCCCTTGGGGGCCCCCGGTTCCAGAAATGACAGGTTCATGGGGGAATTTATTTTTATCCCGTGACCAGTTCCGGGCCCCCCCCAGGATCCTCCGGTGTTGCCGTTTAAAATTTGGTCGGGGGCAGCTCCTCCACGCTTCAAAATTTTGGGGGCAACTGTAAAAGATTTCAAACCGGGTTTAGACCTCTTTAACATTTGAAACCTAAAAGTTTTGGTTAAAATAACAAAAACTTTTTAACATGTTGTGTGTGAAATGTTTTTACAAGGCACGGGAAAAACCGACAGTGTGGGAAAATCATCAACAGCATTACGGCATTGAGTCCGTGGCCAAAAACAAAAAGGGGGGAGGGCAAGGGAAAGCATAGAGAATGTTTTAGTGCGGGAAACAGACTCCGCTCATTAGTGGTATTTATATAACCCCCCCCCCCCCGGCCTTCAGAGCCAGGGGGAACAGCCCTTAAACAAGTGTATATTGTGAAAACCCCCCCAAATATAGGCAACCCTGCAACGGCGCATTATTTACATTGAGGGCCTGTTACCCTACTTTGGGGGCCTGTATGCCCCGGGGGGGGCCCCCCAACCCCTGCTGGGGTCTTGTATAAACCAAAGGGGGGGGTGTAGACCCTACTTAGGGGCCCGGATAATCACGGGGGCCATGTTTACCCAGGCTGGGGGGCCTGTGTACCCAAAGGGGGGGCTTTTACCCCTTTTTTCGGTGGCATATATACCCCGGGGGGGGTGATACTCTGCAGGTGGACTGGGATCTCTCTGGGGAGTTTTCTAACAGTGTACCCCCTGATACAAGAATGGCGGGGAATATGGTTTTTTCCCCCTTTTTTGGGCTAAAGGGGGGGGGTCGGCTTTACCGGGGCGGTTATACAAACTATTACGGTAAATGCAAAAATTTAAATTGAACACTTTAACTACCCTATTCCCCTGCCCCAAAAAAAGGCCCCCCAAAGATGAAAAATTGGAAAACGCTCTGTGCGATTCCCTTCAGGGGCCCTATCCCCTGGACATTTTTCCCCATATGAGGGTCATGGGCAGCCCAAAAAAAAGGGGGCCCAGGGCCCCCCCAGAGCAATTTTAAATTTGGGGTTCGAAAAAGGAACCATGCTTTTCCCCGCTGTGATTTCTGGGGCGTCCAGCCGGGGAAAAACGAGTCGGCTTATTTCCCGTTTGCCCCCAAAAAAAAGGGGTTTTCTGCAGAAAGTCGTTGCCTCGCCCCCCAAAACAGGCGACTTTGGCCCCGGGGACAGCAGCAAAAAACAGTTTCCAGGGGGCTTCCGGGCCCGGCAATGGGGAAACGCTTTCCCCCCAAAATCTGCGATTTTTAAATCCACTTACCCCTATTTTTCCCCCTTTCCCCTTCATTAAAAAATTTGGTCGCTAGACTCCAAAAGAGTAGCGAGTCCCGGGCTCGGTCGGTAAGTCAAGCGAGTCCGAGTAAAATTTTGGGGGTTCGCCCATCACATTTTACGGGGTTTTTTTATTTTATCCAGAACCACAACTCCCAATTTCAAGAAGATATGTCCCTTTCCCCCCAATGAGTGTTTTAAAGACAAAAAGATTGATATTGACACCCTGGTCTTTTACACCCCCGTTCCCAAAATACATAAGCCATTTTTAATATCCCATGAAATGACACATAAATAAAAAGGAAGACCCCAAAAAAACAGAGCAATACCCGAAACAGCCCTTTGGGTGATAGGCCTGGGGTTTGACAAAAATTTAAAATCTGTATATTTTTATAAAGTGAATTTATGTGTTGTATCAAAGTTCCGCCCCCGGGGTAGGGGGATGGAGGAAAGGGGGCCCCCCCCGTCTAAGGGGCACCTTGGCATGGTTTATGGGCAAACAGTTACTGGCCAAAAGTTTTACTAAGAACCTTAGTTCAAAGATAAAATATCCCCCAAAAAAACCAATAATGTGTTTTTTCAAAAAAAGATGTTTTTTATTTTTTTCTCAAATTTCTGGTGTTTTACTTCTACCTATCCCCTAATTTTTATTTACCATGATTGGCAGTGATTGAGAGCTGCTGTGAACCTTTTTTTGTAGATAATAGATTTTAAAAAATGGAGGATATAGGTAGTTGGGGGGAAAAAAATAGATAGATAGATGATAGATAGATAGATGTAGATGATTGTAAAATAGATAGATAGTTAGATGATAGATATCAAAATATTACGACCCTGGAATGCCCCAAAAAAAATGCAAACCTGATGTTCCCAGAAGATGGACAAACAGTAGTAAAAAACTAAAATACAAAAGGGGGGGAAACCTGTGATGGAGCCCGTTTTCTCTATACATTTTTTTTTTTACAGGTTATTTTTTTTTTTCCCAAAAAAAAAATCCCAAGTACAAGAAAAAAGTCTTCACCCCCAAAAGTGTTCAAAGAAAATGATTGATTTACAAGCCTGGCTTTTACAGCCCGTTCCTTGGGCATCACATAAGCCCTTGTTACATATCCTAGGGAAAAGGGCACATGACACCAGAAAGACCAAAGCCACAGGGGGGGGTCCCCAAAAATTTACTTTTGGGGGGGTAGGCTGAGTTTGACAAAAATTTAAAGTCTCTATAAATTTTTATTTAAAACGAATGTATGGTGGTATCAAAGTTCCCCCCCCGGTAGGGGGAAGGGGAGGCAGGGGGCCCCCCCGATCTAAGCTCACCTTTTAAGGTTTTGGGCAAACGTTACTGACCAAAATGTGTACTAAGAACCTTACTTTACAAAGATAAAATATTCCAAAAAAAAAATCCAAAAATTTAGTTTTTTTTTTAAAAAAGCATGTTTTTTTTATTTTTTTTCAAATGCAAAGGGGGTTTTTTTTTTTACCTTCCATATGTGTATTTTAAAAAATGATTGGTAGTGATTGAGAGTGCTTGTGAACCTTTTATTGTAATAGATAGAATAAAAGATGGAGAGATAAGGTGATGGATAGATAGATATTGATAGATAGATAATATCAAAATATTAGCAGCACCCTGGGAATTTTCCCCAAAAAAAATGCAAAACTATTTTTCCCCGAAAAATGGGGGAAACAGTAGTAAAAAAATACAAAAACCCTTTAAGGACGTAAACCCCCTTTATGGAGGTTTTTTACTTACACCTTTCTTTATCAGGTTATTTTATTTTTTCCGAACCCCAAAAACCCCAAGTGCAAAAAAAAAAAAAATGTCTTCACCAATGCGTTTTTCAAAGACAAATTTATTTTATTGACACACCCTGGGGGTTTTTCAGCCACTGTTTTCCCTGGGAAACACATAAGCCCCTTGTGAATCATCCTATGCAAAAAGCACATGGCATAAAAAAAGGGAAAGGCCCCAAAACCCCCGAGCAAATACATGTCAGTTTGGGTGATAGGGTCTGAGTTTGACAACAGTTCTAACTTGTATATTTATATAAAGCTGAATGTAGTGTTTGTACAAAGTTCCGCCCCCCCGGGAGGGGCATGGTAGGACGGGGCCCCCCCCGATTAAGGTCACCTTTCAAAAGGGTTTTTTGGGGAAACAGTTAAAGGCCAAAATGTGTTAAAAAATCTTTTCTTTTCAAAAAAAAAAATATCACAAAAAAAAAAAACCCAAAAAAGTTTTTTTTCAAAAAAAACATTTTTTATATTTTTTTTCAAATGCATAGGTGTTTTACTTTTACCTATTTAAAATGTGAAAAATTTCACACAGGGTTGGTAGTGATTGAGTGCTGCAGTAAAAAACCCTTTTTTTTTAGATAGATAGATATAAAAAAAATGTAAAATAGGGGGAGAAGGATTTATAGATAGTAATAGATACATAGATAGATAGATAGTAGATGTTTGTAGGGTAGTTTGTAATAGATAGATAGATAGATAATTCAAAAAATTTCAAACACCCTGGGAAAAACCCAAACAATACAAAAAACTGATGTTCCCCGAAAAAAAAACAAACATAGTAAAAGTGCTACCGTTTTTAAAGGGGTAAACCTGTTATGGACCTGTTTTTACTATACAGGGTTTTCTATTTTTACAGGGGGTTTTTTTTTTTTATCCCCCAACCCCCAAAACTCACCAAGTGCAAGAAAATTTTTCTTTCCCCAAAGCGTGTTCAAAAACAAATTATTTATATTACACAGCCTGGTCTTTTACAGCCCCCTGTTCCCTGACCCTCACAAAAAATTGTGAACATCCATGAAAAAGAGCACATGACATCACAGGAAAACCCCAAAAAAACCCGAGCAATTTTTATGATCAGCTTGGCTGATAGGTTTTTAAAATTTTTGAAAAAAAAGGGGGTTTAAACCCCCCCGGGAGGGGCATGGAAAGGAAAAGGGACCCATCAGATCTTTAAATCACCCTTGTCAAAGGTTTATGGGCAAACAGTTACTTTCCAAAATGTTTTACTAAGAACCTTTTTTTAAAAAAGATAAAAATTTTTCCCAAAAAAAAAACCAAAAATTTGTTTTTTCAAAAAAAAGCCCTGTTTTTATATTTTTTTTCAAAAGAAAAGGTTTTTACTTCTATTTTTCCATATGTGTATATACCACATGATTTGGTAGTGATTGAGAGCTGCTGTGAACCTTTTATTGTAGATAGATAGATATAAAAAAAAAGGAGGATATAGGTAGTTTGGGTAAATAGATTTGATTGATAGATAGTAGATGATAGATAGATAGATAGATTTGATAGATATCAAAATATTAGCAGCACCCTGGTAATTTCCAATCACATGCAAACACTGATGTTCCCAGAAGATGGACAAAAAAAGTAGTAAAAGTCTAAAACCCACAAGGGGCGTAAACCCGTGAAAGGAGCCTGTTTTTTTACTATACAGCTTTTCTTTTAAAAAAGGTTTTTTTTATTTTAAACCAGAACCAAAAAATCACCAAGTTCAAAAAAATATGTCTTCACCCAATGAGTGTTCAAAGACAAAAGATTGATTTTGACACAGCTGGTCCTTTACAGCCCCTGTTCCATGACATCACATAAGCCATTGTGACATCATTTCCCATGCAAATGAGACATGGCATAACAGGAAGACCAAAGCCACAGAGCAAGTCCATGATCAGCTTGCTGATAGGCCTGAGTTTGACAACAGTTCTAAGTCCTAATTTATATAAAGCTGAAGTATGTGTTGTATCAAAGTTCCGCCCCGGTAGGGCATGGCAGGACAGGGGCCCCATCAGATCTAACTCCCTTGTCAGGTTTTTTTGGGGAAACAGTTACTGCCAAAAGTTTTACTAAGAAATTACTTTTTCAAAGATAAAAATTCCAAAAAAAAATCCAAAAATTTTTTTTTTAAAAAAAATTTTTTTTTTTGCAAGGGTTTTTTTATTCCAAATTTTTTAAAAAAATTTTTTTTTGCTGGAACCTTTTTTTGGTAAAAAAATTAAAAAAAGGGAGATTAGGTAGTTGATTTGATAGAAAAATAGAAGATAATAGATAATAGTAGATAGATAGATGATAGATAAAAAATATTTGAGATGGTAATCCCAAAATGCAAAAAACCTGTTTCCAAAAGGCAAAAAGGGGAAAAAAAACAAAGGGGTAAAAACCGTGAGGACGCTTATCGTTTTTATTTTACAGGTTTTTTATTTTTTAAAAAAAATAAAATCAAAAAATTTCCAAAATGTTTAAAAAAATGATTTTTTAAAAAAAGGTTTTTTCAGCCCGTTCCAAAAAACAAAAAAAAAAAAAAAAAAAAAAAAAAAAAAAAAAAAAAAAAAAAAAAAAAAAAAAAAAAAAAAAAAAAAAAAAAAAAAAAAAAAAAAAAAAAAAAAAAAAAAAAAAAAAAAAAAAAAAAAAAAAAAAAAAAAAAAAAAAAAAAAAAAAAAAAAAAAAAAAAAAAAAAAAAAAAAAAAAAAAAAAAAAAAAAAAAAAAAAAAAATGTTCCATGACATCACATAAGCCATTGTGACATCATCCTATGCAAATGAGCACAGGCATAACAGGAAAGACCAAAACCACAGGCAAGTCACATGATCAGCTTGCTGATAGGCCTGAGTTTGACAACAAAATTTTAAAAAATCTCTATATTTATATAAAGCTGAATGTATGTGTGTGTATCAAAGTTCCGCCCCGGTAGGGGCAGGCAGGACAGGGACCAAACAGATCTAAGCTCACCTTGTCATGGTTTATGGGCAAACAGTTACTGACCAAAAATGTGTACTAAAACCTTACTTTACAAAGATAAAATATTCCAAAAAAACATCCAAAAATTTAGTTTTTTCAAAAAACGCATGTTTTTATATTTTTCTCAAATGCATAGGTGTTTTACTTCTATTTATCCATATGTGTATATACACACATGATTGGTAGTGATTGAGAGCTGCTGTGAACCTTTTATTGTAGATAGATAATATAAAAGATGAAATATAGTAGTTGGTAATAGATAGATAGTAGATAGATAGATAATAGATAATAATAGATAGATGATAGATAGATAGATAGATAGATAGATAGTAGATGATAGATAGATAGTAAATCAAAATATTAGCAGCACCTGGTAATGCCAATCACATGCAAACACTGATGTTCCCAGAAGATGGACAAACAGTAGTAAAAGTACTAACCGTTTCAAGGACGTAAACCCGTGATGGAGCCTGTTTTCTAAAACAGCTTTTCTATTATACAGGTTATTTTATTTTATCCAGAACCACAACTCACCAAGTGCAAGAAGAAAATGTCTTCACCCAATGAGTGTTCAAAGACAAATGATTGATATTGACACACATGGTCTTTTAAGCCACTGTTCCATGACATCACAAAAAAGCCTTGTGAATCCCCCTTGAAAATGAGACTGGATAAGGGGACCCCCAAAGCCACAGAGAAGTAATTTTGATCAGTTGTGATCCCGGGTTTTTGAAAACAGTTCTAAAGTCTGTATTTTATATAAAGCTAAATGTATGTGTGTGTAAAAAAGCCCCCCCCCGGTAGGGGCAGGGGGGACAGGGACACATCGATCTAAGCCACCTTGTCTGGTTTAGGGGAAAAACATTTTTATGGCCAAAATGTGTACTAAGAAGCTTATTTTAAAAAGAAAAAATTTCCAAAAAAAAAAAAAAAAAATTTTATTTTTTTCAAAAAACGCAGTTTTTATATTTTTCTCAAAAACTGGTTTTTATTCTCCCTACCATTTGTGTATATACAAAAATGATTGGCAGTGTTTGAGTCTGTAAACCCTTTTTTTTGTAGATAGATAGATAAAAACAATGGAGGATAGGTAGTTGGATAAATAGATAGATAGATAGATAGTGATAGATGATAGATAGAATCAAAATATTAGGCCCCCGGTAATCCCAATCACATGAAACAGATGTTCCCAGAGATGGACAAACAGTAGAAAAAAGTAAAACCGTACAAGGACGCAAACCTGTGATGGAGTGTTTTTACTATAAGCCTTTCTAATATAAGGTTATTTTATTTTACCCAAAAACAAAACTCACCAAGTGCAAGAAAATTGTCTTCACCCAATGAGTGTTCAAAGACAAATTTTTGATATTGACACGCCGGGTTTTTTAACCCACTTTCCATGAATCAATAACCATTGCGACTTCCATGAAATGAGCCAATGTTTCAAGGAAAAAAAGCCACAGAGCAAGTCACATGATCCTTACTAAAATGGGCCCCCTGATTTGACAACTTTTAAATCTGTATCTATTTTTAATGGGAAAAGGGGAAAAGCGCCCCCCCGCGCCTTTCCGATGTCGTCATGTGGTCGAATTTAAATTGGGCGCGAAGCGCCCAATGCTGGCGGAAATGGCCCGAGGCCTTTGGAGTGCGGCCAGGGCGAGCAAGGGCCGCGAAGGGGCCATTGCGACCGGGGCCCCCCAAAACGACCACAGGTCGGCCAAACCTTAGCGTTTTACCGCTCAGGTCCCCGCGAGAAAGGGGCCGGGCCCTTTGCGAGTCCTGCCTGGCCCAACTCGCCCCCCGGGGGCCAGGAGCGGGGGGGCACACCGCCTCCGCTCCCCGCACCCAAGTCGACACCCCAATGCCCACAGCCCCCCCAGGCCAAACGGCCCCCATGTCTGCACACCGTCCCCCCCCATGTCCGCAAGCCCCCCGCCCAAATTGCCGCACTGCCGCCCCCCCATGCCCCCACACCCCCCCCTGTTCGCACACCCCCCCCAAACCCCCCCCCCTACCCCCTAAGCCCCGCCGTCTCCCCCAAGCCCCGCCGCCCCTTTGCTTCTCCCCCTAAGCCCGCAGCAGCCCCCCAACCCCTACCCCCAACCCCCCTAGCTCCTAGGCCCCCGCCGATCCTCCTAACCCCCTCCCGCCTACCCCCTAACCCTTTTCCCCCCTAACCCCCGTAGCATCCAGGCCCCCCCCCGTCCCCCCTAATCCGCCGACCCCTCCGCTAAGCCCCGACCCCCTAACCCCCCCCGAGACTAAGCCCCCCCCGTACCCCCTAAGCCCGCCTTACCCCCCAAGCAACCCCCCCCTTAAGCTCCTACCCCTAACCCCCCCAGCCCCCCAAAACCCCCACCCCCCAACCCCGTAGCACCAGGCCCCCGGTACCCCCCCAAACCATCGCCTCCCCCCAACCCCTCCCCCCCCAAACCCCCTAATCCTAGGCCCCCCCCGATACCCCCTAATCCGGCACCGTACACGAAAGCCCCCGACCACCTAACCCCGCCCCAGATTAAGCCCCCCCCGATACCCCCTAAGCCCGCCTCACCCCTGCCCATCGCTAAACCCTACCCCTAAAACCCCAAAGCCCCCCCAAAACCCGCTCTCACCTAAGGCCTAAACCCAAGCCCCCCCCCCCCCTAACCAAACCCCCGTCTTTCCCTTAAAATGCCTTCAAGTCATCTGTCGTCCGTCCGGCCAGGGGTCCTCTTCCCCCCGGCCCCGGGGGCTTCTCTTTTTCCTTCCCCCCATCCCCGCCTCTTCGTCCCGGCCCCGGGGGTCTTCTGTTTCTTTTCGCAAATTTCCTCCCGAGTCCTCTTCCCTTTCTTAAAAGAAGGACAAAAATCCCCATTCTACCTTAATGGATCTGGGCCCTTTCTGATTGGGGCGCTGTTACTGCCCTCACCAATCAAAAGACCCCCCAAAATTTTTTTATTTTTTTTAATTTTTTTTTAATTTTTTTTTTTTTAATTATTTAATTTATTTATTTTTTTTAAGTCAGCGGAAAAAGTTCTCATTCAGGTCCCCCTTTTTTTTTTTTTTTAATTATTATTTTTATTTAATTATTTATTATTTTTTATTTATTTTTTTTATTTTTTTAAAATTTTTTTTTAAATCATTTTTTTTAAATTTTAATTTATTTATTTTTTTTAGTCAGATGAGAAAAAGTTCTCATTGGCCCCCGCTTTTTTTTTTTTTTAATTTTTTTTTTATTTAATTTTTATTTTTTTTTATTTTTTTTTTTTTTTTTTTAATTTTTTTTAAAATTTTTTTTTTTTATTATTTAATTAAAATTTTTTTTTTAAATTTTGACTGAGAAAGTTCTAATTCCGGTCCCCTTTTTTTTTTTTTTAATTATTTTTTTAATTTTAAATTTATTTATTTTTTTTATTTATTTTTTTTATTTTTTTTTAAATTTTTTTTTAAAATCTTATTTTTATTATTTAATTTTTTTTTTTTTTTAAAGTCAGATGGACAAATTCTTTTCGGCCGTTTTTTTTTTTTTTTTAATTTTATTTTTATTTAATATTTTTATTTTTTATTTATTTTTTTTATTTTTTTTTTAATTATTTTTAAATCATTATTTTTTTTTTTAATTTTATTTATTTTTTTCTTCCCGACAGTGGACACAGTTCTCATTCGGGTCCCCCTTTTTTTTTTCCCTTGACATACTTAGCGGTTTTCGGCATTTTAGGGCCCCGGCCACCTGGTTCTATGTGGGCCCCCCAAAAATCGCGGAACACCGCTAATGACTCTATGGGCATCCCGCTAAATTCTTTTTGGTGGGTTAAACCCGAAATGGGGTGAGTGTCCATTAACGCCCAATCGCACTCACTTTACCCCCCCCCCGCCATTTTGTGCTTTAAAGCCCAATCGCACCACTTTACGCCCCCCCCCCGCATTTTGTGGTTTCAAATTTCCACCCCCAGTTTAAAGGGGGGGAAATTTGAAATCACAAATCATTTCCCCCTCCCCGCTACCTCGAAGACGGACTGCGGTTTCCGAGGCCGAAGAAACTCGTTCGGATTACCAAAGCAAGTTCAAGCGACCGCTATCCCTCATAAGATTCCTTTCTGAGTTAAAACCTTTCTTTTTTTTTCCCTTTTTTTTCCCGCCCCCCGCCCCACACTACCACTATGCCCCCCTCCCACCCCTACAGACCGCTCCCGCCGCCCCCTGCTGCCCCCCACCCCGATTATGTCCGACAGCCCCCCCCCCCCCGCCAATAGCTCCCCGGGGGGACCAGGAGCGGTCGCTGCCGACCCCAACTCGCTCCCCCATCCCCACACCGCGCCCCCGCCATGTCCGCACCCCCGCCCCCCGCCCCTGTCTCCCACCCGCCGCCGCCCCATGTCCGCACACCCCGCCCCCGCCTGCCGCAACCCGCCGCCGCCCCCAGCCGCACCCCGCCGCCCCGCATCCCCCGCCCCCGCCGCCCCCGCCATGCCGCCCCCCCACCCCCCCCCAGTCCGCACACCGCGCCCCGCCAGCCCGCACACCCCAACCGCCGCCTTGTCCGCACACCCCCGCCCCCCTGTGCACACCCCCCCCCCGCCATATCCGCCACCCGCGGCCGCCTGTCCCCACACCCCCCGCCATGTCCGCACACCCGCCCGCGCTGCCCCCCCCCTCTCGTAAAACCCCTACACCCTCCCCCCCCCCCTCCCCTAACCTAACGCCGCGTCCCAAGGGGGCCCTCCCCCCAACCCCCCCCCGCCCCCCAACCTAACGCCGCTGTCACCAAGGCCCTACACCAAGCCCCCCGTCCCCAAACCAACCCCCCGTCGATCACTTAATTTTAAAAAGTCATTGACGTCCGTCCGCCCAAAAAAGTCCCCGTCCGGCCAGGGTCCTCTTCCCCGGCCCCGGGGCTCTTCCTCTTTTTTCCGCACTCGCCTCTTCGTCCGGCCCCCGGGGTCTTCTGTTTCTTTTGAAAATTCCCCCCCGATTTTTCTTCCTCTTTATTGGTCGCTGTTACTGCCCCCAGCCAATCAAAGAGCCCCTTTTTTTTTATTATTTTTAAATTATTTTTTAAACATTTTTTTTTTTTATTTAATTTTTTTTTTTTTTTTAAGCGGGAAAAGGGGACACATTTTCTTCAGGTCCCCCCTTTTTTTTTTTTTTAATTATTATTTTTTTTAAAATTTTTTTTATTTTTTATTTATTTTTTTTTTTTTTTTTAATTTTTTTTAAATCATTTTTTTTATTATTTAATTATTTTTTTTTTAAAGTCGACTGAGACCAGTCTTCCGGTCCCCCTTTTTTTTTTTTTTTTAAATTTTTTTTTTTTTTAATTATTTATTATTTTTTATTAATTTTTTTTATTATTTTTTTTTATTTTTAAATATTATTTTTTTATTTTTTATTTTTTTTTTACTTTCGCAGTGAGAACAGTTCATTCCCGGGCCCCCTTTTTTTTTCCCATTGATAATTTTTGGGTGTGCGGCGTTTTATGGCCGCCCCCCCGGTTCTTTTCTCGGCTTAACCCGGGGGCACACCGCAATGCATCTTATGGGAGTCAGCCCGATTTCGGATTAAAAACCAAACCAATCAAAATTTCGAGTGACTGCCCTAGAGGCTTTCGGGGGTTCCGCATTTTGGGCCGACAAATAAACCAGGTGGCCGGCCATAAAATCGCCAAACCCCCCGGTAATGTATGTCAATGGGAAAAAAAAAGGGGACCGCAAGAGAAACTGGTCTCACTCGCAAGTAAAAAAAAAATAATTAAATAAAAAAAAAAAATAATTTAAAAAAAATTAAAAAAAAAAAAAAAATAAAAAAAAAAATAAAAAAATTTAAAAAAAAAAATAAAAAAAAAAAAAAAAAAAAAAAATTTTAAAAAAAAAAATTTTAATAATAAAAAATTTTTAATTTAATTTTAAAAAAAAAAAAAAATTTTAAAAAAAAAAATTTTAAAAAAAAAAAAAAATAATACAATGATTTATGTTAATAAAAGGGTATTAACCCTTTATTGTATGATTAAGCAAATATTTATGTATTAATGGAATAATTTGTTTTAAAGGGGTAATAATTATGTTTAAATAAAAATTTGTATTAATGGTAAAAATTATGCTTTTTAATCAATAATTATGCTTTAAGGGTAATAATTATGTATTTAATGCTAATAAATTATGTTTTTAATGTAATTATTTATTAGGTAATAATTATTTTTTAAGTAATAATTATGTTTTATGGTAAAAATTTATGCTATTAATGCTAAAATTTATTTATTAATGGAAAAATAATTTTCTTTAATGGTAATTTTTATGAATTAATGCTAATAATTATGTAATAATGGAATAATTATGCTTTAAAGTAATAATTATGGTTTTAAATGCTAATAATTATGGTATTAATGTAATAATTAGGTTTAATGCAATTTTTGAATTAATGGTAATATTTTGTTTAATGGTATTAATTATCTATTAATGCTACTATTTGTTATTGATGATTTTGTGATGGTTTTTGATGGGTTTTTATGTGTTTGTTCTTTTTGAGATTGAGAGGTTTTGATGAGGTTTTGTGATGGTTTTGATTTTATGGTATTGGTTTAAAATGTATGCACAAAATAATTAGCTTTAAAAATTTAAAAATTTGCTATAATGCTAATAATTATTTTAATGGTTTTTTGCTATTAAGCTAATAATTATGGTTTAATGAAAATAATTATGGTATTAAGCAATTTATGCTATTAGGAAATATTTATGCTTTAATGCTTTTAATTTGTTTTTGGGAAAATTTTTTTAAAATTTTGCTTTTTAAGGAAAATTAGCAAAAAATGTAATAATTATGCTATTAATGGTAAAATTATGTTTTTAATGCCAATAATTTGCTATTTTTGCCAATAATTTGGTGAATGCTAAAATTTTAGGGTTTTTAATGCTAAAAAATTATGGTTTTAAGCTAATTATGCTTTTTAAGGAAATTTTATGGTATTAGGAAAAATTAGGGTTTTTAAATGCAATAATTATGTTTTATGCAATAATTTGGTATTAATGAAAATTTTGTTTTAATGCTAATAATTATTTTAATGCAATAATATGTATTGCTAATATTATTGTTATGATGTGTATTGATGATGTATTGATGATGTATTGATGAGGTTTTTTTGTGAGGTTTTGATGAGTTTTGATGGGTTTTGTGATGGTTTTGATTATAGGGATTGGTTTAGTATGACAAATAATTATGCTTTAATTTAATAATTTTCTATTAATGCTTTTTTATGGTATTAATGCTAATAATTTGCATTTTGCTAATAATTATGGTTTTTATGCTAATTTTATGCTATTAATGAATAATTATGGTTAATGCTAATAATTATGCTTTAAAATGGTAATAATTATTGTTTAATGCTAATAATTTTGCTTTAATCCAAATAATTATGCTAAATGCTAATAATTATGTTTAATGCTAATTTTATGGTATTAATGTAATATTTTGGTATTTAATGAAAAATTTTGGAAAATGCTAAAAATTTTATGCTATTAATGCTTATAATTTGCTTTTAATGCAATAATAAGCTATTGAATATTATTGTTTTGATGAGTATTGATGAGGTTTTTGATGAGGTTTTGATGATGGTTTTGATGTTTTTTGTTTTTTGGTTTGGTATTATGTATGCACATAATTTATGCTATTAATGTTAATAATTATGCTATTAATGCTAATAATTATGCTATTAGGGAAAAATTAATTAGGTAAAAAGCTTAATAATTATGGTATTAATGAAAATAATTATGTTTTTAATGCTAAAAATTTTATGGTTTAAGCAAATAATTATACTTTTAAAGGGGTAATAATTATGCTTTAAGCTAAAAATTTGGGGATTAATCAATAATTATGCTTTTAAATGGAATATTTATGCTATTAATGCCAATAATTATGCATTATTGCAATAATTATGTTTTAATGGAAAATTTTATGCTATTAGGAAAATATTTTCTATTAATGCTTTTAATTAGCTATTAATCTAAAATAATGTATTGTAATTTATTGTTTTGATGATGCTATTGTGTGCTATTGTGAGTTTTGATGATGAAATTATGTGGTTTTTGAGGGTTTTTTTTTTGGTTTGGATTTGATGCACTTCAATGTCCTTAATTTCAGTGCCCTTACTATTATTGATATAATGAAAAATGTTTATATATTTGTAATACGTTGTAGGGTCAATTAAAGGACATACAAAACATGATATTTAAATTTTTTCATTGTCTATTGGAACTTATTTTTTTTTTTCCCTTAAAATTTTTATACTTTTCAAGAATTTTTTTCCCCCCAAAAAGTTTTTAAAAAAACTTTGCGCCTATACCCCAAGCATAGTTTTCCCCTTTTATGTTCTACATGATTAAAAAGGATCAGCAGGATGTTGGGGGTTTACAAACCGATGGTGCTAAGACACGTGCTAAAGAAATGAAGAAGAGCGACAAGTGTTTGGATAAGTCAAAGCTGGTATAAGAACCTTGCAAGGGGGAGTCGCTGGAACAAAAAAAATACGGTTGGCCAAAAAGCTCAGAACTACATCAAGGGCGTCAAAAAAAAAAAGCGACACCACCAGTACATCACTCTGTGATCAGACAGTAACCTCCTCAGTACAACAGTCTGCTGATAAACTACAAGCTCACCTGTACAATCCCTGCTGATGAAAATCAGTGTGCTGATCAGACAGTAACCTCATCAGTATACAGTCTGCTGACCAACTGTAACTCACCAGTATACAGTTTGCTCTAGCTCTTTTAGCATTCACCCGGGATGAAAGGAGCACAATTCCTCAAGTTTCTCACCGCACAAAGCAACGCAAAGGTAAACATTGTGCTAAAGGAGACGTCAGCACAAACGTTTTCGCCTTGAACAACAAACAAACTCCTTTGGGGGCCAAATTTCTCAGGAGTCTTCACTATCCAAACAGAGCCGCTTACGTAAAAGTGGTGCCTCCCGTCGTCAAACACCGCAAAAAGACGTCCCCCCCCTTTACTGTTACACAAGGGGACCCCTGACTCTTTTTCTGCTTTATTACTTCAACGTTCATCTATGTCGGTTGCAGAAAGAAAATTGTATTTACCTACCTACACCTCCCTCTTATACCCACCTGGATTTACAGATAGATTTTGGCAATGTGGAACATACTGTGGCTGATGATATTCATATGTAACCATTGTGAAGCTCGACATTTCATGGTGAGAGCCCATCGGAAAAAAACAGTATACCCCTTTGTTGTACAAGGGGAAGGTCAAGGTTCCGTTACCTCAGTATCCAGAGACGTTGGAATGTATTCTTAAAGGTCAGAGTCCATACAGTCGGAATATGTGGATAACATCGAAGTTTTAAATAGTTCATTTGGTTTTGCTTTAGGGTGCAAGTATTGCTCCCCCACCTGGACAGGCCCTTATTGCTTCCGGTTTTATGGCCAAATTTTCACCGTACTGGAACACTACATCCTGTCCAGATAGCTCCTGCTTATCCCCAACTCTCATTTTAGTATGCCACTGTAATGACCAATTTTTTACAGAGTGATGAAAAATAAGAAATGAAT
The DNA here is from genome assembly GCA_033576535.1 of Allobates femoralis. Lineage (NCBI taxonomy): Eukaryota > Metazoa > Chordata > Amphibia > Anura > Aromobatidae > Allobates > Allobates femoralis. The sequence continues at coordinate 450,068,748 of JARQOC010000003.1, forward strand.
CTAAATTGATCGGCTCATTGCTAATTATTAGACCCGCATTAATCCTTTTGTTTCCGCATACAAAATGTTACGTTTTGTTGAACAAGAGGAACAGGGAAGGCAATTGAAAATGGTACTGTCATCCCTTTATATCATCATGGCTCTTAAACAGGATCGAGAACAAGACCCAAGACGTTATAATAAGCCAATTGTTAATGAAGTTGCTGTGGTCTTTGAAAATGTGATGGAGAGCCACCTTTCAATGGAAATTTTAATTCATCTGAAAAGACCCAAACAATCCTTTAGCTCCAAAAACACACAGCAAGTTAGTATTCTCCACAGAAAATTTAGTGCTTTACTGTATCCGTTATTTTTTCCGCATGGTGAACAAGGCTGGATGAGGGACTGAAGCATCAAGGTGAAAATCCACGGAGAATTACACAAATTTCAGTATTACTGTTATTTGCTATCTGTACGTCCTGGGTTCAATCCTATTTTAAATGGTGGAAAACTAACGCCAACAATATTTAGTAGATGCGTATATAAAAATTGAGGCTAATCGCTTAAATTTTTACGTCAACATCAAAAAGACTTAAAAGTGGAAGACTATTGCGTACTACAGGAACATCGCAAAGAAAATCTTTTGAAAAAGGAATTCCTATTGGCAAGACGGTCATTTTACCATCGTCGTTTGAAGGCAGTCCCGAAACATGCGCAGAGGTAAACAAGATGCCATGGTATTGTTACAAAATTTGGCGGCCAGATCTTTTTATAACAATGACCTGTAATACCCAAATGGAGCGAGATAATCCACAATTTAGAACCATGGCAGAGGGTGGAACACAGACGGATTTAGTCGCCCGTGTCTTCAAAATTAAAATTAGAAGCCCCATTAAAAGATTAAACATTTGGATTATTTTGGCAAGATTTTTGAATGATTCATGTTTAAAAGAATTCCAAAAGCGGGGGACTACCCAAAAGCTCAATTTTGGTTATTCTGGATAGCAATTCCAAAATTACGCACTGAGGTAGATGTCGATCGTACTGTTTGGGCAGAAAAATCCTGACCCCAATCCGAGTATCCCGTGCTCCATCAAATTGTGATGCAACATAAGATTCATGGACCCTGTGGCAATTGAATCCCAATCTCCATGTTGGATTTGGAAAGTGTAAAAAAGTTCCCAAAGATTTCCAACCAAAAACTGTAATGCACACGATGCCTACCCAACTTATCAACGCCCAAAGCAGGACCTTCTTTACACAACGTTCTCACATGGTTGATTTCTTGGGTTGTTCCCTATAACCCTTTCTTACTATTAAAGTATAAGTGTATATAAATGTGAAATCTGTGCATCCATTCAAAGTGTCAGTATCTATTCAAATATGTTTACAAGGGGCATGATAAGCCAATCTGGAAATTTCTCAAACAAACATACAACATGATGAACCTCACCAATTTATGGACTCAAGATACGTCAGTGCACCGGAGGCAGCTTGGAGAATTTTTGCCTATCCATGCATAAACAATCACACAGCATTGTTCCCTTGCCGTACATCTGCCACAGTCACAACCCCTTTATTTTCTGAAGATGCTTCTGTTTGAGAACATTGTGCCATGACACATAAAAAATCAACTCTTATGGCCTACTTTGAACTGAATGAGAATGACCAACGTGCTCATGTAATACTTCTACCGCCAAATTCCTGAGCACTATGTCTGGAAAGTGGTGCATGGGAAATTAGGCAGAAACGTGGAACAACAGTCATTGGAAGAATGTATACGGTCAGTATGAAAGATGAAGAACGCTACTATTTACGGTTGTTGTTACTACATGTAAAAGGAGCAACAAGTTTTGAGCACATTAAGACCGTTAAATGAAGTCGAGTACCCAAACTTTTAAAACAGGCAGCAATAGCCCTTGGATTACTTTTGGATGACAGTGTTTGGCGAAATACCTTACTGGATGGCTGTGTTCTAAACATGCCTGCACAGCTTTGGGATATGTTTGCTTACATATGTATCTTTGGTCCTCCTGTCATCCATTGGAGTGTTGGCAAGAATTTAAAAAGATTTTATTGAAGACTACTGCCGTGCATATCACCCTAACAATGAGGACTGTGAGCATTGTGAAGGCTATGCAATGACAGATGTTCAAAATGTGTTAAAATTTCATGGCAAAAGCTTTAACGGATTTTAATCTACCACGCCCCCAAAAGAAAACAACAACTACAACACAATACGACAAAGAGGAGGAGTTTAGAAGAGCCCAAGAAATGAAAGAAACTTTAAATCAACAACAACTTTTGGCCTATAATGCCATAAATGAAGCATTACAGGATACAAGTCAGCAAGCTAAGTGTTTTTTCATTGATGGCCCAGGTGGCAGTGGGAAAACATATTTGTATGATTTGTTTAATCGTCAAATAAGAGGAGAAGGAGAAACTGTGTCACTGCAGCCAACTTATTGGAAAGGAGGAAGAACCATCCATTCACTTTACGGGATATTTATTCCAATCAATGAAACGTCTGTGTCAAGAATCAAAAATGATACTGATGCTGCACACCATTTGAAGAATACTAAAATTTTCATTATTGATGAATCCACTATGCTATCTAAATACGCACTGCATGTCATTGACCAACTATTAAAGGATGTTATGACCAAAGATATCTCGAAGAAAAAAAAACCCTTTGGAGGGAAAGTCATTGTTCTGGGAGGAGGACTTTCGTCAGTGTCTTCCTATTATTTCCTCATGGAACACGAACTGATATCGTAGAGAGCTGCATTAAATATTCCAGACAATGGCAGATTTTCACTCAATTGCCACTACTTGACAACATGCGCTCTGTTGATCCAGAATACAGCAATTGGATACTTCAGCTGGGAAATGGACAATTGACCAATTCTTATAACCTTGGAGATGATGTTATAGAAATCCCTGAAGATATGATTTGCACAGGTTCACTAATATTTGACATTTTTGGTGAAAACATTGTAATTGATGTCAATGACAATGAAAGCATTCATACAGCAGCATCACATGCCATTCTTTGCCCCAAAAATGATGATGTGGATCAGGTAACTCTAAGATCATGGATTGCAATTGCTGGAGAGTATACAGAATACATCAGTGATGATTCCATTGATTCCGGATGAGACAGAGGACCCAGAGCAATACCCTGTTGAGTTTTTAAATTCACTTACACCCCACGGGGATGCCATCTCATCGTCTGAAATTAAAAATCGGCACCATTGTAATGCTTTTGAGGAACTCAACAGCAGAAAAGGTCTTTGCAATGGGACTCGCTTAATTGTCACCGGTTTGTTTGCCAACATGATTCGAGCAAGAGTCATTACTGGGTCTGCTGGGAAATGTGGTTTTCATTCCCAGGATTGATTTGTGCCCATCAGAAACCGGCTTGCCTTTTAAGTTAAGACGTCGCCAATTTCCTCTGAAGCCAGCTTTTGCCATGACAATAAACAAATCCCAAGGACAAACACTTGAGAAAGTAGGGATTTTTTTGCCGAAACTGTTTTTGGACATGGACAATTGTATGTGGCTTTTTCAAGAGTGAGAAGACGATCCAATGTAAAAGTGAAAGTGGTGGACACTCCAATCCAAGGAAAATTGCTGCCTAACAGTGACAAAGTATTTACCAAAAAATTGTCTACAAGAATATTTTGCACTGAACTCTTTCCCTATGACTATTCTTCTGTTTATTTATCTTTTGAAAAAAAAAAAAAAAAAAAAAAAAAAATTTTACTGTTTTACATTTTATTCTTTTATATACTGATTTCTACTATATTTTTGTGAACACAACATTTAAAATAATATGAGAGATGTGTATCATCCACATTTCTACAGTGGGTGATAGAAACCACTATTTCAAGCTCCAGCACTATATGTGCTGAGAGATTTCATTGTCACTCTTTACAGGGAGAGTTTTTGTGAACAGCTAAGAGAACGGGGTGGGATGGCTGGTTCACACACATCTCATTAGCAAGGTGTGTTCCACATGTTTAGATAGATAGGGACAAACAAAAATTATTAATTAGATTCTACCACACAATTTTCTTAGATTTTTTCACTTTGTTGAGGAATATACTAAATGATAATAATTGATCATGAAGGACTCACAACAACATACTTGCTGTAATTTTCATAATTGCATATATGTAATTTGTACTTAACTTGCGGTTTGTGCAGACGACATAGTTGCAGCAGTGTCATCCACATCAACTGCAGTCACCTGTGGTTAGTTAGTCGATGCATCTTATGCACCTGCTGAAGCTACGTTAACTCCATTTACCGTAGGTTAACTACAAGTTTTTTTGTTATTGCATGGATATTGCTGCAAGTCTGTAGCTGGTAACTCCTTCTGTATCAATTTACAAAATTTTATTATTTACATCACAATCCTCAAAAAATCTAAGAAAAATTCAAGGTATAAAAAATATTTAAATTATATCAATTCGGATTTAGTTAGATTAGGACTCACCAGGCGTAAGGGCATCTTGACGCGATTGGTGGGCTGACACAAAACTGGCTGATACACCTATTACTGCTATTAATTCATCAATTTTAATGATTGATGCATTAAGAAGTATTGCTACTTTGTGTTCTAAGACCCTTACAAACAATAATTATTCAATTTTTCCTTATATTGATATCAAAATTACAAAATATATGTAGTTGCTGTAAAGATGTCATTGGAATAATTGGATTATTTAAAAATCTTTTAAAAAAACAATAAACATATTCTAGACAACCAATGCATTTGCATTAGTCTAACAGCTATAACTACTATAATCAAATTAACGTACGTTCTAGAATCCCGATGCATTTGCATCGGGCTCACAGCTAGTATTTATATAAAGCTGAATGTATGTGTGTGTATCAAAGTTCCGCCCCCGGTAGGGGCATGGTAGGACAGGGACCCATCAGATCTAAGCTCACCTTGTCATGGTTTATGGGCAAACAGTTACTGGCCAAAATGTGTACTAAGAATCTTACTTTACAAAGATAAAATATCACAAAAAAAAACCAATAATGTAGTTTTTTCAAAAAAACGCATGTTTTTATATTTTTTCTCAAATGCATAGGTGTTTTATTTCTACCTATCCATATGTGTATATACACACATGATTGGTAGTGATTGAGTGCTGCAGTAAACCTTTTTTTGTAGATAGATAGATATAAAAAGATGGAGAGATATAGGTAGATGGATAGATAGATAGATAGATAGATAGATAGATAGATACATAGATAGATACATAGATAGATAGATAGATAGATAGATAGATAGATAGATAGATAGATATCAAAATATTAGCAGCACCCTGGTAATGCCAATCACATACAAACACTGATGTTCCCAGAAGATGGACAAACAGTAGTAAAAGTGCTAAACCGTACAAGGACGTAAACCTGTGATGGAGCCTGTTTTCTACTATACAGCTTTTCTATTATACAGGTTATTTTATTTTATCCAGAACCAAAACTCACCAAGTACAAGAAAATTTGTCTTCACCCAATGAGTGTTCAAAGACAAATGATTGATATTGACACAGCATGGTCTTTTACAGCCACTGTTCCATGACATCACATAAGCCATTGTGACATCATCCTATGCAAATGAGCACATGGCATAACAGGAAGACCAAAGCCACAGAGCAAGTCACATGATCAGCTTGACTGATAGGCCTGAGTTTGACAACAGTTCTAAAGTCTCTATATTTATATAAAGCTGAATGTATGTGTGTATATCAAAGTTCCGCCCCCCGGTAGGGGCATGGTAGGACAGGGACCCATCAGATCTAAGGTCACCTTGTCATGGTTTATGGGCAAACAGTTACTGGCCAAAATGTGTACTAAGAACCTTACTTTACAAAGATAAAATATCCCAAAAAAAATTACAAAAATTTAGTTTTTTCAAAAAACGCATGTTTTTATATTTTTTCTCAAATGCATAGGTGTTTTACTAGTGATGGGCGAATCCTAAATTACTCAGAATCGCTTGACTCTAGCGAGTCCGAGCCCAGGACTCGCTACTAGGGATGAGCGAGTCTACTCGCTAGGACTCGTTACTCGGCGATTCTTAAGGGACTCGCTGGACTCGGTAATCGGCGAGTCTTTTAGCGAATACTCGCTCAGTAACGAGTCCAATGCAAGTCAATGGCAATCTTAGTTTTGTCAGAGTTTACTTTATCTCACTCGCTAGACTCGCTAGACTCGCTCTATCACATCGCTATATAGCTTGAATCTCCCCAAACAGCAGCGAGTCTGAGCGAGTTTACGAGTCCGAATCCTAGCGAGTCTGCGATTCCGAGTCCTGTATTCTCTATTCGGGACTCGCGAATCCAGAATCTTTTATGTTACTAGTCGGCATTGCGTGTTAGGTCAGAAAACTTGTGAAGAAGGACAAGCATGTTAGCCAATCATAGTCAGTAATGCCATAGCAGTTTTGGTTGTGTCAGGACTATGATTGGCTGCTGTCCATCGTGATGCCTATGTCATCTATGACAAGGCAAGGCAGTATATAAGGCTTGCCCCCGCCATTTTGGGCACATTCCTGAGAAGAGCTGACCTAGTGCAGGGAGACTTGGAGCAGATCTAGGGACAGTTAGGCAGTGTAGGAGTCACATATAACCCAAAAGTTCTTTTCAGAACTAACAGGACGGAGTGTAGGAGTCAAGATTCCTCACACATAACCCAAAAGTTCTTTTCAGAACTACCAGGACGGAGGATTGCTGTACAGGACTGTAAGGAAGGGGAGATAGGAGCAGCCTTACAGTGAATCCAGCACCATCCTCAGAGCTTAGTTCACCCAGCTTTCCGCAGAGCTGTAATCCTAAGCTTTTTCTTATTTTTGGCACTAGTCTACCAAATAATTTTGGTGCCATTTTTCCACAAAAAATTTCCTGTGCCAGTGCGTTGCTGTACGGTGTCCTGCCTGCAGCTCTGTAATACTATTGTATAGGTTTTGAGGAGTCTGATCGCTTAAGGGCAATGAAGAGCAGAGACGGGTTCTTAGGTGCAAGTATTTATAACACACAGCAAAACAAAGGTGAATTTAGTACACAGCAAAAGCACACAACATAACACAACCCCAATATATATATGTATCATCGAGCACAGTTCTTATGGAAGCAGTCCGAAAAACCAATAGTCCAAAACAGGTAAATCCAGATGCATGTAGTCCATAGCACAAGTCCTTGTACTGAAACGACCGGAAGATAATGTCCGTGGCAGAAGGTCCCCACACCCGGATGACCGGGTAACAAGTTTAAACACAGTTCCGAGTAGGTAATGAAACACAAGTTCCACAAAGCAAACAGTACATATGATAATAACCGGGAAGTTGCTTACAAACTTGAATGTCCGAGCCAGAAGGTATAAGCAGCGGCACCAGAAGCACGATGCAGGGAGCTGTAAGGTGAACCAGGATCTCACAGAGCTCCAGGGAAGTGAGAGGATCAAGGAGAACAGCTGAGCTGGAGAAAACCAAGAACCAGTATACTCAAGCAATGATTGCTCACCTGAGCCAGGTCTTTATGCAAACGAGACAGGAAGAAGGGCAAACAAAACAATGATCTCCATGCTGACTGAGGGCAAAATGGTCAAATGGCAAGCCGGAAAACCTGGAATACTGACATTACTCCCCCCTACAAACGGCCTCAGGACGATCCCGGACCAGGCTTGTCCGGATACCTCCGATGGAACCGCGCAACTTTCTGGGGAGCGGAGATGTTACCTACCGGTTCCCAAGAATCGTCCTCGGGAGAGTACCCCTGCCAACGAACAAGGTACTGAAGCCGATTCCTATGGAGCCGAGAGTCGATGATGTCCTGAACCACAAACTGTTCGTGCCCATCAACCACCACCGGTGGGGGGGAGGCACAACACGCCCCTGAAACGTATTATGGAAAACCGGTTTCAATAACGATACATGAAAAACAGGATGTACCTTTAGAGTCCGTGGTAACTTCAGCCGACAGGCCACAGAGCTCACAATCCCGGTAATCTTGAAAGGGCCAATGAATTTCTGTCCTAATTTCCGCGAAGGAACACCCAACTTCAGATTCTTCGTGGATAACCACACCGAATCCCCTACCTTATACACGGGTGCGGGTCTTCGGTAGACATCCGCTGACTTCTTGTAACGCTCTTGAGCCGAGGCCAGAGACTCCTTTAGCACTTCTAGATTCTGCTGTAGAACCATCACTCTGTCCCCAACCGCTGGGACCGACGTAGCAACTGGCGACCTAGGTAAAATAGTTGGATGATAACCCAGGTTGGCGAAAAAGGGCGTTACCTTAGTGGAACTGCTCTGCGTATTGTTGTATGAGAACTCCGCCAGGGGAAGCAGCTTGTACCAATCATCTTGGAGATGGCTGACATAACATCGCAGGTACTGCTCCAGGGTTTGATTAGTCCGTTCCGTCTGTCCATTTGTCTGGGGATGGTAGGCAGAAGATAAACGTACGTCAATATGCAATGCAGAACAAAACCCCTTCCAGAACTTGGAGGTGAATTGCACCCCCCGGTCAGAGATGATCTCATCCGGTACCCCATGTAACCGAAACACGTTCTGGACTACTAGATCTACTGTCTCTGCGGCGGAGGGGAGGCCGGTACATGGTATGAAATGGGCCGCTTTAGTCAATCGGTCTACTACCACCAAAATAGTATTGTGGCCCCCTGAGTCAGGCAACTCCACGATGAAGTCCATCGAGATAGACCCCCAAGGGCGAGATGGTACGGGTAGCGGTTGAAGAAGTCCTGTAGGAGCAAACACGAGGCACTTTGCACCGGGCACAGACCACACATGAGTGTACATAGTCTTTCACATCCTTTAAGCAGGTGGGCCACCAGAAAAAACGGCTTAAGAACTCCTGCGTCTTCTGTACCCCCCTATGACCTGCCAACACTGAATCATGGACCAATTTGAGGACCCGAAGTCTTACAGCCTCCGGGACATAGATACGCCGTTCCCTCAGCCACAAACCATTCTTAAGGACCAGATTTACGTCAGTGGGTGGAGCAGCAAGGAATACGTCACCGTCATAGGCCAGCTTGAGGTCCTTCCACAGGTCCCGGTCCTGGAGTACTCCAACGAAATTGGCATCTGATAGGATGGTCTTGGATGGGGTTCCTGGCACGGAGTCCACAGCGTGGATTCGGGACAAGGCATCAGCTTTCCCATTACGTGACCCTGGACGGTACGAGAGAATAAAATTAAACTGGTTAAGGAACAGGCTCCACCGGGCTTGCCGTGGAGACAGGCACCTGGCAGATTTAAGGAATTCCAGGTTACGATGGTCTGTGAGAACTACCACTTGTTGTGAAGCCCCCTGCAAATGATGTCTCCATTCCTTAAACGCGGAAATAATGGCTAACAGTTCTTTATCTGCAATATCATAGTTCCTTTCTGCAGGGGACAACCGACGAGAAAAGAAAGCACACGGGTGTAGGAGTTCCTTGTCCCCAGTCCTTTGTGAAAGGATAGCCCCTAGTGCGTTATCGGAAGCATCGACTTCCACAATGAAAGGGAGTGCGGGATCCGGGTGTGTCAATATGGGCGCCGAGGTAAAACAAACCTTGAGACGATCAAAAGCCTCCTGGGCCTGCGTGGACCATACAAACCTCTGCCCCTTCTTGGTGAGCAAGGTGATAGGACGCACAATCTCCGAGAAGTTGCGAATGAAGCGTCTGTAAAAATTTGCGAAACCGACAAAGCGTTGTACCTCCTTGATGTTTCCGGGTACCGGCCAGTCTAGAATCGCCTGGATCTTGCTGGACTCCATGTTTAATCCCTGAGGAGAGATAACATACCCTAAGAAGTGGATCTGCGAGCGATGGAATTCACATTTCTCCAGCTTGATGTATAGGTGGTTATCTCTCAGACGGGTAAGTACAGCCTTTACGTGCTCCTGGTGTTCCTGTAGAGAATCAGAGAAAATTAAGATATCGTCCAGGTATATCACCATAAACTGATCCAATAGATCCCTGAATATATCATTGACCAGGTGTTGAAAAGCAGCGGGAGCGTTACAGAGCCCGAAAGGCATTACAAGGTACTCAAAATGGCCATAGCGACATCTGAATGCCGTCTTCCACTCATCTCCGGGACGGATACGGAGCAGGTTGTATGCCCCCCGGAGATCCAATTTGGTGAAGATCTTGGCCTGCCGTACTCTCTCCAATAGTTCGGGAATCAATGGTAGCGGATACCGGTTCCGGATGGTTATTTTGTTAAGCTCCCGGTAATCGATACACGGTCTCAGAGTCCCATCTTTCTTTTTCACAAAAAAGATGGGAGCCCCTGCAGGTGAGGATGAAGGTTGAATAAATCCCTTGGCTAAACTTTCGTCGATATAGTCTTTCAATGATTGTAACTCCGGAGCCGCTAACGGGTAGACAGGACCAAACGGGATCTCGGCCCCTGGAAGTAAGTCTATGGGACAATCGTATGGTCTATGCGGGGGAAGCTGGTCTGCTTTTTTCTTGTCGCATATACCTGTAAACTCCTTATAGACTGGGGGGAGAACAGGTACCTGTATAATGTCCTCCTCATCGTACGTTACCGGTACTGCTTGACTGATGGTCGGGCCGGCCTGGGGATGGAGAGATACTTCCTTTGTCTCCCAATTGATGATTGGATTTTCAGACCGCAGCCAAGGGAGTCCTAAAATGACTGGAAAGTGAGGAGAAGAAATCAACATAAAAGTCAGTGTCTCCTGATGACCTGGTTTCATCACACAGTTAAGAGGTACTGTCTCCTGATCTACAGGTCCCGAAACTAATGGAGAACCGTCCACCGTTTCCATGGTTATCGGTGACACTCGTTGTTGTGTCTTGATACCGTGTCTCCTGGCAAAAGAAGAGTCCATGAAGTTACCTCCCGCCCCGGAGTCTATCATGGCAGATGTAGGAATAACCTGTCCCTCCCACTGGATCTGAATTGGAAGAGAGCAATGGGTAGAATTGTCCTTAGGTGAAGCTGACATTAGTACAGAAGGAAAAACCGCATCCAGGTGTATACTTGAGTCAGAGATCTCGGATTCTGCGTCCGTGTTATCACACTCGGTTACGGCTGCCAGAACCTTATTTGGACGTTTAGGGCATTTTGGGCAGTTAATCAAAAAATGATCAGATTGACCACAATAAAAGCATAAAACGCTCACGGAGCCGGTAGTCGCGACGTTCGTTGCTTTCCCGTCGTTGTAATGAGTCCACTTGCATGGGAATGTCTTCGGCCTCCCGTGAACTCCTAGTAGCGGGCTCTCTAGGAGGGAAAGCAGAATTAGTCATCCGGTTTACGGCTGCCCACTTTTCCTGTCTACGCTCCGTCAACCGGGTATCAATGCGTACGCAGTGTTGCAGAAACAGTTCAAAGTCCTGGGGAGACTCGGCCCGAGCTAACTCGTCCTTAATGGCACCGGACAGTCCCTTTTTGAACACTGATAACAGCGCATTATTTCCCCAATCAACATCCACCACTAACCTTTTAAATTCAGTACCATATTCAATGACAGAACGCTTTCCTTGCCGTAGGGAAAGCAGAGCCGTTTCTCGCGGTGGTACGGCGATTAGGGTCATCAAACATTTGCGCCATTGCTGTTATGAAATTATCCAGGTTATTTAAACGGATATCGTGACTTTCAATCATGGGATTGACCCAAGCCAGTGCTCGTGATGTTAACAACATGACTATACATAATACCTTTGACCGATCTGACCGGTAATAGTTAGCATGAACATCAAAAAACAGCATACATTGATTGATAAACCCACGGAACAGAGTACGGTCACCACTGAACCGAAACGGGGGTAATTTAGGCATACTGGTGGCTGGTGTGGGTATTTTTCCCAGATCCTCCACTCTGGTTTGCACATCTCGGAGAGCCTGACCCACAGCCTGGTGATCATGGCCTAGCTGTCTCTCCATGTCCAGGACCTTATTTTGCACCGCCTCCATCTCCTGCTGCAAGGAGTTAACCATGGAGAAAAGCTTCTCCACCCGTGTCTCCGTCATTGCCCTAAGCAGACTCCTCTTTGTGGCTTGAGTATAATGTAATACTATTGTATAGGTTTTGAGGAGTCTGATCGCTTAAGGGCAATGAAGAGCAGAGACGGGTTCTTAGGTGCAAGTATTTATAACACACAGCAAAACAAAGGTGAATTTAGTACACAGCAAAAGCACACAACATAACACAACCCCAATATATATATGTATCATCGAGCACAGTCCTTATGGAAGCAGTCCGAAAAACCAATAGTCCAAAACAGGTAAATCCAGATGCATGTAGTCCATAGCACAAGTCCTTGTACTGAAACGACCGGAAGATAATGTCCGTGGCAGAAGGTCCCCACACCCGGATGACCGGGTAACAAGTTTAAACACAGTTCCGAGTAGGTAATGAAACACAAGTTCCACAAAGCAAACAGTACATATGATAATAACCGGGAAGTTGCTTACAAACTTGAATGTCCGAGCCAGAAGGTATAAGCAGCGGCACCAGAAGCACGATGCAGGGAGCTGTAAGGTGAACCAGGATCTCACAGAGCTCCAGGGAAGTGAGAGGATCAAGGAGAACAGCTGAGCTGGAGAAAACCAAGAACCAGTATACTCAAGCAATGATTGCTCACCTGAGCCAGGTCTTTATGCAAACGAGACAGGAAGAAGGGCAAACAAAACAATGATCTCCATGCTGACTGAGGGCAAAATGGTCAAATGGCAAGCCGGAAAACCTGGAATACTGACAAGCTCGCACGGTACTTGTAACATTTTACGCAGCCAGCACCGCAGCCTAATAGTGCCTGGTTCTGCGTACTAAACAATTTTTTCCTGTGCCAGTGCGTTGCTGTACGGTGTCCTGCCTGCAGCTCGCACGGTACTTGTAAACTTGCACGCAGCCAGCACCGCAGCCTAACAGTGCCTGGTTCTGCGTACTAAACAATTTTTTCCTGTGCCAGTGCGTTGCTGTACGGTGTCCTGCCTGCAGCTCGCACGGTACTTGTAAACTTGCACGCAGCCAGCACCGCAGCCTAACAGTGCCTGGTTCTGCGTACTAAACAATTTTTTCCTGTGCCAGTGCGTTGCTGTACGGTGTCCTGCCTGCAGCTCGCACGGTACTTGTAACATTTTACGCAGCCAGCACCGCAGCCTAATAGTGCCTGGTTCTGCGTACTAAACAATTTTTTCCTGTGCCAGTGCGTTGCTGTACGGTGTCCTGCCTGCAGCTCGCACGGTACTTGTAAACTTGCACGCAGCCAGCACCGCAGCCTAACAGTGCCTGGTTCTGCGTACTAAACAATTTTTTCCTGTGCCAGTGCGTTGCTGTACGGTGTCCTGCCTGCAGCTCGCACGGTACTTGTAAACTTGCACGCAGCCAGCACCGCAGCCTAACAGTGCCTGGTTCTGCGTACTAAACAATTTTTTCCTGTGCCAGTGCGTTGCTGTACGGTGTCCTGCCTGCAGCTCGCACGGTACTTGTAACATTTTACGCAGCCAGCACCGCAGCCTAATAGTGCCTGGTTCTGCGTACTAAACAATTTTTTCCTGTGCCAGTGCGTTGCTGTACGGTGTCCTGCCTGCAGCTCGCACGGTACTTGTAAACTTGCACGCAGCCAGCACCGCAGCCTAACAGTGCCTGGTTCTGCGTACTAAACAATTTTTTCCTGTGCCAGTGCGTTGCTGTACGGTGTCCTGCCTGCAGCTCGCACGGTACTTGTAACATTTTACGCAGCCAGCACCGCAGCCTAACAGTGCCTGGTTCTGCGTACTAAACAATTTTTTCCTGTGCCAGTGCGTTGCTGTACGGTGTCCTGCCTGCAGCTCGCACGGTACTTGTAACATTTTACGCAGCCAGCACCGCAGCCTAACAGTGCCTGGTTCTGCGTACTAAACAATTTTTTCCTGTGCCAGTGCGTTGCTGTACGGTGTCCTGCCTGCAGCTCGCACGGTACTTGTAAACTTGCACGCAGCCAGCACCGCAGCCTAACAGTGCCTGGTTCTGCGTACTAAACAATTTTTTCCTGTGCCAGTGCGTTGCTGTACGGTGTCCTGCCTGCAGCTCGCACGGTACTTGTAACATTTTACGCAGCCAGCACCGCAGCCTAATAGTGCCTGGTTCTGCGTACTAAACAATTTTTTCCTGTGCCAGTGCGTTGCTGTACGGTGTCCTGCCTGCAGCTCGCACGGTACTTGTAAACTTGCACGCAGCCAGCACCGCAGCCTAACAGTGCCTGGTTCTGCGTACTAAACAATTTTTTCCTGTGCCAGTGCCTTGCTGTACGGTGTCCTGCCTGCAGCTCGCACGGTACTTGTAACATTTTACGCAGCCAGCACCGCAGCCTAATAGTGCCTGGTTCTGCGTACTAAACAATTTTTTCCTGTGCCAGTGCGTTGCTGTACGGTGTCCTGCCTGCAGCTCGCACGGTACTTGTAAACTTGCACGCAGCCAGCACCGCAGCCTAACAGTGCCTGGTTCTGCGTACTAAACAATTTTTTCCTGTGCCAGTGCGTTGCTGTACGGTGTCCTGCCTGCAGCTCGCACGGTACTTGTAAACTTGCACGCAGCCAGCACCGCAGCCTAACAGTGCCTGGTTCTGCGTACTAAACAATTTTTTCCTGTGCCAGTGCGTTGCTGTACGGTGTCCTGCCTGCAGCTCGCACGGTACTTGTAAACTTGCACGCAGCCAGCACCGCAGCCTAACAGTGCCTGGTTCTGCGTACTAAACAATTTTTTCCTGTGCCAGTGCGTTGCTGTACGGTGTCCTGCCTGCAGCTCGCACGGTACTTGTAACATTTTACGCAGCCAGCACCGCAGCCTAACAGTGCCTGGTTCTGCGTACTAAACAATTTTTTCCTGTGCCAGTGCGTTGCTGTACGGTGTCCTGCCTGCAGCTCGCACGGTACTTGTAAACTTGCACGCAGCCAGCACCGCAGCCTAACAGTGCCTGGTTCTGCGTACTAAACAATTTTTTCCTGTGCCAGTGCGTTGCTGTACGGTGTCCTGCCTGCAGCTCGCACGGTACTTGTAACATTTTACGCAGCCAGCACCGCAGCCTAATAGTGCCTGGTTCTGCGTACTAAACAATTTTTTTCCTGTGCCAGTGCGTTGCTGTACGGTGTCCTGCCTGCAGCTCGCACGGTACTTGTAAACTTGCACGCAGCCAGCACCGCAGCCTAACAGTGCCTGGTTCTGCGTACTAAACAATTTTTTCCTGTGCCAGTGCCTTGCTGTACGGTGTCCTGCCTGCAGCTCGCACGGTACTTGTAACATTTTACGCAGCCAGCACCGCAGCCTAATAGTGCCTGGTTCTGCGTACTAAACAATTTTTTCCTGTGCCAGTGCGTTGCTGTACGGTGTCCTGCCTGCAGCTCGCACGGTACTTGTAAACTTGCACGCAGCCAGCACCGCAGCCTAACAGTGCCTGGTTCTGCGTACTAAACAATTTTTTCCTGTGCCAGTGCGATGCTGTACGGTGTCCTGCCTGCAGCTCGCACGGTACTTGTAAACTTGCACGCAGCCAGCACCGCAGCCTAACAGTGCCTGGTTCTGCGTACTAAACAATTTTTTCCTGTGCCAGTGCGTTGCTGTACGGTGTCCTGCCTGCAGCTCGCACGGTACTTGTAAACTTGCACGCAGCCAGCACCGCAGCCTAACAGTGCCTGGTTCTGCGTACTAAACAATTTTTTCCTGTGCCAGTGCGTTGCTGTACGGTGTCCTGCCTGCAGCTCGCACGGTACTTGTAACATTTTACGCAGCCAGCACCGCAGCCTAATAGTGCCTGGTTCTGCGTACTAAACAATTTTTTCCTGTGCCAGTGCGTTGCTGTACGGTGTCCTGCCTGCAGCTCGCACGGTACTTGTAAACTTGCACGCAGCCAGCACCGCAGCCTAACAGTGCCTGGTTCTGCGTACTAAACAATTTTTTCCTGTGCCAGTGCGTTGCTGTACGGTGTCCTGCCTGCAGCTCGCACGGTACTTGTAAACTTGCACGCAGCCAGCACCGCAGCCTAACAGTGCCTGGTTCTGCGTACTAAACAATTTTTTCCTGTGCCAGTGCGTTGCTGTACGGTGTCCTGCCTGCAGCTCGCACGGTACTTGTAAACTTGCACGCAGCCAGCACCACAGCCTAACAGTGCCTGGTTCTGCGTACTAAACAATTTTTTCCTGTGCCAGTGCGTTGCTGTACGGTGTCCTTCCTGCAGCTCGCACGGTACCTTCCATCTCGCTTAAAATATCTTAGCCTCTAGTGTGTACCTTTCACGAAATAGTACCTGCTACTTGTTTTACAAGCCCCCAGAAAGCCACCAGAAATTATAAAATGTCACACAAAAAAACAAATCCCAAAAAAAGTCTTGCTAAGGGACAGGGACGAGGTACAGGCATTGGTAGTCGTGGCCAACTATCCACCAGTTCGGGCAGACAGACGAGGATTGATCGATCGTTCCTCCTGTCTAACTTTCCCCGTCAGGAAAGTAAACGAGTATTGAGGCCGGAAGACGAACAGCATCTAACGTCTTGGCTGGCAGACAAGACCTCAACAACAGGTTCTTGCAGCACTCAAGGTTCCTTGAGCACTGTGTCTACTGTTGGTACATACCATGCTGGGTCATCTAATCCACAACCTCTTCACAGTTCCTCAGACCAACAGCAGCCCCATGAAAATGTTGACACAGACATGGGTCACTCAGATGACTTATTTGGTACATATAATCCTTTACATGAATCCGGTTTGCCAGACTCCGTAGTAGATGAGATACTTGATGAAGAATTGTCCAATCATGGACAAGTTTTAGAGACACCCCGGCCACATGAACGTGTCTTTCAGCAAAGTCTTAGACCCTCTCAGGAGTTGGAGGATGATGATGATGAGACAGTGACACACTTGTCATCTGGGGAGCAAAATCTATCTTGTTATCGGGAAGATTTAGAAGAGGAAGGGGTTGATGATGAGACAACTGATCCCACGTGGAATGTTGCGATGCAGAGCCAGCAGAGCAGCACGGAGGAAGAAAGTGTGTATGTCCCACCAACAAAGGCACCAAGGCCTACTCCTCCCACCAGAACTGAAAGAGTCACCACTGTTGCCCAAAATGTGTCCACTGTGGCTCAAAATTTGTCAACTGTTGGACAAAATGTCTCAAATGTGGGCCTCAGTAATCCCTCAGGGAGTACAGTCAAGCCTAGAGGTCGGTCAGCCACTGTGTGGAAATTTTTTAAAGATGGGCCTTCTCAAGAAAATGTGGTCATCTGTACCATCTGCCATGCAAGGCTAAGCAGAGGCCACGGGAAAGGAAACCAGAGCACCAGCAGTATGCGGAAGCACATGGCTGGTCAGCACCCTATTCAGTGGTCAAAAGTGCAGCCTTCCACAACAGTGTCATCTGACCCAAAGACTGCGACGGTAACTCAGATACGTCCGTCACAATCAAGTGTTGCTGAAGCTGGTCCAGCTCATATGTACTCATCACAAGCAGCGGTTGCAGAGAGACTGAACACGAGTGCAGACAGTTCTCGGTCAGCAACATCCTTACAGTTATCAGTGACACAGCTGTACGAAAGGAAGCAGAAATACCACTCTTCCCACCCATTAGCCAAAAAAATAAATGCACAGATAGCTAAGTTGTTAGCAGTCGAGATGTTGCCGTTTAGGCTTGTGGGTACAGACTCTTTCCGTGAGCTTTTGGCTGTGGCAGTACCACGCTACTCGGTTCCAAGCCGCCACTACTTTTCACGTTGTGCCGTCCCCGCGTTACATGAGCATGTCATTAACAACCTCAAGCGTGCCCTCACCAACGCTGTAACCGGGAAAGTACACCTTACTACGGACACGTGGACAAGCAGTTCAGGACAGGGCCGGTACATCTCGCTCACCGCGCATTGGATCAACGTTGTGGAGAGTGTGCCAAACGATGTTAGTGTTACATCAAACATCCTACCCACGCCACGGATAGCTGGCACAACCTCATTCAGGGTCTCTGCATCATCCTATATGTCCACTACCCCATCTTCCGCTTCCTCGACCAATCCTCAATTGCCCTCAACATCACGGCCAAGTTGGGAGGTTTGCTGCAGTGCTTCAGCAAGACGCCAACAGGCTCTGCTGAAGCTGATCTGTTTAGGTCACACACCGCACACTGCAGTAGAGCTGTTGAAAGGTCTGAAGCAACAGACAGATGAGTGGCTATCCCCACTCCAACTCCAGACCGGTCTCGTGGTGAGCGACAATGGTCGTAACCTAGTGGCTGCACTAAAGCTCGGAAACCTTGTGCACGTGCCTTGCATGGCTCACGTGCTGAATCTAGTAGTGCAGAAATTCCTGCGTACATACCCAGAGCTATGTGACCTACTGGAGAAGGTGCGTCGAGTTTGTGCACATTTTCGTCATTCGTCAACAGCGGTTGGAAAACTTTCATTGCTTCAAAAGCAATTGAATTTGCCCAACCACAGACTCATTTGTGACATGCCGACACGATGGAACTCTACATTCCATATGTTATCGAGGATCAATGAGCAGCAGAGGGCAATATACGAGTATCAGTTGCAACATGCCCGTCAGACCGGCAGTCAGCCACGACATATTAGTACAATGGAGTGGGTGTGGATCGCTGACACATCTGAGGTTCTTGATAATTTTGACTACTGCACAAAACTGGTGAGCGGTGATCAGTCCATCATCAGTGTCACTATACCCATGCTGTGTCTGCTGAAAGAATCCCTCATTAATCAGAAAAATGAAGCATTGAGAGCCCAGCAGATGGCTATGGAGCCAGATTTAAACAGCGCAGTACCTAGCCAGCAAAGCCAGTATGACCAGGCAACAATGGCTCCTGAGGAGGAACAGGAGCAAGACGATGAAGAGGATTTATTTTTTGTTGGTGCCGATGTCAACCCAGATGGTACTCACAACCCAGCATTGTGTCTGTCCACCATGGGTGGCCTGGAGAGGAGGAGGCGGAGACAGACTTTGCGGATACAATGGGTATTGAACATCGTTCTGAGGACACTGAAGACATGACTCTATGCAGCTTAGGACACATGGCTGACTTCATGTTGACTTGTCTGCTAGAAGACCCACGAGTGATTAACATATTGCACAACGACCTCTACTGGTTGGCCACCTTTCTGGACCCACGTTATAAAGATAAATTCACCTCGCTGCTGTTTCAGTCACCACGTGGCTTGACAATTGACTATTTCAAGAGGGTTCTTGTGGATAATATGCTTCGAATATCACCGTCAGACAACACTCTGCCCATAGTTAGCAACTCTGTGCAACAGCAGCCTTTGGTCGGGGCACAATCATCCACGCTGTCCAGAAGAGATGCTGGAAAGATGTCCGCAAAGTGGGCTATGTTCAATAAGCCATCGAACCTGCAGCGCCATGTTGCTCCAGTAACCATCTCTCGGAGACAGAAACTTACCAACATGGTACAAGAATACTTAAGTGACAGTACCTGCTTCCTGACTGATGCCGCAGTCCCGTTTAATTACTGGGTCTCCAAGCTCCACACGTGGACAGAGCTCTCGTTGTATGCCTTGGAGGTGCTGGCATGCCCTGCAGCTAGTGTGACATCAGAGCGGGTTTTCAGTGCCGCTGGGGGTATCATAACTGATACCAGGACACGTCTTACTCCAGAGAATGCAGACAGGCTTACTCTAATTAAGTTTAATAGGAACTGGATTTCACAAGACTTCTTGAGCCCTGAAGACGACAGTACTCAGAGCTGAAGTGCCACGTTCAACATCAATATGATATAATAAATCATTGTATTATATTGTGTCTTTTTGGTACAAGCAGTATGTACAAGACCATTAACGATTTGCGTAACCATGTTCCTGCAACCTGGTAAGGAGGCTGCTTCATCTTAAACCAACACTACACCTTAACTTCGGTTTCATTAACCATCACAACACCTTTTCACAAGGAATCAACCTTTATTTTCTGTTACCAAACATTTAAAAGCCCCTTGGGCTAATTTTTTGAGCCACCCTGGCTAACAAGCGGATCATGGCCCTTAGGCCTGCATTTATACCCAAAATGCAAAACAGCCCCTTGGGCTAATTTTTGGAGACACCCAGCCTAAGAGGCTTATCATGGCCCTTAGGCCTGCATTTACACTCAAAATGCCAAACAGCCCCTTGGGCTAATTTTTGGAGCCACCATGGCTAACAAGCTGATCATGGCCCTTAGGCCTGCATTTATACCCAAAATGCAAAACAGCCCCTTGGGCTAATTTTTGGAAACACCCAGCCTAAGAGGCTTATCATGGCCCTTAGGCCTGCACTTATACCCAAATTGCCAAACAGCCCCTTGGGCAAATTTTTAGAGCCACCATGGCTAACAAGCTGATCATGGCCCTTAGGCCTGCATTTATACCCAAAATGCAAAACAGCCCCTTGGGCTAATTTTTGGAAACACCCAGCCTAAGAGGCTTATCATGGCCCTTAGGCCTGCCTTTACACTAAAAATGCCAAACAGCCCCTTGGGCTAATTTTTGGAGCCACCCAGGCTAACAAGCTTATCATGGCCCTTAGGCCTGCATTTACACTCAAAATGCCAAACAGCCCCTTGGGCTAATTTTTGGAGCCACCCAGGCTAACAAGCTTATCATGGCCCTTAGGCCTGCATTTATACCCAAAATGCAAAACAGCCCCTTGGGCTAATTTTTGGAGCCACCCAGGCTAACAAGCTTATCATGGCCCTTAGGCCTGCATTTATACCCAAAATGCAAAACAGCCCCTTGGGCTAATTTTTGGAAACACCCAGCCTAAGAGGCTTATCATGGCCCTTAGGCCTGCACTTATACCCAAATTGCCAAACAGCCCCTTGGGCAAATCTTTAGAGCCACCATGGCTAACAAGCTGATCATGGCCCTTAGGCCTGCATTTATACCCAAAATGGCAAACAGCCCCTTGGGCAAATTTTTGGAGCCACCCTGGCTAACAAGCTGATCATGGCCCTTAGGCCTGCATTTATACCCAAAATGGCAAACAGCCCCTTGGCCTAATTTTTCCAGGCACCAAGCCTATGCCTCCATCGTGGGCATTGCATGTACTATGCTCCTAGTACAAGCAATTCTATTGTATGGGCCAAGCACCCTGCTTTCTGAAAAAAATGTATATGAAGCCCCTTGAGCTAATTTTTTTAGGCAACAAGCCTATGCTTGCATCGTGGGCATTGCTTGGACTATCATCCTGCTGGAGCCTGGAGAAAGGTCCCACTGTACGCTCTGTAGAAAACGAGTAGACGCGATGTGTAGCAGGTAGATGTCCCAGCCTCTCACATGTGTGTTCCTAGTCTTGTTGCCATAGCGAGGCATTAAGTAACCCCCCAAACACAGGCACTGTTTATTTGTCAGCAACATTTGTATGTGGAGTCATGATTTTACACTTAGTAACCAAGGTGACTTCATGCTCCATGCGGTCCGTAAAGTACTTGCTAATGATGCTCTCTCTCCCCTGTCCTCCACGCCAAATGTCTCGGGGTAATCCTTGACTCATCCCTCTCCTTCAAGCCCCACCTCTAGTTCCTAACCAAGTCCCTGTCACTCCAACTGTAAAATATTTCAAGAATTTGCTCGTTACTCAACCCTGACACAGCTAAAACACTCATTAATGCCCTCATCATCTCCCGCCTCCTTCGCACAGGCCTCCCTGCAAACTCTCTTGCACCTCTCCAATCTATACTAAACTCTGCTGCCCGACTAATCCATCTGTCCTCACGCTACTCACCTGTCTACACCCTCTGCCAAGCCCTTCACTGGGTCCCCGCCCCACAGAGAGCTCACTTTAAAACACTGATCATGACATTCAAAGCCTTACACAACCTATCCCCACCATACATCTCCGACATGATCTCCCGATACCATCCCTCACGCTACCTGCGTTCATCCCAAGAACTTCTCCGACACTCCCCCCTCATCTCCTCTTCCCACAACCGCATACAGGATTTCTCCCGGGCATCAACCATACTCTGTAACTCGCTGCCCCACCTCATCACTCACTCGCCTACCCTGGGAACCTTCAAGAAACACCGAAAGACTCACCTCTTCCGACAGGCCTACAACCTGCCATGACACCCCGCTACACGCCCCACGACCGACACCTTCCCCACCCTATTGTATCCCCACCCCACCCCTCGTTGAATGTGAGCCCACGCGTACAGGGTCCTCTCCTGTTGTACCTCTATGACCTTATTGTCTATGTTTATTGTACTTCTCCTTGTGTACCTTATCCTCATGTAAAGCGCCATGTAACCTATCGGTGCTATATAAATAAATAATAATTATAATGATGATGACTTTAAGCCCACCCACAAAACAACCTACACATCCATTCCCTGAAAAAAGACAGACACAAAGCAGTTTTTGTTAACTGGGTATTATTCCGCCATAATGGTAAAGATGTCAGAATTTTTTTTTTTTTTTTTTTTTTTTTTTGGTACAACTTTGTAAACAGTAGGAAAATATAAGAAATAATAACATAAAGAAATTGTGCAATGCACATGAACAAAAAATAAAAAACAAAAAAATAAGGGGTCTACAGCTGCTGGTAGGTTGCCGCATCCTCCGGCCTTGCCAGTAAAGTGACACCATCACCCTGGTCCTGCAAGAGGTCAAGGGCCCCATGAATGGCCTCCGGCAACCCTTGAGGGTGGATCATCTGGGCAGGTGTGGGGAAAAATGGTAGGTCCCTGTTAGGTGGACAGTGTGGAAAGGGAGGTACAGGCCTCTGGGGTGGCACATGGCTGTCCCGGGGTGTGGGCCTGTCTTGGAGGTTGTAGTGTCTGAGTTGCCACCCCTCCAAATAATTGAAAACCTCACCTGGGTGGTTTGGTGGGCGACTGGCGTCAAGCACAATCTGTAATGCTGACCTTGCCCGCAGTAGCCTGTGAAATGGAATTTCATCCAGGAATGGTATCAGACTGTGGGCAAAGTCAGCATTACTTTGTGCACGCCGTCGATTAGGTGACCCTGGGATCAGACCATGGCTGCTGTGAGGTGTGCATCCAGGTTCCTCCTCTTGCGGCCGGACATGCCCCAAAGCTGGGGTTGGTGCTGGTGGTGGCGGTGGTGGTGTTGGTGCTGGTGGCGGCGGTGGTGGTGTTGCTGGTGCTGGTGGCGGCGGTGGTGGTGGTGCTGGTGCTGGTGGCGGCGGTGGTGGTGGTGTTGGTGCTGGTGGCGGCGGCGGTGGTGGTGGTGGTATTCCACCAGCTTGGCCTTGCTCCTCCACTAAAGGGGCTTCAGGGGCCTCCCTCGCCTGTTCAGGCAGCTGTGGTGGTGGACGGTTACCACGTCGCCTGCGGTAGTGAACCTCTCTGTGGGTAAAGGCCAAAAAAGTTTGGTGAATGCATTGCATTTGGAAACAAAAACATAGGTGAAACATTAAGTTGCACACTTTTTTGACTCTGTGTATCAGTGTATTCAGAATCAGAAATTTTTTATTATTATTAAAGAATAACTAACTGTACATAACATAAATGAATACATCACTTTGTTTGCTAATTCCCTAATAATACATAATTTTTCCCCCCTTATTAACCCCCACCCCCCCATCCCATCTAACCTAGACGATCAATAACACCAATGGTTCACATGAAAAAAAGTCCCCCTGACTTCACTGTTAACTTGACATACTTAATTTACCAAACTTTTAGGTTATATCATCTATGTAAACCAGTGAAGGGGTTCAAACGTATACAATATATATATATAATATAATATTTAATATAATACAAATATATATAATAATGACTATTCAGCCACTATCTCCATCCACTTCTTTCTCAACCCTCGTCCATGGCTCCCATATCTGTGTATTCTGTGTTTTCATTGGTGACCTTAAGATTTAATTGCAGACAATAAATTAGGACATTTTGGCTCATGGCTCAACCAATATTCTATGTGTGGGTAGTGTTGGTACTCGATTTTTTGACATTCCATTTGAAATTTAACCATTTGTCTGCCCATTTACACTGTGCCCTGCCTTAGGCAGGACAGCTATTTAGGCACTTGAAGACACATTAGTGGCCACAAGTATAGCATTTATTTTTTGTTGTAACTTTATGTGGACAAAGCTATAGCCTCACACTTTGAGGCAAACTCATTCTTCAGGGTTGTTTGCCATCAGATGGACACAAAAAGACGCAGTGTGGGCGACCTTGGTTTCAAAGCACATAACCCAGATCTATAGGGCAGGTGAGTAAGACAGGAAATGTAGTCATGCAGCATAGGTGACACATGAGCATTCGGCGTTAGTGCCCTACACTCCTTGTTGCTGCCATGTATGCTAATCAGGAATGTCTCGGTAAATAAAACCCACAAAACATATGGCTTGGATTTTGAAATGACTGTAATGGACATAGAGTATGGGGTTGTTTTTGATCAGCAGGTCACACATCGTTGTTGCCAAACAAGGTGGTATTCCCAGATGAACAGTTTTACAATTATTCCAACGGGGCCGAACACAAAGCCGGGAACAGCAAGGGCAAACTTCTTGTTCCCTAAAGTACCTTGGACATAAAAGCCTGTTGCACTGAAAATATGGCCCCTTTAAGTTTGATTTTATACAGCATTAATACGCTATGTTTTTCGGAGGATTCTTAATGTGGCCATCAGTTAAAAACAAAACAATTAAATTCACATGTGGGCCCTAATATCTACACCATCACCTTGCAGGCCCAAATATACCCATGGGAAAACTGAACCACACATATTTGTAGTGATACAGAGTATGTCCTCTAATGTGTATGACTGTGTCAACAATTTGGGATGGTGTACAAACATTTTAGTGCAAAAGGGGTATATCCTTACAACGTTATTTACCCTAAAAACACCCACAATTACACGTGTAGGGATGTATGTGGCCCTTATGCAAGTGGAGGGAGGCCATTAGGAACTGTGAGGCACCGCCGGCATGATACGCATGGCCGGGGTACATCACATGTAGGATCAGAGGATGATCCTGTGCACACTGGCCGGTTTTCCTGTGATGATAATACTGTGTGAACCAACCTGAACACAATGCGGTTTCATGAGCCTAATGAGCGGCAGTGAGAGTGGGATGAGATCGAGGAGTCCATGAGGAATAGGATGTAACGAGTGAGTGCTGACAACCCGGAACACAGGGAGTTAACCTGAGCTGTGTGACAGGCTGATTAACAGCAGCTGAGGGGGTGTGTCCATGTGGGAGTGGCTGGCACGATAAGAGCCGGCCACCTGAGTGATTGAGAGATTGATTCTGGAAGCTGAGATTGATTCAGATGGAAGCTGAGACCAGCCAAGTGCAGAGCAGTCTAGAGGCTCTGAGTACATGATGGGGGCATGCTAGCTCCATGCCGGTGCCGAGGTCCGGGGTCGTGTCCGCACCTGGAGGGGGAAGCCGTGGCTGAACCAGGTGGATACTGGTCCGGGCGTGGGGTGAAACACGCCCGGGAAAGGAGCCTGTGGGGATGTCTGGTGGAACCTGTGACACAGGTAGCGAGACCCGGATCCGTGCCCGGTAAGAAAGCAGTTCCCGAGCGATAGTGTGAACTGTGCACCTTGTGTGCGTAAATCATGTTAGGCGAGTATAGACCGCCCTTGGGACCGACTCAGTGGAGTCCGTTAAAGGTCCTGATGATCCGGAATGTATGTAGCCCTTGGAGGCAATTGTATGTAGTGTGCCAGGCGGGCATAGACCGCCTTTAGGTCCGAGTCAGAGTGCTCAGTTAAAGGACCTGATGAAACAATGTGTTTAACTATGTGTATGAGGGCTTAGGTAATGGCCCTGAATGAGAGATGATGACCTATGTAAGACCCATGTATAATCATGTGGAGAGACAGTGACCCAGCTGGTATGGATGATGTTGGAGGCGTTCCATCCTTGGGACGAGAGGGAGGCTTGCCCTGCTGCATGCAGAGGGTACCTGATCCCTCAACCACGACCTCAAATGGTGTGGGTGTGCCTGTGGTGCCAGAGACAGGGGTAATAGGGCTCCTAGTAGGTATCGGATGTGGTTCCCGTGTACTATGGTTTGCCAATCCCTGTAATGGGCCATGGAGGGGCCACAGTCCATGGATGTGGGCTGTGAGCAGGTGTGTGATCCATGGACGTTTGAATGATGGATCACATACGGTGTGTAAGGTCCCGGTCAGGCAAGATTCCTGACTACGGGTGAATGTATATCATCATGCTGGGGTGACTAAAGCCAGGCGGCAGGTACCGACATTGGGACCCACAGGGCCCGTTGAGGCGTATGTAACGAAGGTCAGAAGCAGGGGTTAGAAGGGCTCCCGTATTGGGTAACGCGTGGTTTGGCGGGAGGCCGCAGCCCCACGGGTTAATAGGGTTTGCCAATCCCTGTTATGAACCCGGAAGGGTCATCATCGTACTGTAACTTATGTATAGTGTAAGTAGGCCGGAGGCCGTAGCCACCATGGGAGCTGTTAGTAGAGCTCCAATGGGGACAGAGATGGTTACAGGTCCCGGGTTACTATAAAACGTTATGTGCAATATAAGTGTTATGTGATGTTAAATGTAAATGTATGGTGTATTTATGTAAAGTGTTGTTAATCAATGTGATATGTGTCAAACATGCTACCCGGGTTATGTGATTAATATGTGAAAATAAACGGGTAGACATTGCTTAACCTTATAAACACGTGTTCTTGTCGTTTTGCAAGCGGGTTCCCCGGTTGCTACCTCACAGAACACATACAAATGATGCTTACGACAGGCAAACCAGACAAGGCCACACACCTTAGAGACCATTGCAGGGAAGAACATGGCTTTGTTCCACAAACATGCCAACAATAATAGCTAATTGTGAGGTCACGGAACATTGTGTCTGCCCACCCTGCTTATTTGTCCCAACGTCAGAACGTGACTATAAATGTGTATGTCCTGGATCATTGCCAAAGGTAATAGAAATCTGTTGCACCATGGCAGAAACAAACCCCAGTGTGGGTATGTAAACCAGCGCACTCATTATAGAGCTTCATACGTACACTGTGTGCCCTCGTGGACAGGGTCCTCTCCTCTTGTACCTGTACAACCTGATTGTCTTCCTTTACTGTTTTTTGTAGTTAACCATTATCCTCATGTAAAGTGCCATGGAACCTAATGGCGCTATATAAATAAATAATAATAATAGTAGACAACAGTGCTGCAGACACATACCTTGGCATACGGGCCACCGGTCCAAGGAAGGACAGCCGGTCGTAATGTTTGTAGATCAGCTCTGGAGCTGCTCCCGGGTCCCCCTCTGCGATCTGTCGATGTTGTTTGCGATGTTGATCGCGGCAGCTCCTCCAACGTTTTTGAAGATGGTCAACTGTGAAATGATTTCAAACCGGGTTTAGACATGTGTAATATTTGAAACTCCAAAAGTATGGGTACAAATCAACAATAACATTTTATTCATGTTGTGTGTGTAATGTGTATACAAGTCACAGTGACACGACAGTGTGGAACATCATCAACAGCATTACGGACATTGAGCTCACGTGGACACTATCACAAATGAGGAAGGACACATGTCCACGCATCGAGAAGGTAATAGTGCGGGCACCAGACTCTGCTCATTAGTGGTATTAATATACACCCAACCCCCTGGCCGTAAGAGCCAGGAGCACCAGCCCTTAAACTAAGTGTAGTGTTGTGACCCCATCCAAATATAGGCAACTATGCGACAGCGCATGATAACACATAGAGGGTCCTGTATACCCTGCTATGGGGGCCTGTATACCCACGAGGGCCCTGTATACCCACTGCTGGGGGCCCTGTATACTCACTGCTGGGGGCCCTCTATACCCACTGCTGGGGGGGGCTGTAGACCCACTGAGGGCCCTGTATACAGGGACTGACTGGCACCCTACAGTTTGGGTGCCAGCCCTCCCTCACCGGTCCGACACAGGTGAGGACGGGGGTGGGGGGGTGATGACTGGCGGCCGCCTCACAGTCACCGCAGCTCCCGCAGTCTCCTAGGGCTCGCTCCCAGCCGCAGCCTCGCGCTCCTCACAGCCGCTCACTCCCGGCCGCAGCCGCGCGCTGATGACGTCATCGCGCGGCCAGGAGCTTGCGGTTCCGGCTGCTGCTTCGGGGTCATGCGGTGCTTCATGCTCCTGCAGCCGCATGACCCGTGCCCCTGCCTGTATACCATAATATGGGGGCATGTATACTCTGCAGGGGGAGCTGTATACTCTGCTGGGGGGCTGTCTACCAGTGATAGCCGCTGTATACGAGGATGGCGGTCAATATGTTTTCACAGTTTTTGTGGGCAAAAATAGGGGGGTCGGCTTATAGACAGGTCGGCTTATACACGAGTATATATACAGTAAATCCAATATATTACGGGTGAACTCATTTAACTTACTCATATTGCTCTGTTCATCATGGCCACTCAGATGGAACGCAGGGAACATCACTTGGGCGATCTCTCTCCAGGCAGTAGTCCTCATGATGTTATCCCCATAGTCAGGGTCTGTTGGGAGCCATAGCAGTGGCCGAGCCTCCACCAGAGGAATCAATCGCAGCGTGTTCACAGTGACACGGCCGGCCATGATTGCTCTGGGGAATGGATTGCTCTGTGTGTGCGTCTCTCAGAGCGAGTCGTTTCCTGTTTGCTTTTACAGCATGGTGTGTGCCCGAGAATCGCTTCCCCCTCCCATCATCGGCTCCAAATAAGAGAAAAACCTGCGAGTTTGGACTCGCACACTTTCAGAGACACATCAGCGATTTGGAAATAGCATTATTCGTTATTACTCGGTTCCCTATTCATTAACATTGGACTCGCTAGACTCGCAACGAGTAGCGAGTCCTGGGCTCGGACTCGTGCGGGTCTAGCGATTCCGAGTAATTTAGGACTCGCTCATCCCTACTCGCTACTCGTTGCGAGTCTAGAGAGTCCAATGTTAATGAATGGGGAAGCGAGTAATAGCGAGTAGTGTGAGATTTACAAATCGCAGATGTGTCTCGGAAGCTTCAGCCTGAAGCAATCCTAGTTTTGTCATTTATTTGCATTGCTCGTTTACTTTGCAACTGTAATCGCTGGGAAACTCGCACAGATAAGAGTCCTGCTTTCTCCTCTGTGCTGGCTGCCACAGCTCCAGGGTCCTAGAGCCCGCCTGCTGCCTGATGTAGCAGTGCTGAGATTGTTCTCAGTCTGCTCATTCGCATTTTTTTTTAATTATTTCATGAAATTCTGAGACTCTGACTCTGAGACTCTGACTCTGAAATTCATGAAATAATTTAAAAAAAATGCGTGGGGCTCCACGCAATTTCTATGTCTAGCCAGGTACAGCTAAGCAGCTGGGGGCTGGAATCCGCAGCGCAGGGATGCCCAAGCTTTCTGGGCACCCCCCGCTGCAAATTGCAGCCCGCAGCCGCCCCAGAAGATGGCGCGTTCATTGAAGCGCCATCCTCTGGCGCTGAACCCCGCTCTTCCAGCGGCCCTGGTGGCGGTAGCACGCTGGGTAATAAAGGGGTTAATACCAGCTTTGTTATACAAGCTGGTATTAAGCCCGAGATTCTTAATGTCAGGCCACGTTTGACCCAGCCACTAAGAATCTCCAATAAAGGGTTAAAAAAACACAGAGAAAAATTTTTATTTGAAATAAAAAAAAAAGCCATTAGGGACTCCATCTTTAATTAAAAAAATCCTCTTCTGTCCGACGTAGTCCAAAACGCGATGTCCTCTCTGCTACATCCCCTGTGCATAAATATAGATGTCTATGCACAGGGAATGAGCAGACTGAGAACAATCTCAGCTCTGCTACATCATCTCTGTGAGCAGGCAGGTTCTAGGACCCTGGAGCTGCACAGAGAAGACAGCTGGACTCGGCTCCCAAAGAAACAGCAGTTACTTGCGAGTTTCCCTGCTATCACTGGCACAGTAGCCGAGTCTAATGCAAACAATGGCAATCCTAGTTTTGTCAGCGTTTCTGACAAAACTAGGATTGATATTGATTTGCATTGGACTCGTGCGAGTAATCACTGGGAGACTCGCAGAGTACCGAGTCCTGCGAGTCCCTTACTACTCGCCGAGTAACGAGTCCTAGCGAGTAGATTCGCCCATCCCTATGTTTTACTTCTACCTATCCATATGTGTATATACACACATGATTGGTAGTGATTGAGAGCTGCTGTGAACCTTTTATTGTAGATAGATAGATATAAAAAGATGGAGAGATATAGGTAGTTGGATAGATAGATAGATAGATAGATAGATAGATAGATAGATAGATAGATAGATAGATAGATAGATAGATAGATATCAAAATATTAGCAGCACCCTGGTAATGCCAATCACATGCAAACACTGATGTTCCCAGAAGATGGACAAACAGTAGTAAAAGTACTAACCGTACAAGGACGTAAACCTGTGAGGGAGCCTGTTTTCTACTATACAGCTTTTCTATTATACAGGTTATTTTATTTTATCCAGAACCAAAACTCACCAAGTACAAGAAAATATGTCTTCACCCAATGAGTGTTCAAAGACAAATGATTGATATTGACACAGCATGGTCTTTTACAGCCACTGTTCCATGACATCACATAAGCCATTGTGACATCATCCTATGCAAATGAGCACATGGCATAACAGGAAGACCAAAGCCATAGAGCAAGTCACATGATCAGCTTGACTGATAGGCCTGAGTTTGACAACAGTTCTAAAGTCTCTATATTTATATAAAGCTGAATGTATGTGTGTGTATCAAAGTTCCGCCCCCGGTAGGGGCATGGCAGGACAGGGACGCATCAGATCTAAGCTCACCTTGTCATGGTTTATGGGCAAACAGTTACTGGCCAAAATGTGTACTAAGAAGCTTACTTTACAAAGATAAAATATTCCAAAAAAAAATCCAAAAATTTATTTTTTTCAAAAAACGCATGTTTTTATATTTTTTCTCAAATGCATAGGTGTTTTACTTCAACCTATCCATATGTGTATATACACACATGATTGGCAGTGATTGAGAGCTGCTGTGAACCTTTTATTGTAGATAGATAGATATAAAAAGATGGAGAGATATAGGTAGTTGGATAGAGAGATAGATAGATAGATAGATAGATAGATAGATAGATAGATAGATAGATAGATAGATAGATAGATAGATAAATAGATATCAAAATATTAGCAGCACCCTGGTAATGCCAATCACATGCAAACACTGATGTTCCCAGAAGATGGACAAACAGTAGTAAAAGTACTAACCGTACAAGGACGTAAACCTGTGATGGAGCCTATTTTCTACTATACAGCCTTTCTATTATACAGGTTATTTTATTTTATCCAGAACCAAAACTCACCAAATGCAAGAAAATATGTCTTCTCCCAATGAGTGTTCAAAGATAAATGATTGATATTGACACAGCCTGGTCTTTTACAGCCACTGTTCCATGACATCACATAAGCCATTGTGACATCATCCTATGCAAATGAGCACATGGCATAACAGGAAGACCAAAGCCACAGAGCAAGTCACATGATCAGCTTGACTGATAGGCCTGAGTTTGACAACAGTTCTAAAGTCTCTATATTTATATAAAGCTGAATGTATGTGTGTGTATCAAAGTTCTGCCCCCGGTTGGGGCATGGTAGGACAGGGACCCATCAGATCTAAGCTCACCTTGTCATGGTTTATGGGCAAACAGTTACTGGCCAAAATGTGTACTAAGAACCTTACTTTACAAAGATAAAATATCCCCAAAAAAGAATCCAAAAATTTAGTTTTTTCAAAAAACGCATGTTTTTATATTTTTTCTCAAATGCATAGGTGTTTTACTTCTACCTATCCATATGTGTATATACACACATGATTGGTAGTGATTGAGAGCTGCTGTGAACCTTTTATTGTAGATAGATAGATATAAAAAGATGGAGAGATATAGGTAGTTGGATAGATAGATAGATAGATAGATAGATAGATAGATAGATAGATAGATAGATAGATAGATAGATACATAGATATCAAAATATTAGCAGCACCCTGGTAATGCCAATCACATGCAAACACTGATGTTCCCAGAAGATGGACAAACAGTAGTAAAAGTGCTAACCGTACAAGGACGTAAACCTGTGATGGAGCCTGTTTTCTACTATACAGCCTTTCTATATACAGGTTATTTTATTTTATCCAGAACCAAAACTCACCAAGTGCAAGAAAATATGTCTTCACCCAATGAGTGTTCAAAGACAAATGATTGATATTGACACAGCATGGTCTTTTACTGCCACTGTTCCATGACATCACATAAGCCATTGTGACATCATCCTATGCAAATGAGCACATGGCATAACAGGAAGACCAAAGCCACAGAGCAAGTCACATGATCAGCTTGACTGATAGGCCTGAGTTTGACAACAGTTCTAAACTCTGTATATTTATATAAAGCTGAATGTATGTGTGTGTATCAAAGTTCCGCCCCCCGGTAGGGGCATGGCAGGACAGGGACCCATCAGATCTAAGGTCACCTTGTCATGGTTTATGGGCAAACAGTTACTGGCCAAAATGTGTACTAAGAATCTTACTTTACAAAGATAAAATATCCCAAAAAAAATCCAATAATGTAGTTTTTTCAAAAAACGCATGTTTTTATATTTTTTCTCAAATGCATAGGTGTTTTACTTCTACCTATCCATATGTGTATATACACACATGATTGGTAGTGACTGAGTGCTGCAGTGAATCTTTTATTGTAGATAGATAGATATAAAAAGATGGGGAGATATAGTTAGTTAGATAGATAGATAGATAGATAGATAGATAGATAGATAGATAGATAGATAGATAGATATCAAAATATTAGCAGCACCCTGGTAATGCCAATCACATGCAAACACTGATGTTCCCAGAAGATGGACAAACAGTAGTAAAAGTGCTAACCGTACAAGGACGTAAACCTGTGATGGAGCCTGTTTTCTACTATACAGCTTTTCTATTATACAGGTTATTTTATTTTATCCAGAACCAAAACTCACCAAGTGCAAGAGAATATGTCTTCACCCAATGAGTGTTCAAAGACAAATGATTGATATTGACACAGCCTGGTCTTTTACAGCCACTGTTCCATGACATCACATAAGCCATTGTGACATCATCCTATGCAAATGAGCACATGGCATAACAGGAAGACCAAAGCCACAGAGCAAGTCACATGATCAGCTTGACTGATAGGCCTGAGTTTGACAACAGTTCTAAAGTCTCTATATTTATATAAAGCTAAATGTATGTGTGTGTATCAAAGTTCCGCCCCCCGGTAGGGGCATGGTAGGACAGGGACCCATCAGATCTAAGGTCACCTTGTCATGGTTTATGGGCAAACAGTTACTGGCCAAAATGTGTACTAAGAACCTTACTTTACAAAGATAAAATATCCCAAAAAAAATCCAATAATGTAGTTTTTTCAAAAAACGCATGTTTTTATATTTTTTCTCAAATGCATAGGTGTTTTACTTCTACCTATCCATATGTGTATATACACACATGATTGGCAGTGATTGAGAGCTGCTGTGAACCTTTTATTGTAGATAGATAGATATAAAAAGATGGAGAGATATAGGTAGTTGGATAAATAGATAGATAGATAGATAGATAGATAGATAGATAGATAGATAGATAGATAGATAGATATCAAAATATTAGCAGCACCCTGGTAATGCCAATCACATGCAAACACTGATGTTCCCAGAAGATGGACAAACAGTAGTAAAAGTGCTAACCGTACAAGGACGTAAACCTGTGATGGAGCCTGTTTTCTACTATACAGCTTTTCTATTATACAGGTTATTTTATTTTATCCAGAACCAAAACTCACCAAGTGCAAGAAAATTTGTCTTCACCCAATGAGTGTTCAAAGACAAATGATTGATATTGACACAGCCTGGTCTTTTACAGCCACTGTTCCATGACATCACATAAGCCATTGTGACATCATCCTATGCAAATGAGCACATGGCATAACAGGAAGACCAAAGCCACAGAGCAAGTCACATGATCAGCTTGGCTGATAGGCCTGAGTTTGACAACAGTTCTAAACTCTGTATATTTATATAAAGCTGAATGTATGTGTGTGTATCAAAGTTCCGTTCCCGGTAGTGGCATGGTAGGACATTGACCCCTCAGATCTAAGGTCACCTTGTCATGGTTTATGGGCAAACAGTTACTGACCAAAATGTGTACTAAGAACCTTACTTTACAAAGATAAAATATTCCAAAAAAAAATCCAAAAATTTAGTTTTTTCAAAAAACGCATGTTTTTATATTTCTTCTCAAATGCATAGGTGTTTTACTTCTATCTATCCATATGTGTATATACACACATGATTGGTAGTGATTGAGAGCTGCTGTGAACCTTTTATTGTAGATAGATAAATATAAAAAGATGGAGAGATATAAGTAGTTGGATAGATAGATAGATAGATAGATAGATAGATAGATAGATAGATAGATAGATAGATATCAAAATATTAGCAGCACCCTGGTAATGCCAATCACATGCAAACACTGATGTTCCCAGAAGATGGACAAACAGTAGTAAAAGTGCTAACCGTACAAGGACGTAAACCTGTGATGGAGCCTGTTTTCTACTATACAGCTTTTCTATTATACAGGTTATTTTATTTTATCCAGAACCAAAACTCACCAAGTGCAAGAAAATTTGTCTTCACCCAATGAGTGTTCAAAGACAAATGATTGATATTGACACAGCATGGTCTTTTACAGCCACTGTTCCATGACATCACATAAGCCATTGTGACATCATCCTATGTAAATGAGCACAAGACATCACAGAAAGACCAAAGCCACAGGGCAAGTCACAAGATCAGCTTGGCTGATAGGCCTGAGTTTTGACAACAGTTCTAAAGTCTCTATATTTATATAAAGCTGAATGTATGTGTGTGTTTCAAAGTTCCGCCCCCGGTAGTGGTATGGTAGGACACGGACCCATCAGATCTAAGGTCACCTTGTCATGGTTTATGGGCAAACAGTTACTGGCCAAAATGTGTACTAAGAACCTTACTTTACAAAGATAAAATATCCCCCAAAAAAAATCCCAAAATTTAATTTTTTCAAAAAACGCATGTTTTTATATTTTTTCTCAAATGCATAGGTGTTTTACTTCTACTTATCTATATGTGTATATACACACATGATTGGTAGTGATTGAGAGCTGCTGTGAACCTTTTATTGTAGATAGATAGATATAAAAAGATGGAGAGATATAGGTAGTTGGATAGATAGATAGATAGATAGATAGATAGATAGATAGATAGATAAATAGATAGATACATACATAGATAGATAGATAGATAGATAGATAGATAGATAGATATATAGATAGATAGATAGATAGATAGATAGATAGATAGATAGATAGATAGATATAAAAAGATGGAGAGATATAGGTAGTTAGATAGATAGATAGATAGATAGATAGATAGATAGATAGATAGATAGATAGATATAGATATCAAAATATTAGCAGCACCCTGGTAATGCCAATCACATGCAAACATTATGTTCCCAGAAGATGGACAAACAGTAGTAAAAGTGCTAACCGTACAAGGACGTAAACCTGTGATGGAGCCTGTTTTCTACTATACAGCCTTTCTATTATACAGGTTATTTTATTTTATCCAGAACCAAAACTCACCAAATGCAAGAAAATATGTCTTCTCCCAATGAGTGTTCAAAGACAAATGATTGATATTGACACAGCATGGTCTTTTACAGCCACTGTTCCATGACATCACATAAGCCATTGTGACATCATCCTATGCAAATGAGCACATGGCATAACAGGAAGACCAAAGCCACAGAGCAAGTCACATGATCAGCTTGACTGATAGGCCTGAGTTTGACAACAGTTCTAAAGTCTCTATATTTATATAAAGCTGAATGTATGTGTGTGTATCAAAGTTCCGCCCCCCGGTAGGGGCATGGTAGGACAGGAACCCAGCAGATCTAAGCTCACCTTGTCATGGTTTATGGGCAAACAGTTACTGGCCAAAATGTGTACTAAGAACCTTACTTTACAAAGATAAAATATCCCCCAAAAAAATCCAAAAATTTAGTTTTTTCAAAAAACGCATGTTTTTATATTTTTTCTCAAATGCATAGGTGTTTTACTTCTACCTATCCATATGTGTATATACACACATGATTGGTAGTGATTGAGAGCTGCTGTGAACCTTTTATTGTATAGATAGATATAAAAGATGAGAGATATAGGTAGATGGATAGACAGATAGATAGATGATAGATGATAGATAATAGATAATAGATAGATAGATGATAGATAGATAGATAGATAATAGATAGATACATAGATAGATAGATAGATAGATAGATAGATAGATAGATAGATAGATAGATAGATAGATACATAGATACATAGATATCAAAATATTAGCAGCACCCTGGTAATGCCAATCACATACAAACACTGATGTTCCCAGAAGATGGACAAACAGTAGTAAAAGTACTAACCGTACAAGGACGTAAACCTGTGATGGAGCCTGTTTTCTACTATACAGCTTTTCTATTATACAGGTTATTTTATTTTATCCAGAACCAAAACTCACCAAGTGCAAGAAAATATGTCTTCACCCAATGAGTGTTTAAAGACAAATGATTGATATTGACACAGCATGGTCTTTTACAGCCACTGTTCCATGACATCACATAAGCCATTGTGACATTATCCTATGCAAATGAGCACATGGCATAACAGGAAGACCAAAGCCACAGGGCAAGTCACGTGATCAGCTTGGCTGATAGGCCTGAGTTTGACAACAGTTCTAAACTCTCTATATTTATATAAAGCTGAATGTATGTGTGTGTATCAAAGTTCCGCCCCCGGTAGTGGCATGGTAGGACAGGGACCCATCAGATCTAAGGTCACCTTGTCATGGTTTATGGGCAAACAGTTACTGGCCAAAATGTGTACTAAGAACCTTACTTTACAAAGATAAAATATCCCCAAAAAAATCCAAAAATGTAGTTTTTTCAAAAAAACGCATGATTTTTATATTTTTTCTCAAATGCATAGGTGTTTTACTTCTATCTATCCATATGTGTATATACACACATGATTGGCAGTGATTGAGTGCTGCTGTGAACCTTTTTTTTGTAGATAGATAGATATAAAAAGATGGAGAGATATAGGTAGATGGATAGATAGATAGATAGATAGATAGATAGATAGATAGATAGATACATAGATACATAGATACATAGATATCAAAATATTAGCAGCACCCTGGTAATGCCAATCACATGCAAACACTGATGTTCCCAGAAGATGGACAAACAGTAGTAAAAGTGCTAACCGTACAAGGACGTAAACCTGTGATGGAGCCTGTTTTCTACTATACAGCTTTTCTATTATACAGGTTATTTTATTTTATCCAGAACCACAACTCACCAAGTGCAAGAAAATATGTCTTCACCCAATGAGTGTTCAAAGACAAATGATTGATATTGACACAGCCTGGTCTTTTACAGTCACTGTTCCATGACATCACATAAGCCATTGTGACATCATCCTATGTAAATAAGCACATGACATCACAGAAAGACCAAGGCCACAGGGCAAGTCACATGATCAGCTTGGCTGATAGGCCTGAGTTTGACAACAGTTCTAAAGTCTCTATATTTATATAAAGCTGAATGTATGTGTGTGTATCAAAGTTCCGCCCCCGGTAGTGGC
The DNA here is from genome assembly GCA_033576535.1 of Allobates femoralis. Lineage (NCBI taxonomy): Eukaryota > Metazoa > Chordata > Amphibia > Anura > Aromobatidae > Allobates > Allobates femoralis. The sequence continues at coordinate 450,106,447 of JARQOC010000003.1, forward strand.
ATGGTAGGACAGGGACCCATCAGATCTAAGGTCACCTTGTCATGGTTTATGGGCAAACAGTTACTGGCCAAAATGTGTACTAAGAACCTTACTTTACAAAGATAAAATATCCCCAAAAAAAATCCAAAAATGTAGTTTTTTCAAAAAACGCATGTTTTTATATTTTTTCTCAAATGCATAGGTGTTTTACTTCTATCTATCCATATGTGTATATACACACATGATTGGCAGTGATTGAGTGCTGCTGTGAACCTTTTTTTGTAGATAGATAGATATAAAAAGATGGAGAGATATAGGTAGATGGATAGATAGATAGATAGATAGATAGATAGATAGATAGATAGATAGATAGATAGATATCAAAATATTAGCAGCATCCCTGGTAATGCTAATCACATACAAACACTGATGTTCCCAGAAGATGGACAAACAGTAGTAAAAGTGCTAACCGTACAAGGACGTAAACCTTGATGGAGCCTGTTTTCTACTATACAGCTTTTCTATTATACAGGTTATTTTATTTTATCCAGAACCAAAACTCACCAAGTGCAAGAAAATATGTCTTCAACCAATGAGTGTTCAAAGACAAATGATTGATATTGACACAGCCTGGTCTTTTACAGCCACTGTTCCATGACATCAACATAAGCCATTGTGACATCATCCTATGTAAATGAGCACAAGACATCACAGAAAGACCAAAGCCACAGGGCAAGTCACATGATCAGCTTGGCTGATAGGCCTGAGTTTGACAACAGTTCTAAAGTCTCTATATTTATATAAAGCTGAATGCATGTGTGTTATCAAAGTTCCGCCCACGGTAGTGGCATGGCAGGACAGGGACCCATCAGATCTAAGCTCACCTTGTCATGGTTATGGGCAAACAGTTACTGGCCAAAATGTGTACTAAAGAACCTTACTTTACAAAGATAAAACATCCCAAAAAAAATCCAAAAATTTAGTTTTTTCAAAAAACGCATGTTTTTATATTTTTTCTCAAATGCATAGGTTTTTACTTCTACTTATCCATATGTGTATATACACACATGATTGGTAGTGATTGAGAGCTGCTGTGAACCTTTTATTGTAGATAGATAGATATAAAAAGATGGAGAGATATAGGTAGTTGGATAGATGATAGATAGATAGATAGATAGATACATAGATAGATACATAGATAGATAGATAGATAGATAGATGATAGATAGATAGATAATAGATATCAAAATATTAGCAGCACCTGGTAATGCCAATCACATGCAAACACTGATGTTCCCAGAAGATTGGACAAACAGTAGTAAAAGGTAGCTAACCGTACAAGACGTAAACCTGTGATGGAGCCTGTTTTCTACTATACAGCTTTTCTATTATACAGGTTATTTTATTTTATCCAGAAACCAAAAACTCACCAAGTGCAAGAAAATTTGTCTTCAACCAATGAGTGTTCAAAGACAATGATTGATATTGACACAGCCTGGTCTTTTACAGCTACTGTTCCATGACATCACATAAGCCATTGTGACATCATCCTATGTAAATGAGCACAAGACATCACAGAAAGACAAAGCCACAGGGCAAGTCACATGATCAGCTTGGCTGATAGGCCTGAGTTTGACAACAGTTCTAAAGTCTCTATATTTATATAAAGCTGAATGTATGTGTGTGTTTCAAAGTTCCGCCCCCGGTAGGGCATGGTAGGACACGGACCCATCAGATCTAAGGTCACCTTGTCATGGTTTATGGGCAAACAGTTACTGGCCAAAATGTGTACTAAGAACCTTACTTTACAAAGATAAAATATCCCCAAAAAAATCCCAAAATTTAATTTTTTCAAAAAACGCATGTTTTTATATTTTTTCTCAAATGCAATAGTGTTTTACTTCTACCTATCCATATGTGTATATACACACATGATTGGCAGTGATTGAGAGCTGCTGTGAACCTTTTATTGTAGATAGATAGATATAAAAAGATGGAGAGATATAGGTAATGGAATAGATAGATAGATAGATAGATAGTATACATAGATAGATAGATACATAGATAGATACATACATAGATAGATAGATAGATAGATAGATAGATAGATAGATAGATACATAGATACATAGATATCAAAATATTAGCAGCACCCTGGTAATGCCAATCACATGCAAACACTGATGTTCCCAGAAGATGGACAAACAGTAGTAAAAGTGCTAACCGTACAAGGACGTAAACCTGTGATGGAGCCTGTTTTCTACTATACAGCTTTTCTATTATACAGGTTATTTTATTTTATCCAGAACCAAAACTCACCAAGTGCAAGAAAATATGTCTTCACCCAATGAGTGTTTAAAGACAAATGATTGATATTGACACAGCCTGGTCTTTTACAGCCACTGTTCCATGACATCACATAAGCCATTGTGACATTATCCTATGCAAATGAGCACATGGCATAACAGGAAGACCAAAGCCACAGAGCAAGTCACATGATCAGCTTGGCTGATAGGCCTGAGTTTGACAACAGTTCTAAACTCTCTATATTTATATAAAGCTGAATGTATGTGTGTGTATCAAAGTTCCCCCCCGGTAGGGGCATGGTAGGACAGGGACCCATCAGATCTAAGGTCACCTTGTCATGGTTTATGGGCAAACAGTTATTGGCCAAAATGTGTACTAACAACCTTACTTTACAAAGATAAAATATTCCCAAAAAAAATCCAAAAATTTAGTTTTTTCAAAAAACACATGTTTTTATATTTTTTCTCAAATGCATAGGTGTTTTACTTCTATCTATCCATATGTGTATATACACACATGATTGGTAGTGATTGAGAGCTGCAGTGAACCTTTTTTTTGTAGATAGATATAAAAAGATGGAGAATATAGGTAGTTGGATAGATAGATAGATAGATAGATAGATAGATAGATAGATAGATAGATACCAAAATATTAGCAGCACCCTGGTAATGCCAATCACATCAAACACTGATGTTCCCAGAAGATGGACAAACAGTAGTAAAAGTGCTAACCGTACAAGGACGTAAACCTGTGATGGAGCTTGTTTTCTACTATACAGCTTTTCTATTATACAGGTTATTTTATTTTATCCAGAACCACAACTCACCAAGTGCAAGAAAATATGTCTTCACCCAATGAGTGTTCAAAGACAAATGATTGATATTGACACAGCCTGGTCTTTTACAGCCACTGTTCCATGACATCACATAAGCCATTGTGACATCATCCTATGCAAATGAGCACATGGCATAAAAGGAAGACCAAAGCCACAGGGCAAGTCACATGATCAGCTTGGCTGATAGGCCTGAGTTTGACAACAGTTCTAAAGTCTCTATATTTATATAAAGCTGAATGTATGTGTGTGTATCAAAGTTCCGCCCCCGGTAGGGGCATGGTAGGACAGGGACCCATCAGATCTAAGGTCACCTTGTCATGGTTTATGGGCAAACAGTTACTGACCAAAATGTGTACTAAGAACCTTACTTTACAAAGATAAAATTTTCCAAAAAAAAATCCAAAAATTTAGTTTTTTCAAAAAACGCATGTTTTTATATTTTTTCTCAAATGCATAGGTGTTTTACTTCTACTTATCCATATGTGTATATACACACATGATTGGTAGTGATTGAGAGCTGCTGTGAACCTTTTATTGTAGATAGATAGATATAAAAAGATGGCGAGATATAGGTAGTTGGATAGATAGATAGATAGATAGATAGATACATAGATAGATACATAGATAGATAGATAGATAGATAGATAGATAGATAGATAGATATAAAAAGATGGAGAGATATAGGTAGTTAGATAGATAGATAGATAGATAGATAGATAGATAGATAGATAGATAGATATCAAAATATTAGCAGCACCCTGGTAATGCCAATCACATGCAAACACTGATGTTCCCAGAAGATGGACAAACAGTAGTAAAAGTACTAACCGTACAAGGACGTATACCTGTGATGGAGCCTGTTTTCTACTATACAGCTTTTCTATTATACAGGTTATTTTATTTTATCCAGAACCAAAACTCACCAAGTGCAAGAAAATATGTCTTCACCCAATGAGTGTTCAAAGACAAATGATTGATATTGACACAGCCTGGTCTTTTACAGCCACTGTTCCATGACATCACATAAGCCATTGTGACATCATCCTATGCAAATGAGCACATGGCATAACAGGAAGACCAAAGCCACAGGGCAAGTCACATGATCAGCTTGGCTGATAGGCCTGAGTTTGACAACAGTTCTAAAGTCTCTATATTTATATAAAGCTGAATGTATGTGTGTGTATCAAAGTTCCGCCCCCGGTAGGGGCATGGTAGGACAGGGACCCATCAGATCTAAGGTCACCTTGTCATGGTTTATGGGCAAACAGTTACTGACCAAAATGTGTACTAAGAACCTTACTTTACAAAGATAAAATTTTCCAAAAAAAAATCCAAAAATTTAGTTTTTTCAAAAAACGCATGTTTTTATATTTTTTCTCAAATGCATAGGTGTTTTACTTCTACTTATCCATATGTGTATATACACACATGATTGGTAGTGATTGAGAGCTGCTGTGAACCTTTTATTGTAGATAGATAGATATAAAAAGATGGCGAGATATAGGTAGTTGGATAGATAGATAGATAGATAGATAGATAGATAGATAGATAGATAGATAGATAGATAGATAGATACATAGATAGATACATAGATAGATAGATAGATAGATAGATAGATAGATAGATAGATAGATAGATAGATAGATAGATATAAAAAGATGGAGAGATATAGGTAGTTAGATAGATAGATAGATAGATAGATAGATAGATAGATAGATAGATAGATAGATAGATAGATAGATATCAAAATATTAGCAGCACCCTGGTAATGCCAATCACATGCAAACACTGATGTTCCCAGAAGATGGACAAACAGTAGTAAAAGTACTAACCGTACAAGGACGTATACCTGTGATGGAGCCTGTTTTCTACTATACAGCTTTTCTATTATACAGGTTATTTTATTTTATCCAGAACCAAAACTCACCAAGTGCAAGAAAATATGTCTTCACCCAATGAGTGTTCAAAGACAAATGATTGATATTGACACAGCCTGGTCTTTTACAGCCACTGTTCCATGACATCACATAAGCCATTGTGACATCATCCTATGCAAATGAGCACATGGCATAACAGGAAGACCAAAGCCACAGGGCAAGTCACAAGATCAGCTTGGCTGATAGGCCTGAGTTTGACAACAGTTCTAAAGTCTCTATATTTATATAAAGCTGAATGTATGTGTGTGTATCAAAGTTCCGCCCCCGGTAGTGGTATGGTAGGACAGGGACCCATCAGATCTAAGGTCACCTTGTCATGGTTTATGGGCAAACAGTTACTGGCCAAAATGTGTACTAAGAACCTTACTTTACAAAGATAAAATATCCCTAAAATATCCCTAAAAAATCCAAAAATTTCGTTTTTTCAAAGCCTTTTTCATTTTTAATTTTATGTTGAGGGACAGTTTTCTGAAATTGTTCCACAATTTTTAAATGCACTACTTCATAGATTGCTTCTGACCATCATTCCTTTTGAGAGACTCTGCCTCTCTGACATTACCTTTTCACACACAGCCATGTGACTTAACTGAACATATACCATCCGTTCTTCATTAGTACTACTTGCTTTTCCAGCCTATTATTTAACCCTGCTCAAACGTTTTTGTTACTGAAATCAACTTGTAAATGAATTTCTTTTTAAATGAAATAGCAAACTCTTTCACTTTCATCTTCTGATCTGTGTTCGATATTTTGATGTGAATACTATTTTGCTATAAGAATTTTCCCAATTATTGTGTCCTTGTCTTCTTTACATTTTACAATTGGTGTTGTAAAAATAATGTTGTAAAATTTAAAAAACACATTAAAGGTATATTCTGAAAAAAAGTTTTGCCTTTGTTAATAAATAACTAAAATCACAGGATAGTTATTTCTTTTTAAATTGAGGTATATTACATTATAGAAAGATTTCAGTCTTTGGGAAAAAAGATGGTCTTTACTCTAATGTACTGAAATAAATAGAAAACGTATAATGTGACTTATGTTAGTTATAGCACATAATTGTGTTGATCCTTTATTATTTGTTATTGTCTTTTCATCTTGCATTTTCAACCTGTCTTCTTCCTTGTTGTTTGATTAAAGATATTTACAACATAATGTTAAAATGATCTCCATATTAGAAAACCCTCACGAAAAAAACCTGCCACTAAAATAACAGGCTCAATGCATTATAATCTATAAACACAGTAAGTCTATGTGAAAGGTGATTAATACAAAGTAAAATGTGTCACAAAAAACGACCTCAGAATCACTGGGATCCGGTGAAGCTCGAGTGTTACCACCTTATTGTATAGTTAATGGAATAATGTTTTATAAGATATTTTTGTTTATTTGCTAATCAGTTACAAGAAGGTTAGTCATGTAAATATAAAACTATTCCCTGAGATGGTTTGTGATAATTACTCGAAAAGTGGTTATTTCTTTCATCTAATGTTTTCCCCATAGTACTGATCAGAGGAATTTGAAGGCAGCTTAGTTATATACTAAAATGCAGAGAACTGCTCATAGGAAACACTGAGGGCATTCAAGGACAACGTACTGAGATCCTGCAAAAGAGAAATGATAAAATATAAGAGCAGAATTGCTATGTGTAGTTTGACAGGGGACAGTCAGGTGTTAACCTGGGGCTTTCTCTTGCAATGGAATAGCAGTACAAACTCTGAGATATATACAGATATTATTAATATCATACATTGAATTATTCTAAAAGTGAAGACTTTGAGATTCATGATGACAACATTTGCATCTACTCCAGATCATTTTCTGATGACATCTGCTAGGTAAATAAGCCGATTTAGCAGGTTCTGTAAACAATCTGCTTGTATCCTCGATTGTTCCGCTGACATATGTCAATTCACTATGAAGAGACAGTTGTCAGAGCTTTCACTCACCCTACCTTCTCTAGCTATTACAGCATATCTTGGCAGAAAGTCAACACTTTACTTTTATAGAATTTTCTTTCTGTGCCATTATTTTTAAGTTGGTTTTGACTCCTGGTGACAAAATTAAATATTTTCCTTGTGTGTGGGTGTTGCCATTTTAACATCTTTTTAAAGAGTTTCAATCTTGTTCTTGACTGTTGGAAGGAATAATAATCTTCTTGGTTGTCAGCTACAGGTGGAAGATATGGATCTCAGGATAGGCCAAGGAGCAGTCAGGTGGTTACTGGAAAATGTGTGCACTGCGAGATGGATCAGTCAGGTAGATGTATAATTGAGAAGTTGGTAAATAGAAAGAGTAGTGTGGATAGTCCTTGTGCAGTGTCTCTTTGAGCTGCATTTGGTCTGAAAGTGCTTAAGTCTTAGACCAGTCCATCTAGGATGTTGTGATGAACTGGAAGGAGGTGTTGATTTGGCCATCAGGAGTCATGGGACACTGGAGGATAGGAACAGCTTGGAATTTAAGTTGTTGGCAATGAACTGAAAGCAGAACATAGGGTTGAGAAAAACAACACTAGATGAACTTGGGCAAATCTCAGAGGGGAATGATTCATCTACTTTACTGCACAATGTCTAGTCGTCTTCAGATCAGATGGGTCATTACCACATTGACTGATAGATTGGGGCTGCAGAAAATGAGAATAAAGGTGTGCTTTTACTATACTGGTAAATAAATAAATTGTATGGGAAGAAAATATATATTAAAACTACTGTACGTACTGGAGTATAAGCCAAGTTTTTCAGCACGTTTTTTGTGCTGAAAAGTGCCCCCCTCAGCTTAGACTCAAGTCAGTCTTCAGTGTCAGTGGGGAGGGCTGTTTTGATGCAGTGTTTGGGGGCTGGAGGAGGCTGCTGCAGGCTGCAAAGGCAGCAGGAGGTCACGTGGGCCAACTCATTAGTGTAATGTAACATCCTCTGCACTTTTCCAGACAATCACCTCTCAGCGCTGAAGCTGGCGCTGGGTGGTGGGCAATGTGGGAGTGCCGCATATTACATTACACTTGGTATACACCCCCATCGCAGTATGTGGCCCCCATGTTGCCGTACGCAAAAAAATAATAAATTATTTAACTCACCCTGCAGCACCATCTCTGCTCAGGTCTTCCTGCTTGTGCTGGGTATCTAATCAAGAGTAATGGAGTAGCAGTGACATCATCAATGAGCATTCTGCTAACATGATGGCACAGACAGAAAGACCTGAAAAGAAATAGTGCTGCAGGACAGCAACAGAGTGAGTTAAATCATAGCATTTGGGCAACATACTGTGATGGCGGACACATGCAGTAAAGGGAAGGCCACATACAGTGAAGGGGGGCTAAATATAGTGAAGGGGGAGCAACATACAGTGATTGGGGTGGCTACATAGTGTGATGGGGGCCTCATACTGTGATAGTGCTATGATCAGTGAAGGGGGGCTATGTACAGTGAGAAAGGGCTATGTACAGTAAAGGGGAGATATATACCAATATGGGGGGCCTAAATACAGTGATGAGGGCCTACATGCAGTGATGAGGGGCTAAATACAGTGATGAAGGGGCTAAATACAGTGATGAGGGGTTATATACAATGATGATGGGCTATATTCTGTGATTGGGGCTATATACCAAGATGGGGGGCTGCTGCATTTCCCACCTAGACTTATACTCGAGTCCATAAGTTTTTCCATTTTTCTGCGGTAAAATTAGGGGCTTTCTCATTCTCGGGTCGGCTTATACTCGAGTATATACGGTAGATCAAAAAGTATTAAAAAAGTATTAACTTTAATTTAAGACAATGAGTTATGAGGGCATACCATTCCCTTTTCTAGGTGCATAAAAACAGACATATGAAAGCTCAGTTAAATAGTTAACACATAGTGAGAGACATGATAAAAAGGTCACATGGCTGCAGTTTAGATACGAAATGCATTTATATGATGACACATCACTTTTTAAAAGATAAAAAAAAAAATTATTTTATATTATTTTCCTTCTTTTTTTTCTTTCTTTTTTCCCTTTTTCGAAACCAGTTTGATTTCAATCACCACTGTTTTATGCATCATTTTTATATACATTCAATAGCTCTATTCTTAAATAATATCTACTATGAAGGATCCATTCTTTTTTTTCTTCTTATCCTCTAACCCGAGTACTGCAGATCGGCACAGGCACAGAATATTTTGTGCTGAATTTTACCTGCCTTGGGTCCTTATGGAAAGTCTGTGTTACCCAATCCTGGATTGACAGCCACTAGATTAAGGGGTTTTATTCATATGATAAACCTTTAACCCCTTTACCCCCAAGCAATTTTCCATTTTCTGTTTCTTGTTTTAACTCCCATTCTTCTAAGAGCCATACCTTTTTTATTCATCAATATGGTCATATGAGGGCTAGTTTTTTTCTAGATAAGTTGTACTTTTAAATAACATTATTCATTTTACCATATAATGTACTGAAACATGGGAAACATTCCAAATGCAATGAAATTACAAAAAATTACTAAATCGTTTTTTGGGGTTGTTTATTCATCATGATAAGTATATGGTAAAAGTAATATGTTGGTATTCAATCAAATAGAGAAGAAATGGAGCCACACTCAAGGCTTCTGGCAGTGGATATTTATTCAATCTTCATACATCCTTGGAGGATTGTACCCGCTGAAGCGCCAAGACAGGGCGCGAAACGACGTAGTACCCCCCCTGTCCTCCCACCTGCTGTGCACAACCTGTTGTATGAAGATTCAATAAATATCCACTGCCAGAAGCCTTGAGTGCGGCTCCATTTCTTCTCTATTTGATTGAATACGCTGTGACGCACCTGCTGGCAGCAAGCACCGAGACGAGGCAAGTGTTACAACAGGAAGCTCATCCTCCACCCCTCCAGGTCGTGAGTTCATGATCAGCAATGCTGCAGTGAGATCCCCAAAGTAATAGGGGAACGCTGGAAAGGTTGGTGCTGGCCCAGACCTCTCTTCAAAACGTGAGTTAATATGTTAGTATAATGTCTCTGGTCAGAGCAAGTTTGTAGATATCAAACATGTAGACTTTTACTTTTATCTAAGAGGTGAAAAAAAATTCAAAAGCTTTTAAAAAAAAAAAAAAAGTATGCTTTTGGTGCATATTGAACAATTCATAGCGTTCTCATTTCCAGGATCTGGGGCTGTGTGACATCATATTTTTTGCATCTTGAGCAGACGTTTCTAATGACACCATTTTGGGTAGATTTGATGTTTCGATCGCCCATTATTGCATTTTATTGCAACTTTGCGGGGACTAAAAAGAATGGAATTTTAGCGTTTTGACTTTTTTTTTCCATTCCACAGCTTACAGATCAGATAGATTGATTTTATATTTTGATAGATCAGGAATTTCTGAATGCGCAATACCAAATATGTGGTTTCTTAAATTTTTTAATAGTTTTATTTCCAATGAGGCTTAAGGGATGTGATTTGAACTTTTAGTTTTTTTTATAATTTTTTTAAAAACATGATTTTTACACCAGTGTGTAGAGGGAATGGGAAGTGGAAAGCTCACCCCTGCCTCCAATTGATCCGATCCATGTGCTTGGCAGTGGCTGGTATCCACCTGATTCAGAACGAGGCATCGTGCCTGACAAGATGCTATTTTAATATTTGATTGTGGATTCCTAAGTAAAACCGCTATCGTTGGAACTGGATCTGGTGCTGGCTTTTTACATCGTATATTTTTTTACACATTTACTTTATTTTACATGGCCCCTTAGGGCGCCTCAACACTGCAGTGTCTGATGGCTTCTCCTTTTCACACTGTGCTGATGCATGCTCTGAACAGGAGTGAAATGATCATTTTCTGCAATCAACGCTGCTGCAGCATCCTTTACAGGAAGTGAGTCATGACAGCGTCCGGGGTCATCAGCTCACCTCAGTATGTCCAATGTCAGAAGGAGGTTAACATATGCTACAAGGTGACTGCACCGCATTCACTGTACCTTAATTTCATCCAACTAAACTGCAACACTTATAGATAGAGCTACACTACTTTTTCCTCCTTTTCTATAGGCAGGAATTTCCTGTGATTTTTATGCGAGAGAATCGAATGCTATATGCTAATGACACGACTCAAACTTTGCTGAGAGAGTGATCCAAGTGTCAATTTACTGTCATTCAATTCTCTCGTGTGTGAAATTCGAATCACAGTTGAGGATAAGCTTAATTTTTCCATTTTCTCCATTGTCTTTTGTGTCGGTTTATATTAGTCTGCACTCAGATGTTATCTAAATGCAGTCTGTTTTGCACGCACCCATAGACTTGAATGAGTGTGCACCAGCTGATATACGCTGCCAATCACAGTATGCAAATTGGCATGAGAAAAAAGCACTGGTCAGCACTGCCCTTAGTGTAACATTGGTCTGAGGGCTATCTGGTAAAACATCAGATAGCCCTCATCTGAGTTATATGCTATTCTAGAAACTTCTGTACTATCAATATCGCAGGTTGATCATATACTGCTGACAATGCTTGTTATTGCTCTTTTGGTGGCAACATTAAGTCTTATTTCTGCATGTAATGGATTTTAAAGTCTGCTTTCTGGGTGCTTTTTGTATCAGACTGCTTATGTTAGACTACTTTCATACCAGTGTTTCTCGGCATTTGCAACAAATCCGGCAGTTTTGCCACTTCTGACGGATGCCAGAACTCTTGCGGCAAGACTGCATTCCCTATGGCACTTGCGGTTTTGCCACGATCCAGGCAAATCAGACACTTGCGACAATGGAAGAAAAAGTCACTATCAGTGTTTTTTGACTCTCAGCAAGTGCAAAACCGCAAGTGCCGCACATGTCTGCAAGTCCCATAAGGAGTGAATTAGGCTTAGTGATCCATTAGGTGGCAGATGCGTCGAAATGTGTGTCTTTCATTGATTTACATGGATAGTTAAATTACAATTCTCCTCCTATGCTTTGAAATGTTAAATATGGATAGCATATTGATGGAAAACTGATGACCTCCATGTGTTGTCTGTGTTTTTAACAGTCCTATAAACTTATATTGCCACTTTTCTTCTATGATATCAGAGAAAAACAGACACGGGTTTTGAACGAACACAAAGTCTGGGAAAAAAACATGGAAATGTGAATAGCACCGTAGATTACAATGAGCATGTGTAATGTCCATGAAGGAAACAGATACAGTACGTACTTGCCACTCAGACGTCTGAATAAGGCCTTAGGCTGGTTTGGTGTGTGCCAAAACCAGGAGTGTCTCCAAAACTCAGAACAGGTGTCAGTCTTTCAACTATAGTTTTTCTCTGCAAGTTCCTCTCCTGGTTTTGGCACACAAACCGGATGGAACCTCATCATGAAAAAAACTGCAGTGTGAAACCAGTCTTAGCATATTATCATCTACAATAAGTTGCATAACACTACCCAAAAGATACATGTAAAAATAGATACTGCTATCAAGTCAAAATGTTTGAAGAAGATTGAGACAAATTATTATTTTCATTGTTGAACATTAAAGGGATTGTTTCATCATACCAACTCTTTTATTATGAGATCTACTTCTGCCAAAATCCCTGGCATTCAACTAATTTCACTTGGTAATTTTTCATTTCAGACATTTCATTGAATGCTATCCATTTAATACGTGGATGGGACAGGTCTGTGTGAGAGAGAAACTGCTTGTTAGTCTGGCTTCACACCATGTTTTTTGGGTCTGGGGCTGTCCGGTGTGAACCAAACAGCCCCGGACCCGATTTTGGACCTAATAGAGGCTAGAGGAAGGGAGTCTGATCCCGAAATGTCGCGTATACACCTGATGGCCCAATAAAGGCAGATGATTAAGAAAATAAGGAGTGCTGCATTCCCTTTCTTTGGTATTGTACAGACAGTGGATGAAGGAGTAACTTGGACTGATATTGCACCCAACTATAAGCTGTGCTGCTCAACTTTATTGCTATCTATCTATCTATCTATCTATCTATCTATCTATCTATCTATCTATCCTCTTTCTGTCCTATCATCTTTCTATCCTATTATCTGATGCAAACGCAATATAACACAATGCTGCAGATTTGCACAAATCTGTAGCATTGCATTATATTGCATTTGTTTTCTAACGAGCTGAAAAACACTGCAGTTGAAATTTGCATGTGCATTTCAACAAACGCATACTTGCAAATGCATGCCTATTTTGGCATGCATTAGTATGCGTTTTTTAGATGGAAGCCTACAGATGCATTTAGGTGTCTCTAAAGGTACCTTTACACGCCGCCACTGCGGGTAGCAACAGGTATCCATCGCACGTGCACGCGCGCGTTTTTAATGGTGGATACCGATCGCCGATGCCGCATATACACGCCGCCACAACGTGCTCCACTGAAGGTATCTGCGTTCCCCGGAAGTGCCGACAGCTCCTGCGGTTTACTTCCTGTTGAATACCTTCCCTTGTTTACACGCCACCACCACAAAGGAATATGGGCGTACATATTTCGCGCCACAAGTACATAGGCGTGACAGAGTTGTGTATTACGTGACGCTCGTACGGTGATTGGACTGCACAATAGCATCATGATTGGCCAGCCTGCGCAGGAAGGCTGGCTAATACATGACGCCATTGCAATTGTGGACTGTGAATGGATAGCTCTTTAAATATGGTGCCCTGTGAAGGGACAACCAATCGTAACGCAGGAGCCTCCACCAATGATCGCTGATGGGGCGTGGTATACATGACGCTGTGGCACGTCCCGGGGATTTCGTAGGCCATGTAAATACCTTGCCTGTGCCCCTGACTCACCGTTGCCGGGTTCTCAGGTCTCAGGCGATGATTCCCTCGTCATGGTTCCGCGCCTGAGGCTGTGGGGCCCGGTGGTCAAATGAAAAGGGATTAAAGGATGGGGATGTTTCTTGATTGTCGTGACGCCACCTGTGGGTATCCGGTGATGGCACCGGCGCTGCGTGGGCCTCTGGGGGATGTGCGGCAGCTAGATGGGATGCTCCCCACAGGATGAGCAGGAGTCCCCGGGACCAGGAGCCGCGCTGGATGGAATACGGCAGCTCGGGTAGTTTGATGAGCAAGGTAAATAACAGTTCTGGAAGAAATGCACTGACACAATGCTCCTCTGTAACGGGTCTTTACTGTAGGTTCGGTGCAATACACAGTATACAGTTTGTCAGGGTACTGCCCCGGGTGGTCCCAGAGATGTACAGCTTTTATCTAGAGCTCCACGGTGTTTCTCCTTTACTAACCATCCTATTTTGGTTGCCGTTGCTGCCTTAGTGCACCAGTTCAGGGCACTGGGAACCTCTATTTGACTTCCTTAGCCAGGGCGAAAATCTGGTCTGTACAGGGTCCCGAGGCCCAATGGTAGGTACCCTGCTGGTAAGACTGCTAGGTTAGCGACTCCAAAGAAGCTACTCCGTCACTGCGGTTTGCAGAACAGCGGTGGACATCTGTTTGCCTTGGAACCGGCGTGAGATTGGGCATGGGTGTCTTTTAACCCGTTGCGTAGTTGCTTTTGTTGCCCGTGTTCCGGTCTGGGTCACTGCTTGATGGTGCCCTCCTGGCTGAGTTACTGTTCTAGGGCTGAACGGCACTGTGCAGGTCCCTGTTCCTTCTCCTCCTTCCTCCTGAAACCGACTCCTCTCTCCAACTCCTACTCTTCTCTAACTTCCCCCACACACTACACCTTACACTCCTCCCACCAGGACCTGATTGGCCCTCTACCTCTAAGTGGTATATGGAGCTCTGGATTCAACTATTTCATCACTGAGAGGGAATATATTACATCTTCAGTCAGGGATGCAATACATTCCTGTGATGCAGGGCACCACACCCCGATTACATGCCACTACCATAGGAATTGTGCCTTCCTGTTTTTGGCTCAGAAACAGGTATTCGAAGGAACTGCGGGACACAGGAAGGAATTTCCCAATTTACACGCCGCCATTTCGTAGTGATTTCATGGCAACAGGCACAATTGTCCCCGATGCCAGGCAGTTTCTTCCTTCCTGTGACGGCGTGTAAAGGTACCCTTACATTGCGTTTGTGCTGCAGTCAAATAGATTTGTTAAACAGACAGCACAGACGTAATGAGAACCTTGCCTAAATTGGCCAAGTATGTTCAGTAATTACATCTAAGGCTGATGAGTTAACACTTGAGATACCATTCTGCTCTCTCCAACATATAACATAGGCCTTGTCCACACATATAAGCTTTTTTAACCTTCTCTGCGTTTTTTGGGCTGTTAAAAAAAAGCAGGTGCGTTAACGCAGGGTGCATTTGAGTGTACATGCATTTTTCAGCTCCACTTGCGTTTTTTTCCCCCAGTCCAAAAAACGCTGCATGCAGCGTTTTTTTGGGTGCTAGAAAAAAACGCAGGGATTGCTCCCAAAAAAAGCATACGTTTTTTTAACATGGGGCCCTATGGGAAACGCATACGTTAACGCAGGACACATATAGGCACCTGCGTTAACGCATGCGTTAACGCTAGCGTTTTTAAAAGGCTCATTGAGGCACCCTGCGTTAACGCTAGCGTTTTTACCTGCGTTTTTGGTGAAAAAATGACAAAGTCCAAAAAGGATTATAATCCTTTCAGACACACAAGGGAGATTTTTTGGCGCTCTTAAAAAAATGCATGTGGTTTAAGGAGTGCTAAAAAAAACGCAAATTGTGTGTGAACAAGGCCATAGTTCTCATTGATTAGCTTTTGTTCAGATTTTTTTGACTAGAAGGTGATTGAATAAGGGCCACGTCACACACACAGATATTTGTGTAGATATTGTTCGCAGATCTCTGGTTGCAGTGAAATCATGGACACATTGTTCCATTTGTACTCAGCCACAAAATGAAACAAGGTGTCCATGATTTCACTGCAACCAGAGATCTGCGAACAATATCTGCACAAATATCTGTGTGTGTGACGTGGCCCTAAGTTATAAGAATGGTTAGTGACAGGATAGAAGCCCTTTTTACTTTGTCCCAAATTCAAAAATCATGTGCATCATTTTGATGAATTTGGCCCATTGTATTTAGATGATTTGTAATTAAACTATTTTAAGAAGAAATGTTTTGCTTTTTCCATGGGGTACATTAGTCCAAAAGTACTATTTTATACTTACGCCTGGTCATAATAGAAATGATCACAGTAGACAATTGCTTTCTCATTTTCTGTAGTGAGGTATTTTATTGTCTTCATTTACCTTATTCCTGGTATAGCAGTTAGAGAGTTTTAATTCAAGCCAATTGGCTTCACAAAAGGCTAACAGCTTGTGTAGGACATTTCGGTTTTGTAGCAAATAAATTGCTCTTGAATGACCTTCAATTTACATGCCAATGCATTGTTCCTTTTTGTTATTTTTGAAGAAGGTGATAGATAATTCTTTGACTGCTTTTTATATATATTTTAGTTTTCATGGTTGCATATTCCAAAGATTTCTATTGTTTATCCAGCACTTCAAATATAATAATGAGGCCGCAAAGGTTATGATTTTTTTTCTCTGAAAGAAGCATTCAAACTAATTGAAATGGAAATGATAATTGAATCAAAACCAATACAGCAAAGAATTTGACAGAACACAGCATGCCATACAGTACCAATCTGTAGGCTGTGTTCCTGGCAGAACTGTCAGTATCTCTTCTTGTTTTTGAATGATGTCTTTGTTTCCAGCAATTCATACCAATGAACAATTATTTTCCAAACTATGCAAAATTACATGTGATAACTAGGATTTCAGGATGCTATTTAGAGATGACAAGTATTTTTTTCCTCCAGCATGTACATTTTAGTGAATATTAAACTAAAGAGTTTTGCAGAAACTAGAAATATGACTGAATTGATATGTTTGCCTATTAGTTTATGTTTTCAGTGTATATCCATATATTATTATTATATTATGCAATATTTTAAATAAATACAATTTTGCCAATTCATTTCAGAAAATATTTTTACATTTATTGGAGCTCTGTTTTGTTCTGACCAGATCTCTAAATATCCTAGTTCATTTAAAGGGAATCTATCAGGCCAAAAATCTATATGTAACTGCTATCATTTTCTAATTCCTTTCTCTATGCGCTCTATTCATGTATTTCTATTAGTTATACTTCCCTCCTATCCTGTGTAAACTTCAAAATAAAAGATTCATTTACTGTCAATCACAGTGAATGATCCACTTAGTTCTCTGTTGCCCAGTCTCCATAGGATGAATATTCATGTATCATTACACTGTTCTGCCTTTCTCTGATGTGTATGTTGTGTGATTAATTGCAGACAGAGAAAGGAGGGGGGGTGGAGGGGTAATCTTAACTGCAGCTATGAGCTCTTTATGTCTTTGTGTGTATCTGAGACATATATGCAGTGTGTGCAGTCTGAGATATTTTTATGTGATTATAAGAACATTTGATCATTTGCTCAGCAGATACACACATTACATGTCTGCAGGAAAACCAAAGTTCATATATACACATAGACGTCTTACAGACAGCAAAGTTTGCAATACAAAACACCCCCTCCCCTCCCAGCACAGAGGGCAGGGACAGAACAAAAGCTTGGATGGGTGTGGATATTTAAATAACACTTATACAGCAGCCAAACTATTCAGTTGGTAATATAATGAAGAGGACTAATGCACCAGATCCCTGCAGGGTCTGAAAATGCTGATAACATAGAAACTACAAATGGTAGAATAATGATTTTACATGTTTTTAAAAGGTCTGTCCACACACAATTCAAGGGTAATATTAGTATCATATGAAAAATGACATGACAGAGTTCCTTGAACACATATAGTGTTATGAGGTATGCTAATTTATGGTAGCAAAATTATAATAACCACTGATATCTCCATAAAGCCTAAAACCTTAACAGCCCCTCGGCAAGGTATTATCCATGTAAATGTTAAAAGAACCTTTCCAATATTGGGTCTGAACTTGCTGGAACATAAGTATAATGCAATAGTGCAAAACCTAAATCTGGCTACATGTTGTGCTCCACATCGCTTTTGCAAGTTGCTTGGTGTGGCTATGTGATGTTATCTCACTAGACCAATTTTAAGCCCCACTGAGATACAACTTGTGTTTTAGGATTAAGGCTCCATTCACACTGTGTGTTTTTGGTCTGTTTTTTCTCATCAGCTTTTGTAGCCAAAAGCAGGAGAGGAACAATCAGAGGAAAAGTATAATAGAAACACGTCACCACTTTATATATTTATCACTCACTCCTAGTTTTGGCTACAAACATTGATGAGAAAAAAAACAGTCCAAAAATACATATTGTGAATGTAACCTAAGGATCCTAGTCCTGTATTTGCTGTGCATCATCTCCTGTGCTTTCTGTCCTCTCATTTGCAACACCTCAGAGTAGCTACACACCTTTGGTTTTTATAGTTACCTGCTAAATTATAGCTTTTGGATTATTCTCTAGTCGCAAGCCTTTTGGAATATCCTCCAATCGCAAGAATTCACAAACTATATTGATAAGGTAAAGAATATTTATACTGTGTTAGCCAGTACATAGAAAAATATACTCTCAGACGGCAAACTATATTGGTGAAAGAAAGAATGCGCATATAGGGTCTTATCTCAATTAAACACTTTCACTTGTCGATGTGGAATTGCTCACCTTAGTCAGTTGTGAAACTCACAACTGGTAGAATAGCGTACAAAGCAGCTGCTGCAGGGACCGCACTCTCAACGGTGACCGTGGTCGTGATGTAGATTCTTGGACAAAGTGCTTAGGTGTCCGCGCTGCTGCTCCAAGACCAAAGAAACACAGACACGGGAATGTCTGGTACAGCTACAGCCTTTATTTTCCGACGCGTTTCGGAGCCTCCTCCCGAGCTCCTTCCTCAGGGAACATCCCTGAGGAAGGAGCTCGGGAGGAGGCTCCGAAACGCGTCGGAAAATAAAGGCTGTAGCTGTACCAGACATTCCCGTGTCTGTGTATCTTTGGTCTTGGAGCAGCAGCGCGGACACGGAAGCACTTTGTCCAAGAATCTACGGCAAACTATATTGGACGTTTTTCATAACATTCACCCAGCCATGCCATACATGTGGCTTCCCGTGGTCTCCAGTATGCTAAGTCATTGCACCTTATGTGCCTTCCTGTCAGTTGTGGTTCCAACGCCCAGGGTCTGTGGGCCCACCTAGACCTGTCTTTGTGGATCAACATCACCAGGTAATCATAACAGTAATAAATGCCAACTAACCATTGGGTAATAGTTAGCCTTCAATTATGCTGTGAATGACATAACAGTACCAGCTGTTCAATATATCTAACCCATACTATAAGGAAAAGCATTGGTGCCAAATATATCAAACAGATATAGATGGGATATATTTTGTAAGTAGTTGAATCCAGTGGTGTAATGATCGTGGTCGCAAGGATCATGGGTGCGACGGAGGATGGGCTACCCTCAACCCCCTACAACCGCCGATCCCAGCACCTGGCACCCACTACACATGGATGTGCATCTCCAAGTACTCACATCCATGTAACTGCGCGGCCGGTGTGTCAGGGAGGGAAGGTGTCAGTGCGGCCTGCGTCTCACTGCGGAATGCATATAAACCAGGATGGTGCCGCCTCCTCCACACTAGGAAAGGCGTCACTTCCTGCTTTGCCAGTTCCATCGCCGCCACCTCCTCCTGAGTCTGAAACTGGAGCAGCAGGGGAACCGGGAGAGGTAAGTAAGATTTTTTTTTAAATAAATCAGTGCTAGGTGGCAAAAGGGTTATGGAGGATGAGGGGGAAGCATTTATTATATGGTGATTGGAGAGGATATGAGGCTGCACTATATGGAGGGGCTATGAGGCTGCACTATATTGAGGGGCTATTAGGCTGCACTAAATGGAGGGGCTATGAGGCTGCACTATATGGAAGGGCTATGAGGCTGCACTATATGGAGAGTTTTGAATCTTCACTATATGGAGATTTTTGAGGCTGCATTATTCTATATGAAGGGCTATGAGGCTCCATTATACTATATGGAGGGCTGTGAGGCTGCATTGTGCTATATGGAGGGATATGAATCTGCATTATGCTATATGGAGGGATATGGGGCTGCACTATACTATATGGAGGGATGTGAGGCTGCATTATACTATATGGAGGGATGTGAGGCTGCATTGTGCTATATAGAGGGATATGAATCTGCATTATGCTATATGGACGGATATGAGGCTGCACTATACTATATGGAGGGATGTGAGGCTGCATTATACTATATGGAGGGATGTGAGGCTGCATTATACTATATGGAGGGATGTGACGCTGCATTAAACTATATGGAGAGATGTGAGGCTGCATTATACAATATGGAGTGATGTGAGGCTGCAATATACTATATGAAGGGCTATGAGGCTGCATGATAGTGTATGGAGAGATATGAGGCTGCATTATACTATATGGAGGGATGTGAGGCAGCATTATACTATATGGAGGGATGTAACGCTGCATTAAACTATATGGAGAGATGTGAGGCTGCATTATACAATATGGAGTGATGTGAGTCTGCAATATACTATATGAATATCTATGAGGCTGCATGATAGTGTATGGAGAGATATGAGGCTGCATTATACTATATGGAGGGATGTGAGGCTGCATTATACTATATGGAGGATAATGGAGGTGCATTATTATAATTGGATGACTATAGTGGCTACCTTATGAATAGGGGACTAAGGGATGCATTATAATACAGAGATGACTATGGGGGTACATTGTAATGTACACTTTGTGCAGAATTATTAGGCAAATGAGTATTTTGATCACATGATACTTTTTATACATGTTGTCCTACTTCAAGCTGTATAGGCTTGAGAGCCAACTACCAATTAAGTAAATCAGGTGATGTGCATCTCTGTAATGAGGAGGGGTGTGATGTAATGACATCAACACCCTATATAAGGTGTGCTTAATTATTAGGCAAATGCCTTTCCTTTGGCAAAATGGGTCAAAAGAGACATTTGACAGGCTCTGAAAAGTCCAAAAATGTGAGATGTCTTGCAGAGGCATGCAGCAGTCTTGAAATTGTCAAACTTTTGAAGCGTGATCACCGAACAATCAAGCGTTTAATGGCAAATAGCCAACAGGGTTGCAAGAAGCGTGTTGGGAAAAAAAAGCGCAAAATAACTGCCCATGAATTGAGGAAAATCAAGCGTGAAGCTGCCAAGATGCCATTTGCCACAAGTTTTGCCATATTTCAGAGCTGCAACGTTACTGGAGTATCAAAAAGCACAAGGTGTGCTATACTCAGGGACATGGCCAAGGTAAGAAAGGTGGAAGAACGACCTCCTTTGAACAAGAAACATAACATAAAACGTCAAGACTGGGCCAAGAAATATCTTAAGACTGATTTTCCAAAGGTTTTATGGACTGATGAAATGAGACTGACTCTGGATGGGCCAGATGGATGGGCCAGAGGCTGGATCAGTAAAGGGCAAAGAGCTCCACTCCAACTCAGACGCCACCAAGGTGGAGGTGGGGTACTGGTATGGGCTGGTATCATCAAAGATGTGACTCACCGCGGCCGGCTGACTCCGGTTTAGACAGGCGATTCTTCTTCCCTCCTTGTCACGGTTGGACCGCGCCTGCCGGTAGTGGGGCCCGGTGTAGTGCAGATCAAAAGTGAAGACGTCTTTGTGGAACAGATTAAAAGGGGTTTAATTTGTTTTATTCGTGACGCCACCTATGAGTAGATTCGGTAAGGGCTACCGACGCTGCGGAACCCCCGGGGGATGGACAGCAGCAAGATGTTACGCTCCCCACAGGCTGAGCGGTGATCCCGGGGGCTGGAGCTGCTCAAGATGTTGTGCGGCAGCTGCGGTTACCTTGTTGTGCGGACGGATAGTTCATAAGGAAGCACGGACACAGGTAGTCTCTGCAACGGGTCTTTACTGTAACCAGCAGGCAGTACATGGTATACAGTGGTTGAGTAGTAGACCGGGTGGACTCAGCAGTGATAGTGTTCCTCAGAGATCCGCAAGTGTTCCTCCATTCTACCTAACTTGATTTGTTGCCAGCGTCGCCCAGGAATACCAGGTCGGGTACGGGGAGGCTGCTTCAATGCCCTATCCATGATGTACGTTCTGGATGCTTTGGGGAGCCTTGGATCCCTCAGTGGGTACACCGCTGGTTAGACGACTGGAAACTGGCTGGTGGTGGGGTGCTCCTGTAAAGCTGATCCTCCACTCTTCTGGTTCGCGTGGCAGAGGTGAACTGCTGCCAGCTTCGGTACCAGTGAACTGGCTGTGAGTTGTGGGCACGGGAGTCTTTTGGGAACCCGTGTAGATAAACCCATTCCCGGTGGTTAAGGCCTCAGGTGCTGATACCCGACCGGTGACGGCCCAGGGGCCCGCACGGGGTGCGGAGCCCCCGCTCCTCTCCAAGTTCTAGTCTGCTCTTGTCAGGTTCTAGATTCTCCTACGTTCTCTCTAGATTATTGTGTGTTCTACTACACTACCCTAACACTCCACCCACCAGGACCTATGATTGGTCCCCTGTTCTAGGTGTTGCATGTTGGGTTGGATCTCCAAGTTAACTATTTCATTGCTGAGTCAGAGGATATTTGAAAATAGAACCAGAGGCTCGGCCACAAAGCTAGCGATTTACCGCTCAGGTAGCGCGAGTCGCTGCCTGAGCGGTAAATCGCTAACTTTGTGGCCGAGCCTCTGGTTCCATTTTCGGCCAGCGACTCGCAATGCCCGCTTCGCGGCCATTGCGAGCACTCAGCCCCAATAAGTATTCAACCCCCCCAAAAAGTATTGGACCCCCCAAAAAAAGTATTGGACCCCCCCCAAAAAGTATTGGACCCCCCAAAAAAAGTATTGGACCCCCCAAAAAAAGTATTGGACCCCCAAAAAAAGTATTGGACCCCCCCAAAAAGTATTGGACCCCCCCAAAAAAGTATTGGACCCCCAAAAAAAGTATTGGACCCCCCAAAAAGTATTGGACCCCCCCCAAAAAGTATTGGACCCCCCAAAAAAAGTATTGGACCCCCCAAAAAGTATTGGACCCCCCCAAAAAGTATTGGACCCCCCAAAAAAAGTATTGGACCCCCCAAAAAGTATTGGACTCCCCCAAAAAAGTATTCGACCCCCAAAAAAAGTATTGGACCCCCCCCAAAAGTATTGGACCCCCCAAAAAAAGTATTGGACCCCCAAAAAAAGTATTGGACCCCCCCAAAAAGTATTGGACCCCCAAAAAGTATTGGACCCCCCCAAAAAGTATTGGACCCCCCAAAAAAAGTATTGGACCCCCCCAAAAAGTATTGGACCCCCCAAAAAAAGTATTGGACCCCCCATAAAAAGTATTGGACCCCCCAAAAAAAATAATTGCACACCCCCCAAAAAGTATTGGACCCCCCAAAAAGTATTGGACCGCCCCAAAAAAGTATTGGACCCCCCCAAAAAGTATTGGACCCCCCAAAAAAAGTATTGGACCCCCCCAAAAAGTATTGGACCCCCCCCAAAAAGTATTGGACCCCCCCAAAAAGTATTGGACCCCCCAAAAAAAGTATTGGACCCCCCAAAAAGTATTGGACCCCCCCCCAAAAAGTATTGGACCGCCCCCAAAAACTATTCACACACCCCCGGAAAAACTATTCACACCCCCCCGAAAAGTCCTCACACCAGCTATAACTACTATAATCAAATTAATGCACGTTCTAGAATCCCGATGCATTTGCATCGGGCTCACAGCTAGTATATATATATATATATATATATATATACACATACACAATGCTCTCTTAGCTGATGGAAGAACTGAGGCTTGGGAAGCCTTTCCAGGATATGACACTTGCTGTATGTTGCACTGTTGTGTTGTTGTGAGTCTTTGAAGATGAAAAATTGTTCAATGGCTAGTCAAGCATATGTAAATTCAAAATTAATATTCACCTCTTCCTCCGCCCCTAATCCCGCCCAACCCTGGGCACCAGCGACAGTGATTGAATGCAGTCATATTGCTGTTTATCTCCATTTTTTGGAGCAAGTGAGCTCATCTTGCAGTGGTGAAATCTCTTTCCTTAGCAGCAAACCATCCTTGTTTTTGTCTTGCATTTGTAGAATACCAGGTTATGTTCAGCTTAATGTTGCCATATTCCAGACCTTGCGTATAGTGCTTGTTGTTCTCTATTGAAAATCAACCTTTTTGGTAACCACAGCCTCCCATACACAGTTCTGAGAGGTGTACTTTTTGTTTCATCTTAAATCTCCCATGAGTCCTCAATAAGATTTACCCTCTAACGAAGGCCCACCGAAACATGTGTCGGGTTGGGTGTATGCTGTGGTGACCGCCATTCACACTTATCTCAGGAAAATAAACTCATTATGTACTTATTATGATACTTATTGACATCACATTGCCTTCTGTTACTGTGATCTCAGGGCTGTGTTACATCAAACCGTATTACAGTCTAGGTATTTCCTCCTGCACTTCTCCTACAGTCATTCATTTCAACTTACGTGTATGCATCTTAAAGTCTTTCAGACTTTTTCTACGCATATATGACTATATCTTGGTGTTTTTCCTTTTTTGTGTCATCTGTTACTGTGAGAATAATAAACAAACATTTGAAAATGTACAAAATACATTTCTGACATTCAGAAAAATATCAGCGTTCAATACAGTCACACCTTTTTTTCAGTAATACTATTATGCCTTCATTCCATGGAGATTGTCAGTTTCCTAATCTTTTGACAATCAACATTTTTGGGAACACCCACCACAAGTTCACAGACAGTGTACAAAGAGGTTTACTGTTTTCTTTCATTATAAATCTCTTGTTTAAGAAATTTCCACAGTTCTCATGGTTTAAGTCAGGTTACGAAGGATCTGTGTCCTTGTTCTTTAATCTTTTTGGTGGAGCATTTTCATGTGTAAAAATCATGATTTTCTTGAAAGATGCAGACTTTTTCCTGTTCCACTGCTTGAAGAAGCAGTAGGCTGGAAGAACCTGGCAGTAGGCTTGGGAGTTAATTTTGAGTCCATATTCAATTCAAAAGGGTCCTACTAACTTTATCTAATATATCATTCCCCTAACGCACTTCCGTAAGTTTCGGCGCTACTTCCGTCGTTGTGGCCATGGGCGCGCGGCGGGCATTGCGAGCCGTTGCAGGGGCGCAAGCAATGGTCGCGCAGCAGCCATTGCGAGTCTCCCACCCCGGCGACGACCGGCGAGAGCCGAGCGCCGTGGCCGAAAATAGAACCAAGGGCCTGGCCATGCACAGCTCTAAAGACCGTTATGTATCTCAATGGGAAGTGAGGCGCTATGCTCATTGGTCGGCGCCAGCACGCATCGTCCAATGAGCATAGCGCCTCACTTACAGCGGTAAATTTGAAACTCAAAGTCCTCCATGTATCTCAATGGGAAGTGAGGCGCTATTCTCATTGGTCGCTATGTGCTGGCACCGACCAATGAGAATAGCGCCTCACTTACAGCGGTAAATTTGAAACTCAAAGTCCTCCATGTATCTCAATGGGAAGTGAGGTGCTATTCTCATTGGTCGCTGTGTGCTGGCGCCGACCAATGAGAATAGCGCCTCACTTACAGCGGTAAATTTGAAACTCAAAGTCCTCCATGTATCTCAATAGGAAGTGAGGCGCTATTCTCATTGGTCGCTGTGTGCTGGCGCCGACCAATGAGAATAGCACCTCACTTACAGTGGTAAATTTGAAACTCAAAGTCCTCCATGTATCTCAATGGGAAGTGAGGCGCTATTCTCATTGGTCGCTGTGTGCTGGCGCCGACCAATGAGAATAGCGCCTCACTTACAGCGCTAAATTTGAAACTCAAAGTCCTCCATGTATCTCAATGGGAAGTGAGGTGCTATTCTCATTGGTCG
Organism: Allobates femoralis; assembly: GCA_033576535.1. Lineage (NCBI taxonomy): Eukaryota > Metazoa > Chordata > Amphibia > Anura > Aromobatidae > Allobates > Allobates femoralis. The sequence goes on from JARQOC010000003.1 coordinate 450,132,295, forward strand.
GCGCCAGCACACAGCGACCAATGAGCTTCGCGCCTCACTTCCTATGGAGATACATGGAGGACTTTGAGTTTCAAATTTACCGCTGTAAGTGAGGCGCTATTCTCATTGGTCGGCGCCAGCACACAGCGACCAATGAGAATAGCGCCTCACTTCCCATTGGGATACATGGAGGACTTTGAGTTTCAAATTTACCGCTGGAAGTGAGGCGCTATTCTCATTGGTCGGCGCCAGCACACAGCGACCAATGAGAATAGCTCCTCACTTCCCATTGAGATACATGGAGGACTTTGAGTTTCAAATTTACTCAAAGTCAAACTCAAAGTCCTCCATGTATCTCAATGGGAAGTGAGGTGCTATTCTCATTGGTCGGCGCCAGCACACAGCGACCAATGAGCTTCGCACCTCACTTCCTATGGAGATACATGGAGGACTTTGAGTTTCAAATTTACCGCTGTAAGTGAGGCGCTATTCTCATTGGTCGGCGCCAGCACACAGCGACCAATGAGAATAGCGCCTCACTTCCCATTGGGATACATGGAGGACTTTGAGTTTCAAATTTACCGCTGGAAGTGAGGCGCTATTCTCATTGGTCGGCGCCAGCACACAGCGACCAATGAGAATAGCTCCTCACTTCCCATTGAGATACATGGAGGACTTTGAGTTTCAAATTTACTCAAAGTCAAACTCAAAGTCCTCCATGTATCTCAATGGCCAGGGAGGCGCTTCTCTCATTTTACTCATGACAGTAGCAACATTAACCCCTTACATTCCGTTTTATCTGTAATTTCTATAACACAGTGTGTAGTTGTACTGCCACTGCGAAGTTAACCCCTTATATACCATTTCTGCCTTAACTCCATACTTTGTAGTCTCTATTACTACTGCCAGTAGGAACATTAACCCCTTATATTCCATTATTGTTGTTATTTCTATTACACAGTGTATAGTTGTAATGACACTGCGAAAATAACCCATTATATACCAGTTCACCATTAACTGCATATTTGGTAGTGTTTATAACTACTGCCACTGTTACATTAACCCCTTGAACACCATTTTGGATATAATTTACAGCGCTGAGTCTGTTGTGGGAGTGCCTGTGGGACATTAACTCCTTCAATAACATTTTTGATATCATTATAAGTTCCTACTCTGTTATAGTCCTGTTAGTCGGACATTAACTCTTACTACACCTCCACTATATTGCTACCCTCACAGTTCTGCCTACATCACCTACTTAGTCATATATCTGGTGTTTAAGTCTATTATTTAAAACTCTTAAAAAAATTATATACAGATTCTAGACTCCCGATTCTTTAGAATCGGGCTCACAGCTAGTTCTTAAATAATACCAGCTCATAGCAGTACCCCACCTCTAATTTGCTAACATTTCAGTCTAAATGTAGACATGTGCCAGTTACTGACCTAGCCATGGGCCCATCAATCTTGTATATCAGCAGTCACTCTCTTCTCATCAGTCCATAAAACCTTTAGAAAATCTGTCTTCAAATATTTCTTAAAGCATTCACTGATCTCAGGGAGACCAGTCAAGGAAAACACTGCGGGCAGCAAGCTAAAGCACTCAACACAGTGAATTCCTAGGTGCATTGCCCCCTGAGAATTTGAATATGCAAATGGAGTCCGTGGAGCCTCGATTAAGAGTCTCAAACACGGGACTAGCCAGATATCTCTCCAGGGAAGGACCTAGGGATATCTGGCTAGTCCCGTGTTTGAGACTCTTAATCGAGGCTCCACGGACTCCATTTGGATATTCAAATATTTCTTGGTCCAGTCTTAATGTTTCAACTTATGTGTCTTCATCACTGGGGGTCGATTTCTGCTTTCTTTATGTTGGCCATCTCTCTGCTCTGAACTCCTTGTACTTTTAGATACACCAGGGAGATTGCAGTTCTGGAATATGCACAGGAGGATAATGAGTTCCTGACAACTTTACATATCATTCTTCTCAAATCTTTGCAAGTTCATATGCATCTTTTTTTCCTCAGTACATTTTTTGCAACCCTGTGCACTACTTGCAACAAAAATGTTGGTGGTTATTAGATTGCGCACCAATATCTTAGCAATCTCATGAGTGCTGTATCACCCTGACTAGTAACAATTTTTGACTTTTCAGGGTCAGTTAAATCTAATTTTTGGCCCCTTTTGCTAGACGAAAAGAAACTACGGTACCTAATAATTATGAAAACTCTAATAATAATACCTAATAATTATACCCACAGTGAAGAACATATTGGCATATGTAAAATTAAGTCAGTATGTTAGCATACTGAGGGTAAACATATATCCCATTCTTACAGAAATAATCTGCAATGACTAAACAATTGAACTTGAGATCACCATTTGGTAAATATGTGCAGTTCCAATTTAATGCCTTACATTCCAATATCTATAATTTCCTGTTTGATGGTTGCGTTCTAGTACAGGAGAAGACTACGCTACACAAAGCCTATCATCCACACAGATTTGTTTTCTGCTTTACTCTACTACAAAATTCATTGCTTATCATTAGCAAAAGAAGGAACATGAATTCTAAAACTCACCAAAAAATCTTAATCTGTTACATGTACAGCCTGGGGTCCTGTGATGACCCCCGAAACTGTCCTGATTCACCTCCTATGGATGCCTGGTGAGGGCTGGCATTCACAGACAGTGATCACTTTCTCTATGTACTGAAGTGCTGGAGCTCATCAGTACGTAAGACAAGCGATCGCAGTGTGGAACACTAAGGCCCTACAGGGGCCAGTGTAAAATAAAGAAAAATAATAAAAAATGTTTTTAAAAATATGAAAAAAAATACAAGTTCAAATCACCCCTCTTTTATCTCATTGAACTATTGAAAAATACACATATTTGATATCGCCATGTTCAGAAATGCCAGATCTGTCAAAATATAACATCAATAAATCAGATCGGTAAAATACGTAATGGAAGAAAAAGTACAAACTCCAAAATTACATTGTTTGATCACCGCAACATTGCAATAAAATGCAATAAGGGGCGATCAAAACAACGTATCTAACCAAAAATGGTATCATTAGAAACTTCAGCTCAAGCCGCAAAAAATAAGCTGTCACATAACCCCAAATCCCAAAAAATGAGAATGCTACAGGTCGCGGAAAATGGTGCAAAAGTGCAATATGTTTTCTTTAAATACTTTTTAATTTTTTTCACCACTTGCTGATTGTAATTTGCTGGTTGCAGTGAAATCATGGACACATTGTTCTATTATGTTGCTATGTACAAATGGAACAATGTGTCCATGATTCCACTGCAACCAGCAAATTGCAAGCAATATTGCCGTGTGCGACGGTACCTTTAGATCAGGGGCGGACCTACCGTGGTGCAGCTGCACCAGGGCTCCAACCGGGTAGGGGGCCCCTCAAGCCTGCAGAGGGGCCCTCAGCCGACCCCCATGTCCCTGTGTCAGAGGAGAGGGAGTTAACTGAGGGAAGCTTCCTGCTTCTCTCGGCAGATCCCGCCCCTGCTCTCCTTTCCAGCCCCGGCACCCAGAACTACAATGCGGTGCAGGTAAGAGCTGCACGCTCCCCCCTGACCTCCTGACACCCCCAACTACCCCCCCTAGTCCTCGTCTGACACTGCCAGCACCAATTCCCCCCCCATCCTGGTCCTCACCTATGGCTGCACCAGGGCCCGGCAGGCTGAAGGTCCGCCACTGCTTCAGATAACAGTAAATGTATACATGTTTGGTATCTACGAATTCGTACCGACCCGAGGGATCATACCGACATATCAGGTTTACTACATAGTGAACATGGCAACTAGAAACCCCAGAAAACAAATGTGTAATTGCAATTTCACCGCACTTGAAATTTTTTTCCCATTTTTCTGTACACTATATGGTAAAATAAATGATTTCATCTGAAAGTACAACTTACAAGCCTTCATATGTCCTTATTGATGAAAAAATAAAAAAATGTTAAGGCTCTTGGAACAAGGGGAGAAGGGGAGGAAAAACGGAAACCGGAAGATCGCCCAGGCATGAATAATAATATTGATACCAATATGCAAGGAAATATTTTACTTCACATAAAGAATAAACTGCAATCCCATACTGTCCTGTCTGTTTAATGTTCCTATATTCTCAGACACAGCTATTAAACAGAACATAGCTCAGCCATATTTAAAAGATTATCTTGGCACAGAAACATTTCTAGCACATCCATTTCTGGTATTTACCTTTTATTCCAAGCTGTATTGATTACTTTGTTTATGGGATAACCACTTTAATGATGCAATAGCAGATGTCAAAGGTACAATCAAGAATTTTTTAGAGCTCCAAGCCTACCTCCAACTACTGTATCCACACAATGGGAAGCAATAAAGTGCACACTCAGGGGGACACTAATTAATATGGTGAAAGACAAGGCAGTCATATCCTCAAGCTACATCAGCAGACACACACACTACAAACATTTTGGGTTAAAATCTGTAGCGTCCATCATTTACTATCTGGTTCTTTTCACAATTTTGAGGGTTTAAAGGCTGCTCAGATAACAATCAGACTCCCTTTACTCCAGGACACACTACTTAAATACTATTTCTTTACTGGCACAGTGCTCTTTCGAGTCAATTCTTACTTTTTATGATTTAGGGAAGAAAAAGCAGAAGAGGAGTGACTCAGAAAGCTGAAACTACATGTAATATTTGCAAACCCATAATTCACATTGTTGCAATGATTTTACCTTCCCATACCCATGTGATGACAGCCTCAAGCCTCATTAGCAAACATAGGATATTTGATTGTAGTCCTAAATTTTGCATCATTTTATCACCAAACCAGTATATTCTTAAATGAGATTTTTGACAGATAAGAGACCAATGGCTAAACTGCTCACCTTGTTCAGTTGTGCTGGAGGCAAAACTCTTTAATGCAAACAGTATTTAGTTTAGTTGAAGTACTTGATACAGGTGCATCTCAATGAATTAGAATATAATAAAAAACATCCTACATTTCCCCCATCCTACTGTATCCTAACCCACCCCTCATAGACTGTGAGCCCTCGTGGACAGGGTCCCTGCCCCTCCTGTACCTGTACGTCCTGATCGCCTAGATTTAGTGTACTTGTTCTTGTCTCCCTCATCCTCATGTAAAGCGCCATGGAACCTAATGGCGCTATATAAATAAATAATAATAATAATAATAACATCCTGTAGAATGTAAGCCCGCAAAGGGCAGGGTCCTCTCTCCCCTCTGTATCAGTCTGTCACTGTTAGTTTGTTTGTTGTATTTTTAACTTGTTTGTATGTAACCCTTTCTCATGTACAGCACCATGGAATCAATGGTGCTCTATAAATAAATAATAATAATAACTTAATTTATGTTAATAATTAAATACCTAAAGTGAAACACTTATAATATATAGAGTTATTACAAATGGAATGATCTATTTCAAGTGTTTGTTAATGTTGATGATTATGGCTTACAGCCAATGAAAACCCAAAGGTCAGAAAAGTAAAGTAGGGAGGATAAAGTCATCATTTCAGGATTCAACCCCTTAAGCCATAAAGAGATAGTGGCAAACAAGCATAGCATTGCTGTTACAATGCCATAGGTCTGTTCTAGTTCTTCACAAAAATGCATCTCTGAAAAAGACGAATGTTGTCACAATGAAGGAGTACACAATAACTCTCGTGGCTTCATTAAAGTGAACGTTTCCATAGGGGCTTTGGCAGGGAAAGGGTGCGAGGGTTCACATAGATATACTGTTTTTTGGCGATTCACCCAAACAGTAGTCAAGGTCACTGTATTAATGTGAGCCCAGTCTTAGTGTGTAATTTTCCAGTGTTTCCTTATAAAGGCTTCTCCACCCTATTTTGTTTATTCTACTTTCCCCTACTTCTCGCTTTCCCCTTCTTTCCTCCCTAAATGTGTTGTATTTCCTTTTATTTTTTATCTTTTCTCTCTTTAATACATCCTTGTTACTTTTTGTACTCTTATTGATATTTTCGATCGCCAGTCCTACCTGGTAATATTTGTTTAGAAGTTGAACTCATCAGTTTATATACTTGATTATGCTGTTAGAAATAAGATGAATGAATCTTTACCTTCTTAACCCAGGTATCAAACGGTGATGATATCTCTTGGAAGTCGGTAAGTGATTGCTGTCCTGTCTTGGATAAATTATCAGTTCTAAATGTTTTTGTCCTCTATGATAACTTTCTATTTTTGTATTGTTTAATAGAATTTTGCTAACATGATTATATTAACTAATAATATCTAATATATAAAAGCCCAAGGCCACTTCCGTCATTTTGGCCACGACTTCCGTCACTTTGTCATCGGCTAAGTGACGTCACCACAAAGCTACACCCGTCCATCCTATCTATTCTACCCCCCTTCTGGCTTCATCCAGCCCCCCCACCACCAGCTCCATCCTGCCCCCCCGCCGGCTCCATCCTGCCCCCCCCCGCCCGCTCCATCCTACCCCTCCCCCACACCAACTGAATCTTGCCCCCCCGCCGGCTCCATCCTGCACCCCCGCCGACTCCATCCTGCCCCCCCGCCGACTTCATCCTGCCCCCCCCGCCGGTTCCATCCTGCCCCCCCCAAGCCCACTCCATCCCATCCATCCTACCCCCCCCGCCGGCTCCATCCCGCCCCCCCCACACCAGCTCCATCCTGCCCCCTGCCGGCTCCATCCTGCCCCCCCACCCGTTCCATCCTACCCCCCTGTCCGCTCCATCCTGCCCCCCCACACCAGCTCCATCCTGCCCCCCCGCCAGCTCCATCCTGCCCCCCACCGGCTCCATTCCACCCCCCCACCGGCTCCATCCTGCCCCCCCTGTCGGCTCCATTCAGCCCCCCCTCGCCTCCAACCTGCTTCCCCCCCACCGGCTGCATCCTGTCCCTCCCGGCTCCATCCTGCCCCCTGCCCCCGCCGACTCCATCCTGCCCCCCACGCCGGCTCCATCCTGCCCCCCCCGCCCACTCTATCCTATCCATTCTACCCCCCTTCTGGCTCCATCCAGCCCCCCCCCACACCAGCTCCATCCTGCCCCCCACCGGATCCATCCTGCCCCCCCGCTGGCTCCATCCTGCCCACCCCGCCCGCTCCATCCTCCCCCTCCCCCACACCAACTCAATCCTGCCCCCCGCCGGCTCCATCCTGCACCCCCTGCCGACTTCATCCTGCCCCCCCCGCCGGTTCCATCCTGCCCCCCCCACGCCCACTCCATCCCATCCATCCTACCCCCCCGCCGGCTTCATCCCGCCCCCCCCACACCAGCTCCATCCTGCCCCCCGCCGGCTCCATCCTGCCCCCCCGCCGGCTCCATCCTGCCCCCCCCGCTGGCTCCATCCTGCCCCCCCACCCGTTCCATCCTACCCCCCCGCCCGCTCCATCCTGCCCCCCCACACCAGCTCCATCCTGCCCCCCCGCCAGCTCCATCCTGCCCCCCACCGGCTCCATTCCACCCCCCCACCGACTCCATCCTGCCCCCCTGTCGGCTCCATTCAGCCCCCCCCCTCACCTCCAACCTGCTTCCCCCCCACCGGCTGCATCCTGTCCCTCCCGGCTCCATCCTGCCCCCTGCCCCCGCAGACTCCATCCTGCCCCCCACGCCGGCTCCATCCTGCCCCCCCGCCCGCTCTATCCTATCCATTCTACCCCCCTTCTGGCTCCATCCAGCCCCCCCCCCACACCAGCTTCATCCTGCCCCCCCACCGGATCCATCCTGCCCCCCCACTGGCTCCATCCTGCCCACCCCCGCCCGCTCCATCCTCCCCTCCCCCCACACAACTCAATCCTGCCCCCCGCCGGCTCCATCCTGCACCCCCCGCCGCTTCATCCTACCCCCCCCGCCGCTCCATCCTGCCCCCCCTGCCGGCTCCATCCTGCCCCCCCACCGCCGCTCCATCCTGCCCCCCCCCGCGCGCCCATCCTGCCCCCGCCCGCTCCATCCTGCCCCCCGCCAGCTCCATCCTGTCCCCCGCCCACTCCATCCTGCCCCCCCCGCCAGCTCCATCCTGCCCCCCCCGCCAGCTCCATCCTCCCCCCCCCCGCCGGCTCCATCCTGCCCCCCCTGCCGGCTCCATCCTGCTCCCCTACCCGCTCCATCCTACCCCCCCCCCCTGCCAGCTACATTCCCCCCCCCCCCCCCGCCGGCTCCATCCTGCCCCACCCGCCTGCTCCTGCTCCCCCCCCACTCCATCCTACTGCCCCGCTCGCTCCATCCTGCCACCACTCCACCCCCCGTCACCATCCTGCCCCTCTGATCCATCCTGCCCCCTGGCAGTTAGCGGTCATGTGACCGATCAGCTGATCGGTTTCCCAGGCAACGACGGGTCCTAAAGGCCTGTAGGACCTAGAAGACAGAGGTGGAGCGAGCTGGCGGACAGGTGAGTATCCTCACTGAGGATTTTTTTATTTTTTTGGGGGGAGGAGCGGGGGGAGCTGAGTATTGCCATATACCATAGTGCTGCTATACATGTACTCTAATACAGTGGTGTTCAAAAGTCCTGCATAGGCGTGAAGAAAACTATATATTTCATACTTCTGCATCTCTACAGTGAAACTGGTGGAACATATATGTTTTTGTAATCCCTCATTGTATGCCATACTCATTTTTGAATGTCCCAAGTGTATAAATTGTTATGGTATGCGCATTTTTGATATTTTTTTTTTACAGCATAACTATACCTACACCAGTACAGTGTGTAGAATGGTGAACAGGTTTTTAAGTTCATTAACTTCCAATGCAAGTTCACACAGACTTAAATGTTACTTTTTATGATTTATTATTTTTTATTTAATTCAGAGTCCTGAAAAGGGCCTTTTGAGTGCATCTTTAGCTTCTAATACTTTATTGGCCGGCCTTTGCTCTTGAGCACCAACGTGCATCCCTGTGGCATTGAGTAGACAAGCTTCTGCAGATGTTCACGAGTGATGATGTGGTTCCAGGCCTGTATCAGAGCCTCAATCAACCCTCTCTTGGTCCTTGGCTGTTTTTTAGATATCTGTATTGATACCTTGTGCCACAAATTTTCAATTGGATTGAGGTCCGGGGCCTGGGCTGGCCAGTCAATAGTAGCCACCTTGTTCTTTTTTTTCCATTCCGTTACTGTCTTAGCTCTGTGACAAGGAGCATTATCATCTTGGAAGATATAATGCCCTGAAAACAGGTGTTGAGCAGAAGGCAGCATTTTCTTATTAAGGATGTCTATGTATTTTTTTGCATTAACCATACCCTCCACAATATGAAGCCTTCCAACACCATTGGCTGCCATACAGCCCCAGACCATTACTTTCATCGGATGTTTCACAGAGAAGCTCAAACACTCTATCTTGTACTCTTCATGTGGAAACCTTCTCACATAAGACTTGCCATCATTTCCTAAAATGCAAAAAGTGCTTTCATCACTAAATAGCACTTTTTCCCACTCCTCCTTCCTCCATTTTGAATATTTCAATGCCCACAGTTTTCGCCTTTGTCTTTGTATGGCTGTCATCAATGGCTTCTTTCGGGCCTTGCACCCTCTCAATCCTGCTTCCAAACATCTCTTCCTAACAGTTGATGTTGCTACCTCAATATTGCACTTTTCGTGCCATTCTCGCAGAAGCTGAGGAGAGGTGAGCATTCGATTGGCAAGGGATGTTCTTATCAGTACTCTATCCTCCCTTTTAGTTGACTCTCTGGGCCGACCAGATCTGGGCCTGTCCTGGGTAATTCCAAGCTGCTTATGTTTCTGTCAAATTCTTACGACTGTACTCTGATTACAGCCGACCTTCCTTGCGATCTGGGGGCCAGTATAACCCTCTTCATGTAGCACCACAACTCGCACACGATCCTCCGCTGACAAAAATCTGAAGGCTCCCATCATAAAGCTCTACAGTATGATTCACTAGATAGACCAACAGATAAAACAAACAAACAAAGCAGCAGATGTGATGCAATGTAATGGAAAGTGATTGGCTGCCATATCCAGGTTATGATTGATCACAAGAACCTCATCTGTGATTGCCTAATTTTGGATCTGAAGCTGTACAATATTTAGTTGTGCTCTCAATTCCCATATTGTTGCAATAATTTCAGGCAAAACTGCTTCAAAAGCTAAAAATATTACAGGGATAGAATGCAAAATTGTATTCTGAACAAAACCATATATAATAAGTCATATTAGCATCGAAGATATTCGACAGAAAACGTTTAAAACTTGAAAAATCAATTTATGCTATGCCTATGCAGGACTTTTGAACACCACTGTATATCGCCATATACTATAGTGCTATAAATTTCCACCATATATTATAGTGCAACTCTACATATACTGTAATATACTGCCATATACTATAGTGTTGCTATACATGTGCTGTAATGTATCGCCATATACTATAGCGCTGCTATACATGTAATGTAATGTACCACCATATACCATAGCGTTGCTATACATGTACTGTAATGTACCGCCATATACCATAGCGCTGCTATACATGTGCTATAAAATACCACCATATACTATAGTGCACCTGTACATATACTGTAATATATTGCCATATACTATAGTGCTGCTATACATGTGCTATACTTTACCGCCATATACCATAGCGCTGCTATATCTAATATATAAAACCCGAAGGCTCACTTCCGTCACTTTAGCCATCACTTTCGTCACTTTGTCATCGCCAAAGTGACGTCACCACAGCGCTACAACCCGTCCAGGGTGGACCAACATGCCGGCCCTAAGCGGAGCGGGACTCAGGCAGCTCCGCCATGCTTACGGCCGCCCCTACACTGCCTAAAACACACATCACGGGCGGGAGACGACCGGCGTTAGCTGGCGGCTCTCAGCGGAATGGCGGCCGCACGGACCGGCCTCCGCTCCTGGACTGGGCCGAGGCTCCGGGGTCAGCCCTGTGCCGGACACCGAGCAGGAGGCCAAGTGGCCCCGGGGATATGGAGCCAGCTGGTGTGCAGCCTGGAGGGAGGGAGAGAGGTGTGCAGCCTAGAGGAGGAGAGGTGTGCCGAACGGTGATGTCGCCGCTCCAGCCTCCTCTCTCCTCACCCCTCCACCCGCACCTCTCCTCACCCTTCTAACCGCACCTCTCCTCACCCCTCCATCCGCACCTCTCCTCACCCCTTCAGCTACACCTCTCCTCACCCCTCCAGTGCACCTATCCTCACCCCTCCATGCGCACCTCTCCTCACCCCTCCAACCGCACCTCTCCTGACGCCTGAAGCCGCACCTCTCCTGACGCCTGCAGCCGCACCTCTCTTCACCCCTCCAGCCGCACCTCTCCTGACGCCTGCATCCGCACCTCTCCTCACCCCTCCAGCCGCATCTCTCCTCACCCCTCCGGCCTCACCTCTCCTCACCCCTCCAGCGCCACCTCTCCTCACCCCTCCAGCCTCCCGCCACATCATACTCTGCTATCCACAGAGCCGCCTCTATACTTTGCTACCCACAGAGCCGCCTGTATATTCTGCTACCCACAGAGCTGCCTCTATACTCTGCTACCCACAGAGCCGCCTCTATACTCTGCTACCCACAGAGCCGCCTCTATACTCTGCTACCCACAGAGCCGCCTCTATACTCTGCTACCCACAGAGCCGCCTGTATACTCTGCTACCCACAGAGCTGCCTGTATAATCTGCTACCCTCAGTGCCCCCTGTATACTCTGCTACCCACTGACCCGCCTGTATACACATAATTCATTTCAGCACGCTCCCGATGCAATTGCATCGGGCCCCTGACCACTGCACACTGCCCCAACCACTGCACTCTACCCCGACCACTGCACTCTGCACCGACCACTGCACTCTGCCACTGACCACTGCACTCTGCCCCTGACCACTGCACTCTGCCCTGAAGCAGACTAGGAGCCACTGAGCCTCCGTATACTCTGCTAACCACTGAGCCACAGTATAGTCTGCTAACCACTGAGCCCCCCTATACCCTGCTAACCATAGGCTAGAATACCCGATTCTTTAGAATCGGGCCGCCATCTAGTAGATTATATTTATACAGTTGTACATAAAAATGTTCATATACATATACAGTATGCAATGCTAGATAAACTGCAAACCATGGGTAGTGTTCATTTAGAAGAATACAATATTAAGAAGAAAGTATTTCAGAATCTTTTCTTTCAGCAGTTGAAAATAATGTAGCTCATGCAGGGAAACACAGCATGCGATTCTGAGATGAAATATGTTGCAAAGTACTATGGATCATTTGGCAAGTTTTAATGGAGGTGTGAAATGAAAAAGTATAAATTGTCCTTGTTTTGGGGATTAAGATATCTATATCATGCGCCAGAGAGAAAAAATATTACGGTAATTGTCTAATACAGTAGAGTAGAAGAGTGATTATGGGTAATCTATAAGTATAATATGAAGGAAGCATTATGTTAACATTTATCTTTAATAAGGAACCATAATGCAAAGTGAATAAACAAATACCATTTGATCTGTAATCTTCCTTCTTTTATTTGAACTGATTCAAAAAATAATCTCCAAACTCTATGAGACAAGTCTGATATATTGGATGGGGTTTCTAACTTTTTAGTTTGGTTGCCATATTTAGTAAAGATTAGGAATTCAGTCATACATTCTTTTTGTCACTCCGCATGTTGCCAAAGTGGCGGCAGAGTGCCAGGGTTGTCAACCATCCAAAAACTCCAGGACAGTCCATAAAAATAAGGCGTATTTTTGCCCCGTTCATAAAAAATATTAAGTTGTCCGTGATCTTTTTTAAGTTGAAAAACCATATACAGATTAATTTGGCTGTAATGATCATTTTACATTTTAAAGTGCAACTAATGTCTTCATATCAGAATTGCAGGCTGTAGGCATAAATCACTTATAACCAATGATTTATTATGTTTTTTTTAATGTGACTATCAAAATGTTGGCTGTTCGTGATTTTTTGATAAGCTGCCCAGAGAAAATGGCAAGTTGGCAACCCTGCATGGTGCTGTGACATACATGACCTAGTTTAGCTGAAAGCCACAGGCTAGAATTAATTTTATGCACTAGGATTATCATTTCTATTATTTCTACTATTAATGGCCTTGAGCTCAATCTTGAGCCATAGTGACTTGATGGATGAATGTTCTGTAGGATCAGTGATCTTGTCCAAGCCTAGATAGATCCACTAGAGTCTTCTCCGCCATTTTCTTGATAGTATCAAGCCTTTGGGTTGCATATCTTTTTCTTTACCTTGTTCCTTTTAGTCTGCCAACCATGATCTCCTTTGCTAGTGCTTGCTCTCTTCATGTGAGGTGTCCAAAATAGATAAGTAAAAGCTTAATGATCATTACTTCGAGTGACTTGTCTGGCTTCCTTTGTTCCAAAATTGAATTGTTTGTTCTTCTTGCTATCCATGGTATTGATAACATCCTTCTCCAGCACCACATTTCAAAGGCATTGATTCTTCTTCTGTTTTATTTCTTTTGTTCCAAGTTTCACATCCATATGTTACCACAGAAAAGACAAAACTATGTGTAAGCCATGTCTTCAACATCAGTGTAATGTACCTTGATTTGAAGACCAGGTCCAGTGGCTTCATTAGATTTGACCATAGCTAGTCGCCTTTTGTCTTCTGGTGTCACTGTTGCATCTTGAGTGATCATTAATCTGAGTAGGTTGAAGTCCCTTACAACTTCCAGTTTGTTGCGATCCACCTAAAACATGTTCTGCTTGTACCTGGTAATAGTCAATATATAGTAACATTATTTGCACAGGGCTTCATAGACATCATAATCACTGTCCCAGTCTATTCCATGCTGACTTAGGCTGCCTTCAGACTTGCAGATGCATCTGCAGCGTTTTGCAGATGCATCTGCAAGCATCTGCATGCAGACCACGGCCCCTATGTTTATAATGGAGCGCACGGCGGTCTGCAGATGCTTGCAGACCGCCATGCGCTCTCATTGCCCGCCATTAGTGACCTGTGCGCATGCGGATGCCTGCGCACAAATCACACACTCGAGATGTTGCGTCCCTGGTGCGGGCGGGAGTGTGTGATTTGTGCGCAGGCATCCGCCTGCGCACAGATCACTAATGGCGGGCAATGAGAGCGCACGGCGGTCCGCAAGCATCTGCAGACCGCCGTGCGCTCCATTATAAACATAGGGGCCGCGGTCTGCATGCAGGTGCTTGCAGATGCATCTGCAAAACGCTGCAGATGCATCTGCAAGTCTGAAGCCAGCCTTAGCACATCCTAGAAACACCATTAGAGGATTACTAATAGGGCAATTCTTCAAAAAAGATCTGTACAAATGATGAACAATTTAACTGAAAAAACAAGCAAGAGGCGCCAGCACTACCAGAAAACATATTACAATAAAAATTGTGTAAATACACATATTACTTCCAAACTGTAAAAATTGAGACATTTGGCAAAAGATTTAATAATCTTTTGAGCCATCCTGCTCACTATGCTACTAGTGTGTCATGAGACCCCAAACATGAACATAAAGTGGACCATATAAAGCTAGCACTCACCTGGTTCATCTCAGACATGCTTCCAAGGTGCCAGGTCAGTACAAGTGAATTAAAGGTAATTCAGGCCCCTACACCTGCAGCCTGCAGTTAACTGTGAAAAGCTCAGAAATTTGTGGTGTAGGCTGCAGGTGCAGGGCCCTGAGTTACCTTAATTCATTTTTACTGACCTGGCACCTTGGAAGCAGGTCTGAGATGAACCAGGTGAGTGCCATCTTTATATGGTCTACTTTATGCTCATGTTTGGGGTCTCATGACACAATAAAAATTAAATAATATAGAGTAAGACCACCCTATCTGAGAATGCCTTGATGTTGGCAAGTTGGCTCAAAAGATTATTTAATCTCTTGCCAAATGTCTCATTTTTTACAGTTTGGAAGCAATATGTGTATTTCCACAATTTTTATTGTACTATGTTTTCTGGCAGTGCTGGCGCCTTTTGTTTTTTCCCACAATTTAACTGACAAGCAAGAGACCAAACTCAGAAATTTGAATAACATGGTTACAAGTCAGAGATGTATTAGAAAAGAATGCCGCCATGCAAGTAAAACATCCAGAGATGCATTACTGTATATAATACTGATGTATGTAAAGTGCTATGGAATTAATAGCGCTATATAAATGAATAAATATTATATTATTATCATTTGAATCAAGGATCCAAAAAAGAAAACCAAAAGAATGAGGTACATTTTAAAGTACCGCAATCAGTGGCAAGACCTAAGAAATATTTTAAATAAACTTTGGAGATTATTTTGGATCCAAAAAGAGCATGTCCAGCTCATATGCTCAGGTGCACAGTCAGATGCAAATGTAAAATGGCCAAAATAAAAGTAAGACCTACACTCAAGGACTCCAAGGTAAGAAAATATATTCAATGTCCCACCCCCTTCCCTTTCTCTTCCACTTTTTGTGCACCTTGTTGTGCCCTTATTGGCATATCTTTGCCTATGCTACTTTTTGTATTTTATATGCATTAAATACATTTTCTTACCTTGGATTCCTTGTGTGCCAATCCTATTTTTTCCCTGGACATTGGAAATTATTACTAACAGACCTAAATTTAACGATAATAATGCCTTTAACCCCTTCTATGTAATTAGATTAAGGAAAACAAGGTTCTCCTGTGAATCAGTACCTATGGTGTATTTTGCTGAAATGTGAGCGTATCACATTCAACTTTCCTGGTTGTGCTGGCCGGCACAACACAGTTAAATCACATAAAATCCTCCCTGGATTCCCAGAAGTGCGGCATCGTGGAGGTCTTCACCCAGTCTGAATTTCCTTGTCCAGTTAATCCCGAGCTGCATGATTAGGGCGATCCAGGTGAAACTTGGAGCAGGGGTAATGGATGAGGCTCAGATTTACAGACAGCACCAACTACAATTCAACAAGGGAATAAATTAGTAGTATACTGAAACTGGTCTTTTCTGGTGCCCTGTATATCACACATTTTGTTTCAGTATACTTTAACTCCATCTATGGTCACCAAAGGATTAATAAGCTTGTGTTATCCACTGATACTCAGTCATTGTGATTAAAATAGAGTTACAGTAAACATATATGTACTCCAAACCAAGGGATTCTTCCCTTGTGATTTATGCAAGGCCTGTGGCAATATAGTGAAGTGTAAAGAATTCACTAATCACAATGGATCCAAAAGTTTTGATATTATGAAGTTTATTACCTGTGCATCCAAAGGAGATATTTACCAAGCCTAATGTCTGTGTGGAAAACTATATGTTGGCTTAATAACCTGAGAATTAAAAGCTTGAATAAGTGAACACTGCAGGGATATCGAAAAAATACGACTATTAACAATTTGTCTCAACTCAAACCAATTCACCGCCACTTCAAAACATACCAAGGCTGCAATTTAAGCTTATTAAAATCAAAGGCTGCTCTAGGAATTTGAGGGGCCAACCTGTCAAAAATGTTAGCCCAATTGGAAATGGCCTTATTGTCTGAGTACTGTGACCCCCCCCCATGGTCTTAATGATTTTTTTTGCATTTGGAGCATTTCTCTAAATGCTGGCTAAATTATTTATTTATTTATTTATTTATTCATGTGATGAATTATGCTTTGGGTTATGAATTATGTTTGGGGGAGGGAGGGTTAGATATTTTCATTGTTTTATTAGGTTTTTAAGGATAAATTAATTTTAGCCTGCATTTTATTAATCATCTTTGTTTTCAATATATACATATACAGTAGCACTCCCTTTTAGGTAGGACTTGATGAAGATCCCATATACTTACAAGAAGTACTTGTCATATTCATATGAAGAATCAAGTCTTTAATCCCAATTATATATCTTTTTTTTCCTTTTTTCCTTTTAGTCCATTGAACGTCTGTATTATTTGTGTCTATTTCACACGTTTCTTTTATATTATAGTGATATAAAATTATTTGTTGTATTATATTTATGCTTTGGGAAAAATTTAGTACCGTGTATATACTCGTGTATAAGCCGAGTTTTTCAGCCCAAAAATTGGGCTGAAAAGTCCCCCCCTCGGCTTATACACGGGTCAATACGGTAATATATGTGTTTCACTTTGGTGGGGGCTGTGTCCGGGTGCTGGGGAGGCTGGACGAGGCGGGGGGAGGCTGGTGACTGAGCGGCCCGTCACATGGGGCCGCTCATTAGATATGCACGGCTCCCCCCGCCCATCACAGCGGCAGGGGGAGCCGTGCATACAGCCCCCAGAGGTATACAGCAAGCCCCCATAGGTATACAGCAGGCCCCCAGTGGCACTCGTTCCCCACACTGTGCAGAGCCCCCCCGCTGAATTATCTTACCATCCAGCGTCTTCATCACCGGAGGTCTTGCAGTCATCATCGCGCGTTCCGGTCTCACGTGACCCGGCGCGATGACGTCATCCCACTGCGACCGCCGGGTCACATGAGACCGGGAACGCAGCGCGCGAGGACGGACTGCAGGACCTCCGGTGATGAAGACGCTGGATGGTAAGATAATTCAGCGGGGGGGTTCTGCACAGTGTGGGGAACGAGTGCCACTGGGGGCCTGCTGTATACCTATGGGGGCTTGCTGTATACCTATGGGGGCTTGCTGTATACCTGTCCTGGGGGCTTGCTGTATACCTATGGGGGCTTGCTGTATACCTATGGGGGCTTGCTGTATACCTGTCCTGGGGGCCTGCTGTATACCTATGGGGGCTTGCTGTGTACCTATGGGGGCTTGCTGTGTACCTATGGGGGCCTGCTGTATACCTGTCCTGGGGGCCTGCTGTATACCTATGGGGGCTTGCTGTGTACCTATGGGGGCTTGCTGTATACCTGTCCTGGGGGCCTGCTGTATACCTATGGGGGCTTGCTGTGTACCTAAGGGGGCCTGCTGTATACCTGTCCTGGGGGCCTGCTGTATACCTGTCCTGGGGGCCTGCTGTATACCTATGGGGGCTTGCTGTATACCTATGGGGGCTTGCTGTATACCTGTCCTGGGGGCCTGCTGTATACCTATGGGGGCTTGCTGTGTACCTATGGGGGCCTGCTGTATACCTGTCCTGGGGGCCTGCTGTATACTTATGGGGGCTTGCTGTATACCTATGGGGGCTTGCTGTATACACCTCTGGGGGCCTGCTGTATACACCTCTGGGGGCCTGCTTTATATACCTCTGGGGACCTGCTTTATATACCTCTGGGGGCCTGCTTTATATACCTCTGGGGGCCTGCTGTATATACCTCTGGGGGCCTGCTGTATATACCTCTGGGGCCTGCTGTATATACCTCTGGGAGGGCCTGTATACCACACTGCTGCAGGCTGTATACGTGTTCTGGGGTCCACCCTCGGCTTATACGCGAGTCAATAAGTTTTCCCAGTTTTTGGGGGCAAAAGTAGGGGGGTCGGCTTATACACGGGTCGGTTTATACACGAGTATATACGGTACTTACAAATGAAAAACAAAACTAATTCGTTATCGGATAAAACACCATCTTAGGCTGCTTTCACATCAGCGTTTTTTTTAAATCGCGGCAGATGCGGTGAAAAAAACGCATCTGCCGCGATTACTGCATAACCGCTGCACTTGCAGCACAGTTGCGGCACAGTTGCGGCAAGCCCCATACAATGTATATGCGGGCTTGCGGCAGGTGCGGCAAGTGCGGTTTTGGCACTTGCGCCAGGTGCGGCTACAGAAGGTTGGAAACAACCGGGTGTCTCATGTGCACGTTCCAACGGTTCCTAACCGTACCTGGTACCGCCTTTACACGCCGCTACAAGGTGCTCTACAGAAGGTTTAATCTATCCCTGGAAAGAAGGCTGGCTAAAACATGATGCTATTGCAATTGTGTAGTGTGACTGGTCAGCTCCTTAAATATGCCGCCCTATGCAGGGACAACCAATCGTAACGCAGGATCTTCCTCCAATGATCAGTGATGGGGCGTGGTATCCCGGAGGCTGTGTCACGCCCCAGGGAGTTCACTAGGTGTCGAAAAAACCTTCTTGTTTCTCATTTAGACGCCGCTACCATCGTGTTGAAACCTCGCGGTGTTTTGGCGGTGCAAGATACAATTGTCTCCGACACCTGGTTGTTTCCAACCTTCCGTAGCGGCGTGTAAAGGTACCTTTATGGATGACAAAGTGATAGTCGACAATTCTAATACTAATAATACTGGTCTGGCACCTTTTTTACCAAGAAAGCACCCAAACATGCTAATAAATAATTTTTTCCATCCAAAACGTGGCAAAAGAAAAACACCAGAAGGTGGTGCAGGGGAGGCTGCAGAAAGAAAAAAGACAGGGAAAATCCTTTGTTAAAAATCAATGGAATAAAATCTGATAACATTTTTAATCTCTCTAATCATGAATTAAGAGAACTTGAAAACAAGGTCCTAAATAAAGGGCTTTCCTTTTGTTCGGAACATGAACCAAAGGATTTAGATCTTTTTTTAGATCTTCATAAATTTACAAGAAATATTACCCTCAAACGCCATTTTTTGATTAGTCCCCCAGCTGTTAAAAACTTTAATGCTTCTGCCACTAAAGGGTCCTTTTATCCTGATGTCAAATCTAAAATTTACTCATTAGATAGTAAAGGGGTTCACATTGAAGCCTTTCATTAACTGGTTCTAACCTGTTAACGACAGCCGTACGTCTCTAGACGTCGGCTGTCATTACCCCTGTGTTTGAAGTGAGCTCCGGCGTGGAGCTCACTTCAAACCTCCGACATCTCAGCTGATCTCACTAGCTGAGATGTCGGTCTAACAGCACCGATCGGTCCCGCCATCCGATCGGTGCTGTTAACCCCTTAGGTCCCGCCATCAATCTCTTAAAGCGGGATCTAAGGGAGCCGGAGTCGGCAGCGCGCGCTTACCGGGCTCCAGGGGAGATCTCGCGATAGTATCGCGGGATCTCCCATGCTGATGTGACAGGCCAGGGTCCTGGCTTGACCCTGGAACCTGTCATGGAGCATTTCCTGCTTGTGGTTTGCAGGGGCTGCCAACCACAACAGGTCCGCGATTCTGACACATACAGAGGAGCTGCAGCTCCTCTGTATGTGTCAGAAGTGATCGGACTGTGCATCTGCATGCCTCTCTATGGGGCAGTGTAAAATTAAGAATCAATAAACAAATAAAGTTTTTACAAAGTTGAAAAAAAAAAAAAAACATAAAAGTTCAAATCACCCCCCTTTTCTCCCATCCACAATAAAAGTATTAAAAAATTAAATAAAATACACATATTTGGTATCGCCGCGTTCAGAATCGCCCGATTTATCAATATAAATAATCAAATATTGAGAGCCATAAACTGCGTAGCGCAAAAAATGGTTCAAACGCCAAAATTATGTTTTTTTGGTTGCTGCAATAATGCTAAAAAATGCAATAACGGGCGATCAAAACAGCTGTGACAGCGGCTGCAGTATGAGCGGCGCATATACCAGCCGCTGTCACAGCACAGTTAACTCTCTGCTTACCGGCGCTGCAGTGATCGGTAAGCAGGGAGTTAAATCCAGCAGCTTATGAATGAGTCGGCTCTGTGCAGTCGGCACTGCTTAAGCGTTGCTATAGTAACCGATAGTTTGGTTACTATAGCAACGGGGTGGGCGGTGACGTCACCGCTTAATGCTCACAGCCTCACTGACTCATCACACAGCAGGGGAGCGCATTTCCGCCCCCTACTGTGTGATGTGTGATGTAGCAGAGCTGAATGAGTTCAACAAGAAGAAGGAAGACAGAAGAGAGAAGAAAGAAGAGAGAAGACCTGGATCTTTGGAGGGATATGTGGTGGTAATAAAGATGGTGTCCCTAATGCTGTCTGTGTCTTTATTTTTAATAAAGAATTTTTCTCTGTGTGGTGTTTTTTTAACCCTTTATTGGAGATTCTTAGTGGCCGGGTCAAACTTGGCCTGATATTAAGAATCTCGGGCTTAATACCAGCTTGTATAACAAAGCTGGTATTAACCCCTTTATTACCCAACGTGCCACTGCCACCAGGGCCGCTGGAAGAGCCCGGTAAGGCGCCTGGAAATGGCACTTATTATTAATGCGCCATTTTCAGGGGCGACTGCGGGCTGCTATCCTTTAGCGTGGGGGGGCCCTATAACAATGGGCCCTCACCCCGCTGAGAATGCCAGCCCTCAGCTGCTTAGTTTTACCTTGGCTGGCATGGAAAATAGGGCGGAGCCCATGCATTTTTTTTTGCCAGCCAAGGGGAAATTAAGCAGCTGAGGGTGGCAGCTTGCAGTTTGCCTGCTTTCATCAGGCTAGACTTAAAAATGCTGCAAAGCCCCACGCGTTTTTTTTTTTTAAATAATTATTTATTTTACACCCTACAACGCCAGGTTGGTTGCCATACACTAATGTGTATGGCAACCAAGCAGAATCACTGTCCAGACTGAAAAAATCCAGTCTGATTACAACAGCCAATCACAGAGGCTCCCACAGAGTGTGAGCTCCTGTGATTGGCTGTTAGTTTGACAGTGCAGTGAATATGTAATGAGCTTAATAGGCGGCCCTGGAAGTAACAGCGGGAGCAGTTATAACAATTATACAGGACTCGGATTCGTAGACTCGCTCAGACTCGCTCAGACTCGCTCAGATTCGCTGCTGACAGCGGGTATCCGTGAAGTGGACCGATTGTTTAAACTATTTGGGGAGATTCAAGCTACATAGCGATGTGATATAGCGAGTCTAGCGAGTGAGAAAAAGTAAACTCTGACAAAACTAGGATTGCCATTGACTTGCATTGGACTCGTTACTGTACGAGTAATCGCTGGGAAAGTCGCCGAGTACCGAGTCCTGCGAGTCCCTTACTACTCGCCGAGTAACGAGTCCTAGCGAGTAGACTCGCCCATCCCTACTGTTAAGGATTAATTTAAATCTGTATAGTCAGGAGGGGTAATATAAGCCAATTGTCTATACCTCACAAGACGCTGTCTACCTGTAAGCAGCATTTGTAGCTGGTGTCTAGCCTGTAATATCTAATTTCATCAATCCATCTAAAAGACATTCATTGGAATCGTTCAGTTAGTTGTGTACAGGAAGCGTATATAGCACACCATTCAAAATGCGCAAGGCCGGTGGCAAGGGACCAGGAAGTGGACGTGATGGTGGTGCATGCAGAGGCCGAGGCTGTGAGCAAGCTCGAATTGGGCCACGGGAAACGCCAACATCATCTCGCTTGACCTTCCTGTCCCAATTTCTAGGGGACCGCAGCAATACACCACTTTTAAATCAAGAGCAGTGTCAACAGGTTGTTAGTTGGATAGCAGATAATGCTTCCAGTCAGTTAGGCACCACCACAAACACCCTGTCTTCCACACAGTCAAGTGTCAGTAGCCATTAGACTGGACCGCATATTCGTCACCCTTATCCTCCTTCCTCCCACCATGCCGAGTGTGATCCCACACTTGGACACTCTGAAGATATGTTCAGAATGCCCTTCATGGATTGAGGCCTCTCGCCCGCTCCGCTTAAACTTGGGCCTAAGGAGATCGTATCTAGCGATGCCCAAATACTTGAGCAGCCACGGTCGCATGAAGGCGACGGTGGGAATGTGTCACAACAAGAGGTGGACGATGATGTGACACAATTGCCAGACAGTCAGGAGGAGGACCAGGGTGCAGAAGTGGAAAACTATGTGGTGGATGATTCAGTAACTGACCCAACCTGGCAGAAGGACATGCAGAGCGAGAACAGCTGCAAACAATAGGAGGGAGGCGTAACATCACAACAGGCTGGAAGAAGCAGAGTGGCGGGCAACCGTTCCTCGTAACAGCAACATGACACAAGTTGCCAGTACAGCAGTTAGGTCTTCCCGTGTCTGGAAGTTTTTTAGGGAGTCTGCAGAGAATTCAAAAAAGGCCATTTGCAACACCTGCCATGCCAGCATCAGCAGGGGTAGCAAAAGTAGCAGCCTGACCACCACCAGCATGATCAGGCACATGACAGCAAAGCACCCGACTTTGTGGGATGTAGCACAGGGTCCAGGAGCAGTGTCTGCGCTGTTTCTTCCACTGTTGTGCATGCAAGGTAATCCCCTGTCTATAGTGCATGTGAAGATGCCTCCTGTTCTGTACCTGTCGTTGCACAATCAGAAATGCCACCATCATCAACCACGTCCTTGTCCCAGCGCAGCGTTCAGATATCAATACCCCAGTCATTGGAAAGCAAGCACAAATACGCTGCCAATGACCCACACGCCACATTCCTAAATGTGCACATTTCGCGACTGCTTGCGCTGGAAATGTTGCCTTTTAGGCTAGTGGAGACGGAAGCATTCCGCAACCTGATGGCTGTGGCCATCCCTCACTACTCGGTCTCCAGCCACCACTATTTCTCCTGATGTGCCATACCCGCATTACACAAGCGCGTGTCCCAAAACATTAGCCGTGCCCTTAACAACGCTGTTTCTGGCAAAGTCCACCTAACCATGGACACGTGGACAAGTGCTTGTGGGCAGGGACGCTACATCTCGCTGATGGCACACCGGGTTAATATAGTGGAAGCCAGGACCCAGTCGGACCTTGGGACGGAACACGTCCTCCTGACACCAAGGATTGCGGGCCATAACTCAGTCAGGGTTGCCTCCACAGTCTATAGCTCTGAAACGTCATCCTCCTCTTCAGCCTCCACAACAGTCCCAAGCTGGAAGGTCTGCAGCACTGCCACGGCCAAGCAGCAACAAGCTGTGCTGAAGCTAATATGTGTAGGTGACAAACCCCACAATGCTGATGAGTTGTGGACAGCTCTGAAAGAGCAGGCAGATCATTGGTTCACACCATTGAACCTAAAGCCAGGCATGGTTGTGTGTGACAATGGCTGTAACCTGGTTGTGGCTCTGAGGCGAGGCGAGCTTACACATGTGCCATACTTGGCCCATGTGCTCAACCTGGTGGTTCAACGGTTTCTTAAATCCTACCTGGAGCTGCCGGATCTGCTTGTCAAAGTACGCTGCCTGTGTGCCCATTTTAGAAAGTCGCCTACTGCTTCGGCCGTTCTTGCTGGGTTTCAGCAGCGTTTGCAGCTTCTGGCTCACAGACTGGTGTGTGATGTCCCCACATGTTGGAGTTCCACCCTGCAGATGTTGGTCAGGATTTTTGAGCAGAAGAGGGCAATTGTTGACTACCAGCATCAACTAGGCCGTCAGTATTCAGTTCAAACTCCACACATAAGACCTCTGAAGTGGACATGGATGTCTGACATATGTACAGTGCTCCAAAACTTTGAGGACTCCACCAAGATGGTGAGCAACAACAACGCCATCATTAGCATCACCATCCCGCTTCTCTGTATCTGCTCTCTGCCCAAAATCAAAGACGATGCATTGCAGGAGGAGCACGATGAGATGGAGCAAGGAACCATAGTGGGTGATTACACACAGCCCAGCTTCATCTCATCCCAACGTGCATTGGGGAACAATGACGAGGAGGAGGATGAGGAAGAGGAGTTAGAAGAACAGGAGTTAGTTATATGCGAAATTGACGGCACTACCTGCACTACCATCATACCGTTGGTCCAGCTTGGATGGCCAGAGGACAGGGATGAGGAGGAGGATGAGTCCAGCATGGTCAGTTATCCTGTTGTTGATGACCCTGAAGTCTTGCCTGTTACCGGTCTGGCGCGCATGGCTGACTTTATATTACGCTGCCTGTCCCGTGACCCTCGTGTTATCAACATCTTGGCGGACACTCATTACTGGTTGGTTACACTTTTAGACCCACGCTACAAGGAGCACTTTATTTCTCTTATTCCACCAGCGGAGAGGTCTACAAAATGTTGCAGTACTAGAAGGCCCTTGTTGGGGAATTAGTCAAAAAATTTCCTTCGTAAAACACTGGCGGCAGGGGTCACAGTTCGGTGGCTAACCAAGGCGGGAGAGAGAGCCACAACTCCAATCCAGCAGAGGTAGAGGAACACACTCAGAGATATGGGAGAGTGGGTACTGTCACAAGGACTGCAAAGTTTGTACAGATGGTTAAGGAGTACCTTAGTGACCGTACAAAAGTGCTCCGGGATTCCTCTATGCTTTATAATATTTGGGAATCGAAGCTGGACACGTGGCATGAATTGGCTGTCTATGCCTTGGAAGTCCTGGCCTGCCCTGCCGCTCGTGTTTTGTCTGAGCAGGTTTTTAGTGCCGCCAGTGGAATCATTACTGATAAACGCACCCACCTGTCAACTGAAAATGCTGACAGGTTGACTCTGATCAAGATGAACAAGGGTTAGATTTGGCCTGACGTCAGCACACCACCAAATGATAGAAGCGTAATGTAAAGTTGAAGCCATTGTATTTATTGGGGATGTATATTCCCACGCCCCTCGTCACACCCACACATGGGAACACACTTCCGGATTTGGGCTATTTGCTGTACTCCTCCTCCTTCTCCTCATCCGCCACCACCATATCATCAGGGTGACCGTGATCCATGATGCCACAAAAAGATATTTTATTTACATGTTGTTTATGATGCCTCTAACCGTTAAAAAGTTAGACAGTAGGTTCATGTATACCCTCAGGGCTAAATGTTTTAGTCTTGCAAATAGTGGAATCCAGCAGCTCGGATGTTGTATAAAAAGTCAAGCCTTTATTTCAAATGATTAAAAATGCATTACAAAGTGCAAATTAAAAGCATGAGGGACTGGCTTATGCGTTTCTGGTATTGTGACCCTTACTCATAGCACAATTTACAATGAAGCATGGATGTGCTTTATAGCTACATGACCCAAATTCGCCACTCCCCCTCCCCATGTGAGACATAATTAAATAGTGCATTTGGACTGCTTTCTGAAAGAGACCTTTAGGATTACCAGTAGGTGGTCAAAAAACTAAAACATAACACACAATCACAATAATTGACCTTATACATTGTAATCATAAGAGTGCCCACTATACATTCTGAAAACTACTGGGTTTACTGTATAAATGTGTTTTATCCCCTATTTCCCCCACATGTTTATAGTGGCACAAGCTGAAATTCTGTTACTGATTCTTTGTGTTCGTTCACACATTGCCACCTACAAACCTGATGTGAATGTGAGAATTTCCAATCTAACCAGAAGATTATCTATTAATACGGCATCAGAAAAATCATAAGCATCAAAAATTATTTTCACGTGATGCTATTAGATTTAAACAAATAGTCAAAAAGCAATGCTAACAATATTACAATTTATTATTAATATAATACATTAGTTCTTCTTTATATTTAAGCCAGAGGGGTACCTTGTGTTCATCTTAAAGATCCATTGGGCGTCTTTTATGCACAATGCTTTAACCCTATCCCCACCGCGGATCCACTGTGGTACAAATTCCAATGCACTAACACGGAAATCAGTCACAGCCCCTTGGTGCTCATTCACAAAGTGCCGTGATGCACCTGAAAGATTACGAGTGCTGGGATTTCTGATATCATATAAATGCTCTGAGATCCTTTTTCTCAGGGTACGACTAGTAAAGCCTATGTATTGTTTGTTACAAGAAATGCATGAGATCATATATATACAATAGGTAGTACTACAATTCATGAAGCTCATCAGTGTATACACCTTACCCTCATTACTAGAGACCTGTTTATTTTTATTTTGCATATATGGACATAATCCACATATCTGTGGGCCATATTTAAAAGAACCCTGGACAGATAGCCAGGTTTTATTATTATTATTATTATTATTACTATTTTTGTTTTGTCTGTGATCAAAGTCACTTGTAAAATTAAATTACCAATAGTAGGGGCTTTTTTAGACATGAACTTACATCCATTTTTTAATATTTCTTTCAGGATTGTATCTGTTTTAAGTAAGGGCAGGTGTTTCTTAATTATGTTCACTACATTGTAGTAGTTACTATTATATACAGTAAAAAAGATATTATTCTGTGAGAAAGTGTCTTGTTCAGTAATTTTAGGGGCTGATTTTTTGATAAGGTATTGTGTTCTACTTTTTTCTTCAGCTTTAGTCCTACCTGCCTCAATAGGATCTAGATTATAGCCACGATGTAATAGTCTTCCCCTGATAACAGTACATTCCTGCCAATATTGATCATTGTTACTACAGCTCCTGCGTGCCCTAATAAACTGACCAGTAGGGATATTATTTATTACTTGCCTGGGATGCTGGCTATGTGCATGTAATAGGGAATTACCTGCAAGATTTTCCCTAAACAGGCTACACTCCACTTTTTTTGTGATTTCATTTCCTATACGTTTTAAATCAAGAAAGGGGATTTCATTTTTCTCTACTGTTACTGTAAATGACAGGTTCAAATCATTGTTGTTCAGATACATTTCAAAATTAGGGATATTTTCTGTGCCCCCCCCCTCCATATAATCAGGACATCATCTATAAAATGCATATAATAACAGATATGATGTAAATATGTATTCATAGTACTATAGGTGAATATTGTCTCCCACCAGTCCATGTACAAATTTGCCAGGGATGGGGAGAATTTAGCCCCCATTGAACATCTCCGGCATTGTACATAGAACTGGTGGGAAAATCTAAAATAATTATTTGAGAGTAGAAACAGAGTTACATCAAGAATATATTCCTTCATTTGATCAGAATATCCTGAATATAGAGTGAGTTGGTCAGATAATGCTTTAATAGCCATGTGCTGGGGAATACATGAATAAAATGTTTTGACATCACATGTGATCCAGCACATTTCCTTGTCCCATTGTAATTTATCCATTATTGTTAGGACATGTTTACTGTCCTTTAAATGGCTCGGTGAGATAGACACTAATGGCTGCAGTCTTTCATCGAGCCAGGAGCCTAATCTTTCCAAAACTGAATCTATACCTGATATAATGGGTCTCATAGGGGGCGGGAATTGATTTTTATGGGTTTTGGGTAAGGCGTGGAAAATGGGTATTTTAGGGTTAATAGGTAATAACTACTCCTTTTGTTTTAAATTGAGAATACCCAAATCTACCCCCTCCTGTAGAATCCTCTCTAATTTTTCACTGATTATTCTAGTGGGATCTTGACTCAGTTTTCTGTAGGCTGTACTACCATCCAGGATTTTATTGATCTCTCTCACATGAAGATCACTGTCTAATATGACCACTGAACCACCCTTATCTGAATTTTTTCTTACGATATGTGTATTATCATGTGGGGTTCTAATAGAATTTCTTTCTCCCCTAGTAAGATTATCATGGAATGACTTTCCATTATTGTAGAGTCTTTTTAATTCCTCCTCCACAAGTATCTGGAAATCATCCATCACATCTGCTCTTGATTGTACTGGGTAAAATTCCCTATTCGGTACTTTGGGACCAAAATCACCATCACTTATCAAAACATCAGAATGTTCCTCATTCGTAAGCGATTCCTGTTGTAAAAGGGAAAACTGTTCCTGAAAATTTAGATTTTCAAAGGTATTAACGGGGATAAACTGTTTTTTTTCCTCTGAATCAATGGTTGTTCTCTGTTATCAAAAAAGTGTCTCTTTATAGTCAATCTTCTCATGAAATTGTTAACGTCCATCAAACTGCTGAATAAATCACCATTATTTTTTGGAATGAAATTGAGTCCTTTTTGTAGGATGCTGATTTCATTATGGCTTAACATAAAAGCTGATAAATTTAAAATTGTAAATTGGTTGGTTTCCAAAGCCTTGTTCCATACTGGTGTCTTCTTGGGTTTATGTTTCTTCCCAGATCTTCTTGTAGGCTTTGATTTAGTCCTGGCCATTTTTTTGACGGTTCAGTTTCTTTATTAGAATTTACAACATCCGAGTTTTCTTCGCCCTCAGTTTCAGGGTCTGAAGTTTCATATTCTGATGTACTAAATGACACTCGTGAGTTGCCTTCTGCGAGAGAAAACTTATTAGCCCCATGCTTTTTTGTATTTTTTGTATAATTTGGACATGGACTGGTGGGAGACAAAATTCATCTATAGTACTATGAATCCATATTTACATCATATCTGTTATTATATGCGTTTTATAGATGATGTCCTGATTATATGGAGGGGGACACAGAAAATATCCCTAATTTTGAAATGTATCTGAACATTGATTTGAACCTGTCATTTACAGTAACAGCAGAAAAAAATGAAATCCCCTTTCTTGATTTAAAACTTATGGGAAATGAAATCACAAAAGAAGTGGAGTGTAGCCTGTTTAGGAAAACGATTGCAGATAATTCCATATTACCTTATCAATAAACCAGCCCCTAAAAATTCTGAACAAAACACTTTCTCACAAAAATAATATCTTTTTTACTGTATATAATAGTAACTACTACAATGTTGTGAACATAATTAAGAAACACCTGCCCTTACTTAAAACAGATACAATCCTGAAAGAAATATTAAAAAATGGATGTAAGTTCATATCTAAGGCCGAGTTCACATTTGCGTCTCCCTCCACAGCATTCTGCTGTAGGTGCTTTTTAAGGCTGGGTTCACAATTGCAATCCCCTCCGCAGCGTTCTGTGGAGGGGAACCGCCATGTGAGCGCAGCCACTGAATGCCCCTATGTTTATAATGGGGACGCACGATGCTGCGCTTGACTGCGCATGACTGTGCGCTCCTATTCATTGGAAAGTGTGATTTGTACGCATGCGTATGCTTGCGTACAAATCACACTCTCTCGTCCATACTAGGTACGTGACATGTCGTGTTCCTGGTGCGGACGACAATGTATGATTTGTGCGCAAGCATACGCATGCGTACAAATCACACTTTCAAATGAATGGGAGCGCACAGTCATGCGCAGTCAAGCGCAGCACCGTGCGTCCCCATTATAAACATAGGGACTTGCAGTGGCTGCACTCACATGGCGGTTCCCCTCCGCAGAACGCTGCGGAGGGGAATGCAATTGTGAACCCAGCCTTAAAAAGCACCTACTATTGGTAATTTAATTTCACCAAGTGACTTTGATCACAGACAAAGCAACAATAATAACAATAAAACCTGACTATCTGTCCAGGGTTCTTTTAAATGAGGCCAACAGATATGTGCCTTATGTCCATATATGCAAAATAAAAATAAACAAGTTTCTAGTAATGAGGGTAAAGTGTGTACACTAATGTGCTTCATGAATTGTATTGCTACCTTTTGGATATATATGATCTCATGTGTTTCTTGTAACAAACAATCAAACAATACATAGGGTCCACTAGTCGTACCCTGAGAAAAAGGGTCTCAGAGCATATATATGATATCAGAAAGCCACTTACTTCCAATTACTCCTTGGCCGTCTCCTCTATAAGTAGCGCGGGTACGGTATACACAGTCCTATTTCCTCCATTTCTACTACGGTATCTGACATATGCCTTCTTATTCTACTTTTTAGGGGACCCATGGTAAATTCAACGTATTGGAGTTTTCAAGTTGTACATTCTGTCAGATAGACTAAACCTGCAGTATTACAATTCATAAAGTCTGTGATGGGTAAAGTTTTACCTATATTTATGGAAGTAAAATCTTTACTCTTGACTGCATGATCACAACTAATGATTGTCCTGAGGAAGGGGCCAGAGAGTCTTGAAATGCGATGACAACCTATATCATAACTTTAACCCTTGATGTTTCATGGATCTCGACAGTGCAGTCATTATCCCTTCATCTGCTTCTCCTGGATATGCTTTATAATCATGTGACTTATTTATTTTATTTGTGTGCTTATATGTGGCCTCTGTTTATTGCCTCATTCAGACATCTGTTCTATTCTCGTATGTGTAAGAAAAAAAAGGATGATTTTCATCAGTGTTTTGGATCCAGTTTCCATCCGTGATCAGTTTGTTTTTACCACCAATCATTTTCTCTTATAGTAAAAAGGTTGCCTAAATTATTCCAATACTGACAAAAAATCTAGGTTGCCGAAATATACATATAACCCCAGATATTGCAATGCACAGTGAAGCAACAACAGTATCCCTTTATGTTTTAAATAGAGTAAAGCCCGATGCTATCGCATCAGGAGAATGGTGATGTGACGTTGAGCATGTTTTGTGTGGCACTGCGAGGAGCACATCTTGAGATGGAGATGTGGTGAACAGCCATCCTGCCCATCTCTTTAGCTGTTCACAAAAACCTGAAGAGTAAATAACATTTCTCAGCAGCTATGATGCTGGAGCTTTACATCCGGGTTCCTATCACCAAATGTAAGAATTTGGATGATACACATCTCCTCCCTTATACTTGATGTGTGTTAAACTTATATTTAGAATTATGTGTAAATGTATAACCCCTATGTATTTATGTAGATAGGATGTTTACACAGTGAGCCTCAAGAGGGACAGCATTACTGATGTATGTAAAGTGCTATAGAATTAATAGTGCTATACAAATAAATAAAAGTATTAATATTATTATTACCTAAGTTATATAGTTATGTGCTAGCTTGAAATCTATTGATGTGTGCATCTAATTTTTTTTTTCACTCTATATATATACCTATGTATGTTAGTAAGCATCTAAATGTGTCTATGACATATCTATGAAACAGACTATTTATGTATGATATATGTATCTGCTTAGAATATCTACCCTATATACTCGTGTATAAGCCGACCCCCCTACTTTTTCCCCCAAAACCTGGGAAAACGTATTGACTCGCGTATAAGCCGAGGGTGGACCCCAGCAGGGTGGTATACAGCCCCCAGCAGTGTGGTATACAGCAGGTCCCCAGCACAGTATACAGCCCCAGCAGTGTGGTATACAGCAGGTCCCCAGCACAGTATACAGCCCCAGCAGTGTGGTATACAGCAGGTCCCCAGCACAGTATACAGCCCCAGCAGTGTGGTATACAGCAGGTCCCCAGCACAGTATACAGCCCCAGCAGGGTGTTATACAGCAGGTCCCCAGCACAGTATACAGCCCCAGCAGTGTGGTATACAGCAGGTCCCCAGCACAGTATACAGCCCCAGCAGTGTGGTATACAGCAGGTCCCCAGCTCAGTATACAGCCCCAGCAGTGTGGTATACAGCAGGTCCCCAGCACAGTATACAGCCCCAGCAGTGTGGTATACAGCAGGTCCCCAGCACAGTATACAGCCCCAGCAGTGTGGTATACAGGTCACCAGCACAGTATACAGCCCCAGCAGTGTGGTATACAGCAGGTCCCCAGCACAGTATACAGCCCCAGCAGTGTGGTATACAGGCCCCCCTCAAAGTATGGCACCCCCCCCACCTCACAGTATGGCGCCCCCCCCTCACAGGATGGCCCCCGCATGCAGCGCTGCGCACATACATTACCTGGCTATCAGCTGTCACCCTCCGGTGGCGGATCGTTCTCCTGGCTCCGGGCTGCATCTTCATCTGTGCACAGCACTGCATGCGGGGGCCATCCTGTGAGGGGGGGCGCCATACTGTGAGGGGGGCCTGTATACTGATATGACTCGCGTATAAGCCGAGGGGGGGACTTTTCAGACCAATTTTTGGGCTGAAAAACTCAGCTTATATGCGAGTATATACGGTATATGTAAATAACATGTATCAAGCTATGTATAGAAGTGTATTATCTAAATATATCTAGATATATATCTATATGTCTATTCATTATAGCACCAACTGAATTAGTTTAAAGTAAAACATTTTTGTAAACCACATTTCTAGTGAAGATTTTTGGGCTATTAGGTAGTAATTGTCCTTTAAATGGTGTATCCACATCTTTGACCCTAATGTTGCTGCATTGCTTTACTCTGGAGAATGCAACATACAATTGTCCATGGGCAAATACAGGTTCTGGTACAAAAATGCCAACTTGTTTGAGGGTCTGTCCCTGGGATTTGTTAGTGGTCATAGCAAAAGCAGGTTTTACAGGAAACTGTCTACGTTTTAATTTAACAGGTAACCCAATCTCTGAAGGACACAAATCAATGCGTGGAATAAATACAATGCCTCCTTCAGCTGAGCCAGTAATCACTTAGCCTGTATGATGTTGCGGAGTAAGGCAGTGACAATGAGCGAGTGCCACTGCAGAAACCTTTCTTGGTGTTTAGGTTTCTTAATAGCATGACAATGTTGCCAATTTTAAGTTGTAAGAGATGTGATGGCATTCCGATGGTGTCAGTGGGTTTAAAAATTCGACTGGATAGTTTTCACATTCCTCTGCTTCATCAGCATCAACATATCATCGCTTGTATATATAAATGTAATCCCCACTGATTCGATCCATTACTTTAGAGATAATCTACGTCATCATTTTTTGACATAGTATAGCATGTGATGCAGCAGTGTTTATGCTTTCAGTGTCATTAACATCAATGCAAATATTGTCTCCAAAGATGTCGGTTACTATAGAGCCAGTGCAGAGCATGTCTGGAAGAATTTCAATGACATCGTCTCCAAGGTTGTATTTATTAGATAGCTCACCATTTCCAAGTTTAAGCAACCAACTGCTGTATTCAGGATCAGTGGAGCGCATGTTGTTGAATAGTGGTAGTCTAGTAAAATGTTGCCAATGATTTGAATATTTAATGCAGAATCTACAATGTCTGTTCTTGTTGCATGAGCTATGACAGGAAGGCATTGTCTGAAGTCTCCTCCAAGAACAATAACTTTACCTCCAAAATGGTGTTTTATTTTTGTCATTTGTTGTCATGATATCACATAGAAGTCTATGTATGACATTCAAGGCATGTTTTGGACCATTGTACACTCATCAATATAAATTTACAAATGTTTTCCTGCATTTGTATCGTTTTTAATCCTGAAAATGGAGGTTTCGTTGATCGGAATTGGTATGCCATAAAGAGAGTGGATTGTTCGGCCTCCTTGTAGCAAGTTAGTCACTATTCCTGTAATGGCTGCAGGTGAGACAATGTCTCTTGTCCCCTTAGAAAATGTATAAGTTGATGGTAGTCTTTCCACTGCCACCAGGTCTGTCAAGAAAAAAGCACTTTGGTGTTGAAATTGCTGTTTTGTAATGCTTGAGAAAATGACATCGCAGGCAAAAAGTTGCCCCTGATTAAGAGTTTTTTCATCTCTGCAGCTTTTGTTAACTCATGGTCCTTATCATATTGTTGAAGGATGTGTTTTTTATTTTTTGCTGTGCGTGGTAAATTAAAATCAGCAAAAGTTTTTCCATGGACTTATGAGCAAATCTTGGACATTTTTCATAGCATATCTTCATACAATCGATACACTCTTCAGTGCTGCTGTGGTATGTATGACAGTAGTCTTGTAAAAAATGTTCCTTAAATTCATTCCACAATTCAAGTGGATTTGTGGGCGGGCCAAAAAACAGATGAAAGAAACATGTCCGTGAAGTTGTGAAGGCATGTTAAGAATGCAGGCATCTATTAAAGTATTTCTCCAGACGCTATCATTGAATAATAATCCAAGTGCTAATGCAGCATCCTTAAACGTTTGATGGGTAATTCATTGACTGTTTTAATGCATGTCAAAACTGGTAGCAGCTTTTACATGCAATACAACAAACGTAAATAGTATCATTTTCGGTCTTTCAAACTAACTGTATATATTCTTCCTATAGCTGTTAGACCCCCTCATTTCTGCATTCCCATGTGCCTTGTTTCCAAACGTAGTATTATGGAATTTTGCGGTAATAATATTTATGTGCATTTAGGTCGATCTTATTAAGGTTGAAAAACGCCATAAGAGTTAAATTAGTATTGAGCTTTTGTTGGATGTTGTCTGCAGAGTCATCCTCATGATGGCATGAGATTGTTTATGCATAGGAAAAGCAAATATTCTCCATGCAGCCTCTGGTGCACTAACATATCTGGAATCGACAAATAGATTTGTTTCATCATGTTGGATGTTATTTTGGGAAATTTCCACTTTGGCTTTGTCATGTCCTTTGTAAACATATTTAAATAAATATTTTACACTTTGAATGGAAGCACATATTTCTACATTAATATGGCACTTGTATTTTTTGAGCAAAAAAGGGTTATATGGAACTACCCATAATTGACAATCGTCTTAGAATGGTGTTGATATGTTTTGCCAATGGGTCTGCGGTAAGTGGCAAAAGCC
This sequence comes from Allobates femoralis, assembly GCA_033576535.1. NCBI lineage: Eukaryota > Metazoa > Chordata > Amphibia > Anura > Aromobatidae > Allobates > Allobates femoralis. The sequence continues at coordinate 450,167,201 of JARQOC010000003.1, forward strand.
ATCCTTTTCTTTGATGGTATATTGTTGGTGTTGTTTCGGGAAACCTTTACTACACTTGCCAAGATCCATACAGGGAGTATTAGGATTGTGTTCTCCACAGGGACCATGAATCATGTGTTGAAGAACAATGTTATGGAGCTGAGGGTAGGAAGTTTCATCTGGAATTTCAGCCCATACTATATTGTCTATGTCCTGTTCAGTCCTTAATTTAGAAAGGCTATCAAGAATAATTAAATTATGAGCGTGTGGAAGACCACGCTTTTGAAATTCAATGACATGGTCCATTGCAGTGACGTTTCCAAATAATCTATTACTAATGTCTTTTAATAGGGATTCAAGTTTAATTTTAAAGACGCGTGCAACCAAGTCAGGTCTGTGTTGAACACACTGCCATGGTTCTAAATGTGTAGTAATTTCACTCCTTTGGATTACACGTCATGGTGATAAATACATCAGGTTGACCATACTTTGTCACAATAGCTATAGCATCCTGGTAGTGCTGTTGCATGTTTCTGGGACTGCCTTCAAAAGAAAATGGTAAAATGACAGTTTTTCCAATAGGGATGTCCTTTAGAATAGATTTTTTGAGTAAATGTTCTTGAAGTAAGCAGTAATCCTCCACTTTTAAATCTTTTTGGTGGTTTCGGATGTAATGTAGGCGATTGGCTTCGATTTTGACATAAGCATCGACTAAATATTGCTGTGTCAGCTTACCACCATTGAGGAGTGGATTAAAGTAATTTCTGACAGATAACATATAGCAATAGTATTGAAGTTGGGTGATCCTGCGTGGAGTCTTGCCTTGTTGTTTGAGTCCATCATGCCATCCTTGGTCTACATAAGGAAAAAATATGGGATACAGGAGGCATCTAAATTGCTATGGAGAATGCTAATTTGTTGTGTTTTTGGAGCTAACGGGTTCTGTGGTACAGGTTTTAAATGAGTTAATATGTCTCTATTGAAGGGAGGCTCACCAATGTCATTTTGAAAGACGACTGCGAACTTCACTGACAGTGGGATTATTGTAGCGTTGAGGGTCTTGAGTCCGATCTTGTTTAATAGCCATAGTGATATTTGGCATGACAGTTCCGTTTTGTAGAGCTTTAATTTTTTCTTGTTCTTCCACATCACGTAACATTTGATAAGCTGCCACAAAAGGATTGTTAGTTTGTATTTGAAGGGCAATAATGTTCATCAATGTAGAATGAAATTTTGATTTTCTTTAAATTGTAAACATTGTTCATTGGCGCTTGCGGTATTGAGTTTGTAAAGTTGGGCAAATGTCGGTAGTTGGTCTTCAGGGGATGTTGTGTTCCAGTTCTATGATAGATCTGTCCATGTATGCGGAAACAGTATGGGCCATATCCAGGAGGTGGTGAAATATTGGCACCCATGGAGGCAAAAGCAAACTAACTGTTAATGCTTCTAATATTGTCCATGAAATTTTTGCTTTATTGACTTTGTCCTTTGAGCAAACGTGTAAATACATCAGGATATTGTAGTAAGGGTACATGGACTTTACCCTTATGACAGCAAAGGGTAAAATTGTTATCAATAGGTATCTCAGCTATGAAATGCAAAGCTTGGCAATGTTGACATACATGGTTCATTTCTCCACAGCTGTGTTCTATAATAGTATTTTCATCATGAGTGAAATCTTTAGCATGTAGTGAAAGTGCATGTGGTAATGGTGGAGTGGGGCTATTGTGGAGACCGATGTATATTAGTCGTGTGTGTTGTGGTATCACTTGATTGTGGCTAACTGTAAGAGCTTGAGTGTAAAGAAAGTGTGCGTCTGCATTGAGTGAAAGTGGTATTGAAAGGGTGGAAAGAGAGTATTCTGGATGCATGTTGGAGAACGGCATAGAGGATGAAGTGTGGCACTAAGTGGTGGAACATGCAGAAGTTGAAGCATTGAGTTGTGAGGGTAGTAAAAATGTAGAGGTAGAAGGTGGATGTTGTCGGTGGTGACGGCATGCAGAGTCAGCTTGTGCAAATCTATTGGATTTAGATTTAGGGGACTCGTGTGTGAGGCATTGTCGTTTATAAGCCTTCATGGTTTCAAGGCGATGCTGTTTTTCCTCAGGAGTTTCGTTAGCACTGCGTTTTTTTTGATGTAGTGCCAAAGCAGCTTTCCTATCAGTGTCATTGGCATATTTTTTGGTATGACTCATGCTTATGTACTGATGAAGCAGATGGGTTTCTCCCAAAGGGGTAGTTCAGGTGTGTGGTTATATACGTATGCTTAATTACGTATGAATGAGAGGGGTTTGTGGAAAAGTTTTCCTGTAGGATTGAGGGTAATAATTAAATGGAAATTGCGTAGTTACTTATGGATTATGTGTAAAAACGTATGCTTTATAATATACACTTATGTCCTTATTTAAATAGTAACTGAATGAAGTCATTATAGAAGTATCCTTATTTCATTATACATGTGCGAAGGGTCCAACTGGAGGGTGCTGAATAATGTAGATACTGATGTCGTTATGTAGATATATTCCTAAATATGTCCTTATACACTTATATAGGTATAGGTACTTATAGGGAGGCTTAGTGAGGGCTGACAGCTGAAGGGTTAATCCCAAAAGGGTCCAACTGGAGGGTGCGGAATAACGTTGATACTTATGTCCTTCTGTAGATATAATCTTAATTATGTCCTTATAGACTTATATAGGTCCTTATAGGGAGGCTTAGTGAGGGCTGAGAGCAGAAGTGTTCATCCCAAAAGTGTCCAACTGGAGGGTGCTGAAAAGTTATAATTGAGACTTATATCCTTATGTAGATCTATTCTTACTTATGTCCTTATACTCGTATATAGATACTTATAGGGAGGCTTAGTGAGGGCTGAGAGCTTAAGGGTTAATGTCAAAAGGGTCCAACTGGAGGGTGCAGAAAAACGTTGATGCTTATGTCCTTATGTAGCTCTATACATAATCTTAATGATGTCCTTATACACTTGTAAAGGTACGGAGCCTTAGTGAGGGCGGAGAGCTTGTGAACTGAGGAGGTGTATTAACTTATTGTCTGGGCCAAACTGCGGCGAGAAGGAATGCAGGAGAGCAGGAAGTTGAGGCAAGTGGTGTCGGCGCTGCAGTGCGGCATGAGGTAATTGTGGAAATCCTGCGAAAATCAAGATGGCGTCCAGGATCTAGCGAGACTTCCCGGACGCCATCTTTACATTTTTGAGACTTTGGGAACGCTAATTTGGGCATCGCCACATCCAAAATGGCGTCTGGAAAGTCTCGCGAGACTTCCCGGACACCATATTGGATATCGGATGTCGCCGTAGAGGACACAGTGGAAATCAAGATGGCTTTGCGAGGATCCGATGGCGGTGAGTATTGGCGGTGTGCGTGAGTGTGTGTATGTGGGTGGAGGACAGTGACCAGATAGTGTAGGGACAGGGTAGGGGCCTGCAGAGGCTACCGATAGCGGTAGTGGGGCTTTGCAAGCAACGCTACCGCCAGAGGTCGGCCATCTTGAACCACCCAGGACGGGTGTATAGGCAGCTTCAGTCCGGATGTGACATCATCTAAACGTTACATTGTGGCAGAAGCTGCCTTAGGGTATTTTTTATAATAGATGTTTGTTAAAAGTATTGACGGAAACAAAATGATCACAGGTTTCATATGTTTGCCCTTAAAGGGAATCTGTCACCAAGTTTTTGCTATTTAATCTGAGAGCAATGACAGAGACCATAATTCCAACGATGTGTCACTTACTGGACAGTTTAGCATAGTGTTGATATTATCAATAGAAGGCTAGTAGACCTGCTGCTGTGTACTGTACTCACAAGCTGTGTATAACTCCACCCCCACCACTGATTGTCTGCTTTGTGCACTTGGTACAAGGGTAAAAAGCTGTCAATCAGTGGTCTGGGCGAGGTTATACACAGCTCAGCATTTACAGATCTGCAGCAGATCAAGTGTACAGCAATCAGCCCAGTACACTAAAGTATACATTGCTGGAATCAAGGTCTCTTTCCCTACATTACACTGGACTCAGATGGGGTAGCAAAAACCTAGTGATTCCCTTTAATGCCTAGAAGCATGCACCTATATAGCAATCACTACCTATTTGCCACAGTTTAAAAAACTTCAGCAAGACTTTTCTATCCCTTTGCACCCTGGTGTGAGAGTTGCTGCCCTTTGAGTCATACAAATACTTACTGGTGTCTTAATATACAGAATGATGATCTCAAAAACAACACAATTAGCATACTATGATTTTACTTAAATTATAAGATTCTAGTGAAACGAAAAATGTGTTAAAATATTATTTGCTTTAGCTAACAATAAATATATATTTAGCTTATGTGTTTAAAAAAACACACCCACAAATGAGTATTTTGTATTTGCATTCATTTTATTTTACAGAAGAGGCCATAGAAAATGTAACTTGACATTCAAAATGAGAACATAAGATGCCACCCAGTGGTTATATGTATAAATGACATTATATCATAAAATGGTTGTATGTATATATGATGTTTTGGCATAAGATTATATACATTAGGAAATAAATCATATTTTATGTCAAAAGGATTAAAAGCAGGACACAAAAGAGGCAATAAGTGTAATATAAAAAATAAACACTCTATTCCTATTATTGACATCATCATTACACTTCTTGAATGCTGGCAATATCTCTAAGGCCATGTTCTTGATGCTAAAAAATGAGAATACGCATAGGGTCTTATCCTAAATAGAAACAAAATCCCACACAGTATAAAAACTGCTCACCTGGTTCAGTTGTGCAGCCCACAACCAGCTTGATCGCTCAAACACAGCAGCCGCAGCACGGACCACACTTCCACAAACGTGGGGGTGAAACTCTGTCTGGGACCAAGTGTCTTTTGGTCCGCACCGTTGCTCGAAAAAGTACCAGAAACACTGGAATGTTTTGAACCAAGAAATCTTCAGTTTTATTTTCCGACGCGTTTCGGAGCTAACACCCAGCTCCTTCCTGAGGAAGGAGCTGGGTGTTAGCTCCGAAACGCGTCGGAAAATAAAACTGAAGATTTCTTGGTTCAAAACATTCCAGTGTTTCTGGTACTTTTTGGAGCAGCGGCGCGGACCGAAAGACACTTGGTCCCAGATAGATGTTCTTGATGCTGATTTACTGTACTATATAATGTTTCCCTGAAAACGAAGGGATTTTCAAAGGAGCACACTAACTATATGAATACTTAAAGACGACCTGTCACCCCCTGGTGCTATGCTAACTGAATGCAGCACTGAATGCAGCGTGTAGGCTGCATTCAGGGAAGGGGTCCCCCATGTCTCTAGCCTCCCTGTAAGTTGTTAAAAAGACTTTATAAAGTGTACAGATAACGAGTCCAGAGGGACTTACTCAGTAATGAGTCATCACTGTTGCTGGTGTCCTCCCCACCTCCAGTCTCTTGTTCAGCCTCCTGTATGTGTCATCGCTGTTGCTGGTGTCCCCCCTGCCTCCAGCCTTCTGTGTGCCACCTTCAGCCCTCAGCGATGACGCATACAGGAGGCTGAACGATGGAGGGCTGGAGGTAGCACAGAGAGGGCTGGAGAAGGGGAGGACACCAGCAACAGCAATGAAAAATACAGGAGGCTGAACAAGAGACTGGAGGCGGGGAGGACTCCAACAGCAGCGATGACACATACAGGAGGCTGAACAAGAGAGGGCTGGAGGCGGGAAAGACACCAGCAGCAACAATGATGTGGAGCCCACTGAGACGGGGTACTCTGTACCAGACCGGGGTACTGCTGGGGATATCAAGGCGGTCTTGGTCCGGACCGTGTCCTGGGTTCCGCAAGTAAATGGGGGAATATTTACAGGGGAGTTTGTCGTGAAGCCACCCACTGGTTGTGGTCAGTATGACCACCACTGCTGCAGAACCTCCGGGATGATATTTGGCAGCTGGGGATGTAATGGCTCTCCTCAGGTAGAGCTTGGTTCCCCGGGGAAGAGATAGTGACAGTCTATAGATGATGTTATGGATATTGCAGGATAGGGGTAGTAGTAGAGATGATAGCTGTTTGTGAGGGAACACAGGATTTGAGCACAAGGATCACACAAACTCACGGTTTTTAAGTTTTCCAAGTCTTTTACTGCAGATGATGTTGTTAGCAGACTACTGTCCACGGAGTCTGTACCGGGGCAGGGTTGCTCTCACCCTATCCAGGTCCTCAGCTTCCCTCTCCTGCGCTCTGTGTGTGGCCCTGCTGCCACTTCAGCTTGGCTGCTGGCCTGTCTCTCCTCACAGGTACCCCCTTTGCTAGGCAACTTGAGTCTTTCCTCTGTATTTATAACCTCCACTAGTCTGGTGTTTACTGTGCTGCATGTGTCAGTCACAGTTTCGGATCCGTATCCAGTCTATGCGCTCCTTCGGGGTGAGTTATGAGGTAACTCAGTCTCCCAGATGTGTTCTCCTGTTTCTCTTACTCCTTCCCTCAGACCCTGGCTAGGCCTGAAAGTGGGTAGCAGGCTGTGGAGAGGCCTAAGGCAGCCCCTTTACACCACCAGTCTTTCTTCCTCAGTCCTCCCATGAACTGCACTAACTCCAACTGACTAACTGTCACAGCCACTCTGAGGTAAACAACATTAGCTCCTCCCACCACTCTGCTCTTCCCCACTTCCTATCCACACCAGAATATATAGGGAATACATAGGGAAGCAGCTTTAGCTCCCCCTTCTGGTTTGGAGGCGCTAGTGTAGTGTTGTGGGTTGTGTAGGGAGTTAACCCTTTGTGGCGTTACTGTGACACATTAACCCCTGGGGTGCCACAATGACACATACAGGAGGCTGAACAAGAGAGGGCTGGAGGTGGGGAGGACACCAGCAATAGCGATAACACATACCGGAGGCTGAACCGTTTATCTGTTAACCTTGTGATTATTTCCTGATGAAGGGTTAATCCCGAAACACGTAGAAAATAAAAAGCACATTAAATATATCTCCGTGAGCTGAGATTATTCATCCAGGTGGGAACGCGGTCTGAAAACCCTTTCCTTTCCACCCTACTTTTGTTACTGATTTAAGGGAGACTGCAACAGCCCGCCATCAGGTTATTACCGGATAAGCCATGAGCGATTTAGTTTGGTTGTGACTCCAACCATTATAAGGTGAGCAGTGTTGTCACAAAGTTATTCATTCGCACACAGGTATACCATATGTGCGCTTTTCTCTTTGCAGCTATATTTTATATAGGAGGCTGAACTTGAAAGGGCTGGAGGCAAGGAAAACACCATACAAGAGTGATGACTCATTACTGAGTAAGTGCCTCCGGACTCGTTATCTGTACACTTTATAAAGTCTTTTTAACAGCTTACAGGGGGGCTAGAAACATGGGGGACCCCTTCCCTGAATGCAGCAGACATGCTGCATTCAGTGCTACATTCAGTTAGCATAGCACCAGGGGGGTGGGTGACAGGTCCTCTTTAATAGTATATAACAATAGATTGCATAAGATACAGAACTATATACATAGGACCATAAAATAAAAAAATCATAATCGTATAAAAATAGAGAGACTAGAAAAATGACCGATTTTACATCTAATTTGAATAAAATATAATTTTATTTGAAAATATTAAAATACTAAATAACAATAAGAGAACAGTATGGGACTCAATAGCAGAAATCAAAGAAGTGAGAATGGAACACATATATGTATAAAGACACATAAGTTAAGACCAAACATTAGTGATCGGGGAATAGTGAAATATTTGAGTTTGGATTACCTCAAATCCCTCTCTGAGACCCTGATTCACTCCTGCCTTGACTATTGTAATTCTCTATTAATTGGCCTCCCTCTCCTCCAGTCCATCTTTAATGCAGCAGCCAAGATCACCTATCTAGCTAACCGTTACTAAGATGCTTCCTCTCTATGTCAGTCACTGCACTGGCTGCGTGTAAATTATAGGATCCAATTCAAATTGCTTGTTCTCACCCACAAATCCCTTCACAGTGCAGCACCTCCCTACCTCTCTACCCTCATCTCTGTCTATCACCCACCCACTCTCTTCACTCTGGGAGCGACTTTAGACTAACTACTGCATTAATCCGAACCTCCCACTCCTGGCTCCAAGACTTCTCCCGAGCTGCACCAATTCTCTGGAACGCTCTACCCCAAGAAATTAGGTCTATCCACAATTTACATAGTTTCAGGCGTTCCCTAAAACACATCTTTTTAGCGCGGCCTATCATGATCCCTAGTCAAAGTCATTTAGACATAGCCTATCTGCTCCACCAGTCTCAAATGCATCACAAATAATGGTTGGTGGCCACTTATGCTGTTCTTATCTATTCCCCATTTCCCCAAGTTGACTATACCATCATTGTAAATAAGCACCTGTACTTTGTGTCACCCCTACCTCATTGATAGATTGTAAGCTCTTATGAGCAGGGCTGTCATTATTTTGCTTTAATTATTGTATTTTTTGATAACTGTTATTTATGATTGTTTGAATATGAACCTCTGAATTGTGAAGCACTGCGGAATATGTTGGCACTATATAAATAAAGATTATCATTATCTGAGCTATTCCTGTATTGTACTGAATAACGAACCCAATGCAAGTCAATGGGGAACAAACATCTTCCCAACAGACCTTCCCAAGTGGTCTGTGGAAGCTGTAAGAATGCTCAAATGGATGGAAAATTGATTGGGAAGAGCCTGGAGAATATGCCTTCATGCATTTCTGACTCAGATATGGTTTCGGAATAGCTTTGTTGCAGGATTACGCAACTATTACAGATACACAAGAACAACAAACAAATCTCACCAAAATTGCATTTTACAGGCCAAAAAGGATCAGGAACATTCTTTTCTTTGTAATGCAGAAAAAAACATTCATCTGGAAATGTAATTTTAACATTTTAGTACCTTATCTGGGCATGTGGTGTGTGTGACATCATCAGATACATCATGTTTAATTTATGAAGGAGGGAATCTGACCCTCACAAAGCCTATACGGATAATTTAAGAACTGCCAAAAATTAGAAGAATGGACAGAAATATACAAATAGAGGAAGGTCTCTGAATGAATTTTGGACTATTTTAAAAAGATTAGACTGAATGAATCTGTCAATGAATGCATGGAGAGGAGCCTTCATATTGTGGACTGTGAAAGAGATTTATGTGACCAGAATGAACACGCATGTCTGTCAGCTGATACCTATATTTGACATGGACTAAATGGAACCAACCAGGAACTTGACTTCAATGAAATACAATTGTTGTATGTGCTTAGGGATGTGTTGTATGTGCTATGTGGATAGTAAAGATCTTACCACAATTGCTGTATTAAAAATGTAATCCATTGTGGTCCTCTATAAGAAAAAGTTATGGAAAGCAAAGGCCTGTCGTGCCGGTGTGAAACCCATTTCAGTATAATGCAACTGAACAGCCACTAAACCCATCTACTTATATAATTGGGAGTTTGTGATTCGGGCACTGTAGCCGAATCCCAAAATCCTTTGCGGCACTGCGAGTGATGACGCGTAGCGTCATGCGAGCCGCAGCCGCACTAAATCACACCGCCGCCATCCTGGCAACCTCAGCCCCGCCGCAAGCGATGACGCGATAGCGACATCGCGAGCGGCCTCGCCGAGGTCGACGCTGCCCGGATGCCGGTGCTGCCTTCCGCCCAGACCCGCCCTCACCCACCTGGCATACCCGACCACATGCCGGGGCCCTGAACAAGTAACAGGGCCCACTGCTGTGTGCGATGAAACCACTGAGGAGAACTTTGTCTTCTCCGGCCTCTGTTCTCTCCGCTTTCTCCTCCTCTCCTGCCGCCCGCCAGCCAGTCAGCAGCTGTCCCCTCCGCCACTGCTGACGGATTGCATGCCGCCCTGTGTGCCGGTGCTCGGGGCTCTGCCCGCCCGGGAGATGCTGCTGCTGGAGCCCCAAACAGCTGCTGCAGGTACCGGACACACGGGGGAGCGGAGAGGCTGGGCCGGCACAGGAGACCGGACACTGGAGTGTCTGCACACCAGGTCTAGAGTCAGGCACAGCGGACACTGTACTGGGAGACCTCCCGCCGCCGGCTCAGCCCTACATGAGAAGTTACCGACACTGGAGACAGGGCTGACTGTGTACGTGCTGCTGTCTGTGCTACGTCTATTATAAGAATGCCGGAATTAATGACCTCTGGTGCCGGCACTGTGTCTCTCTGTGTCTGTGTGTGTTGTGCTCTGCCGGCACTGTGTGTGTGTTGTCCTCTGTCAGCACTGTTGTGTGTGTGTGATATGCTCTGCCGCCACTGTTGTCTCTCTGTCTCTGTGTGTGTGTTGTTCTCTGCCGCCACTGTGTGTGTGTGTGTTATGCTCTGCCGGCACTGTTGTGTGTGTGTGTGTGTGTGTGCGTGTACTGTGCTCTGCCGCCACTGTTGTGTCTGTGTGTGTGCTGTGCTCTGCCCGTACTGTGTATGTGTGTGTGCTATGCTCTGCCCACACTGTGTGTGTGTGTGCTGTGCTCTGCCGGCACTGTGCGTGTGTGTGCTGTGCTCTGCCGGCACTGTGTGTGTGTGCTGTGCTCTGCCGGCACTGTGTGTGTGCGTGTGCTGTGCTCTGCCGGTACTGTGTGTGTGTGCTGTGCTCTGCCAGCACTGTGTGTGTGTATGTGCTGTGCTCTGCCGCCACTGTGTGTGTGCTGTGCTTTGCCGCCACTGTGTGTGTGTGTGTGTGCTGTGCTCTGCCGTCACTGTGTGTGCCTGTGCTGTGCCACCACTCTGTGTGTGTGTGTGTGTGCTGTGCCGCCACTGTGTGTGTGTGCTGTGCCCCCACTGTGTGTGTGTGTGTGTGTGTGCTGTGCTCTGCTGCCACTGTGTGTGTGTGCTGTGCTCTGCCGCCACTGTGTGTGTGTGCTGTGCTCTGCCGCCACTGTGTCTGTGTGTGTGCTGTGCTCTGCGGCCACTGTGTGTGTGTGTGCTGTGCTCTGCCGCCACTGTGTGTCTGCTCTGCCGCCACTGTGTGTGTGTCTGTGTGTGCGTCTGCGTGTGCACTGCTCTGCCGACACTGTGTGTGTGCTGTGCTCCTAGGTCTCCTGGGTTATGGACAGTTCTGCTATTCGGGACTCTGGAGAAGCTGAGTGACAGCTGTCATAGTGCCAGACACTTTAGGGCTCACAGCTTTCATCTACTTATATAATCGGGAGTTTGGGATTCTGCCTCTGCTCTCCTCACCCCTCCAGCCTCTGCTCTCCTCACCCCTCCAGCCTCTGCTCTCCTCACCTCTCCAGCCTCTGCTCTCTCACCCCTCCAGCCTCCCGCCACATCATACTCTGCTATCCACAGAGCCGCCTCTATACTCTGCTACCCACAGAGCCGCCTCTATACTCTGCTACCCACAGAGCCGCCTCTATACTCTGCTACCCACAGAGCCGCCTCTATACTCTGCTACCCACAGAGCCGCCTGTATACTCTGCTACCCACAGAGCCATCTCTATACTCTGCTACCCACAGAGCCGTCTCCATACTCTACTACCCACAGAGCCGTCTCTATACTTTGCTACACACAGAGCCGTCTCCATACTCTGCTACCCACACAGCCGCCTATATACTCTGCTACCCACAGAGCCACCTCTATACTCTGCTACCCACAGAGCCGCCTCTATACTCTGCTACCCACAGAGCCGCCAGTATACTCTGCTACCCACAGAGCCATCTCCATACTCTGCTACCCACAGAGCCGTCTCCATACTCTGCTACCCACACAGCCGCCTGTATACTCTGCTACCCACACAGCCGCCTGTATACTCTACTACCCACGGAGCCGCCTGTATATTCTGCTACCCACAGAGCCGCCTCTATACTCTGCTACCCACAGAGCCGCCTGTATAATCTGCTACCCACAGAGCTGCCTGTATAATATTCTACCCACAGAGCCGCCTGTATACTCTGCTACCCACAGAGCCGTCTCCATACTCTGCTACCCACAGAGCCGCCTGTATAATCTGCTACCCACAGAGCCACCTCTATACTCTTCTACCCACTGACCCGTCTGTATACACACAATTCATTTCATCGCGCTCCCGATGCAATTGCATCGGGCCTTTTTACTAGATTTCTTATAATTAGGACTATACTGTGGAAAGCAAGGGCCTGTATCGGGGTTGTCATGCTCGCATGAAACCTATCTCAGATGAATCTGTACTTTTGTTGGTTACTTAGATTTTGGAAACACAGACATTGCACCCATCACACATCTGTCACATTGAGACGGATCTCTTGGCTCTACTGTTCCAAAATGGTCAGTATTGCCTGGCAGGCATGAAAACTATGTCAGGAAAATGGAGCTAAGCAGCCACCAAACAAATTTTTATTATCCTTAGAAGTAAAATATGGAAAGCAAAGACCTGGATCGTGGACAGCCATGCCCTAGTGAAAACACTGTCAGGAAAAATTTACCGTAAAAGCGACACAATCCATTTTCTTTCTCTTGAGAATAACTTTGTCAAAGGCTAGGGTCACACTTTAATAGAGAATTGCGTTCACCGCATCCAGATCCGGGTGCGGTGAACACAATTAGCTTCAGACACATTTTGCAAGCAAAATGTGTTGCTGAAGCCGCAATCCGGTAACCGGATTGCTCCGGATGTGTAATCCGGAGCAATCCGGTTACCGTACAGTTTGCTCATCCCTGCTGCCGCAGGGATGAGCAAACTGTTATCACTGTAAAAAAAACCTTTAATATTAATAATAATTGTGCCCATCATATCTCTAGGGGGTGCCCATCCCCCCTAGAGACATGCTACCTACTCAGGTGGGCAAGTAATGAGTTAATATTGGCTGTAGAGTAAGCCGACTCCTGTCGGCTCTATACAATTTTGTGAATGAAGCCGTGGCTCCACTGACAGCTGCGCACATACTATACATAATGTAAGTATAGTATGCGCACTGTCCGACGTCCTGAAAGCTTTACATTAGATCTATGGGCTGCGCAGCGCCATAGATCTACTGTAAAAGCCTACAGGACTTTGGACAGCGCACATACTATACGTACATTACATATAGTATGTGCGCAGCTGTCAGTGGAGCCGCAGCTTCATTCACAAAATTGTGTTTTTGAATCAGCAGCCAAAAAAAAGTTCATGCACCATGGCTTGGTGCTGATTTAAAAACTCATGCGTTTTTTAGAAAACGCATGCGTTTTTTAACATGGGCCCCTATGGAAAATGCATGCGATTTTGGATGGTACTAAATGGTACTAATGTACCATGCGTTTTTGCATGCGTTTTAGAAGGCAACTCCTCACATAAGTGCAAAAACGCATGCCAAAAACGCATGGCACTTTAGGCATGTGTTTTTGCTATTGGGGCATGCGTTTTTGCTATCAGGGCATGCATTTTTAACATGGGGGACTATGGGTGCGTTTTTACATGCGTTTTTAAAAACGCAGGTCTCCAAAAAAGCATGTAAAATCTGTAAGTGTGACCCTAGCCTAACATCATCTTTAACTCTCACACATATATACAGTTGTGGCCAAAAGTATTGACACCCCTGCAATTTTGTCAGATAATACTCAGTTTCTTCCTGAAAATTATGCAATCACAAATTCTTTGGTATTATTATCTTCATTTAATTTGTCTTCAATGAAAAAACACAAAACAATTGTCCTAAAGCCAAATTGGATATAATTCCACATAAAAAAGGGGGTGGACAAAAGTATTGGCACTGTTAGAAAAATCATGTGATGCTTCTCTAATTTGTGTGATTAACAGCACCTGTAACTTACCTGTGGCACCTAACAGGTGTTGGCAATAACTAAATGACACTTGCTGCCAGTTGACATGGATTAAAGTTGACTCAATCTCTGTCCTGTGTCCTTGTGTGTACCACATTGAGCATGGAGAAAAGAAAGAAGACCAAAGAACTGTCTGAGGACTTGAGAAACCATATTTTGAGGAAACATGGGCAATCTCAAGGCTACAAGTCCATCTCCAAAGACCTGAATGTTCCTGTGTCTACCGTGCGCAGTGTCATGAAGAGGTTTAAAGCCCATGGCACTGTGGCTAATCTCCTAGATGTGGACGGAAAAGAAAAATTGACAAGATATTTCAACACAAGATTGTGCGGATAGTGGATAAAGAACCTCGACTAACATCCAAACCAGTTCAAGCTGCCCTGCAGAGGGTACAACAGTGTCAACCCATACCATCCGTCTGTGTCTGAATGAAAAGGGGCTGTATGGTAGGAGACCCAGGAAGACCCCACTTCTTACTCCGAGGCATAAAAAAACAGGCTGGATTTGCCAAAACTTACCTGAGAAAACCTACAACGTTTTGGAAGAATGTTCTCTGGTCAGTTGAGACAAAAGTAGAGCTTTTTGGGCAAAAGCATCAACATAGAGTTTACGGAAGAAAAACAGAGGCATTCAAAAAAGAACATGTTCCCTACAGTCAAACATGGCAGAGGTTCCCTAATGTTTTGTGGTTGCTTTGCTGCCTCTGGCACTGGACTGCTTGACCGTGTGCATGGCATTATGAAGTCTGAAGACTACCAACAAATTTTGCAGCATAATGTAGGGCCCAGTGTGAAAAAACTGGGTCTCCCTCAGAGGTCATGGGTCTTCCAGCAGGACAATGACCCAAAACACACTTCAAAAAGCACTAGAAAATGGTTTGAGAGAAAGCACTGGAGACTTCTAAGGTGGCCAGCAATGAGTCTAGACCTGAATCCCATAGAACACCTGTGGAGAGATCTAAAAATGGCAGTTTGGAGAAGGCACCCTTGAAATATCAGGGACCTGGAAGCAGTTTGCCAAAGAAGAATGGTCTAAAATTCCAGCAGAGCATTGTAAGAAACTCATTGATGGTTACCAGAAGCGGTTGATCGCAGTTATTTTGGCTAAAGGTTGTGCAACCAAGTATTAGGCTGAGGGTGCCAATACTTTTGTCTGGTCCATTTTTGGAGTTTTGTGTGAAATGATCAATGTTTTGCTTTTTGCTTAATTCTCTTTTGTGTTTTTTCATTGAAGACAAATTAAATGAAGATACTAATGCCAAAAAATTTGTGATTGCAATCATTTTCAGGAAGAAACTGAGTTTTATCTGACAGAATTGCAGGGGTGTCAATACTTTTGGTCACAACTGTAGATATGTGGTGAGAATCCTGAAACCCCAGGTGCTTCATGGAATTTTCTGATGTTGAACCTAGAAAGGAAATGTCATATTTTACTATACCATAAGTTGTGGAAAATTACTTTTTGGACATACAACAGGGCTCAGAAGGGGAGGAGGACCATTTGATTTTTGGAATGCAAAATTGGTTGGAATAGATAGCGGATGCAATGTTTCATTTGCTGAGCCCTGATATGCCTGAACAGTGGAGACCCTGAAGAGTGGAGACCAAGTGACCCCACTTTGTAAACTAGATCCCTCAAGAAAGTTATCTAAGGGTGTTGTAAATATCTTGAACTCATTGGTGCTATAAAGAATAATATTGGGTCGTGAAAATGAAGCCTTTGTGCAACCTGTAATGTGGAAACCCCCTTTATTTTTGTTAATAGATAATGAAACTGAGTGAGACATTTTTTGTTGGTTAAGTAGATGTTTTTAATTGCAGAATTTTGGGGTGCATAACAATTTGGATCAATTCAGATTTATCCTTTGCTCTGTGCATGAAACCCTCAGGCATCCATTCACTAATGAGGCAGCAGAGATACTCTAGACTCTGTGTGGCTTCTGCTCAAAGATATCTGACTTTTAAGATGTGCCCAAAAGAGGTGGTCAAGCGCACATTTATGCACACCTACAAAGATGGGCATGGACAAATTAACAGATGTAAAGGTGCATTCACATGCTGCGTATTTGCTGCATTTTTTTACGCGCAAGCTCATCACAAACCAGGAGTTAGCAAACTCATACCAGATAAGTATTCAGCATCACTGAAAGAGGCGGAGGGAACAGGCGGAGTGATGCTTTTTGCGCAGGCACCAGATTCCCAGCCCCCCAATGTGAATACTGTATAAAACACCACAGGGCCGGGATCTGGTGCCTGCACTATATGCAGGCGCAATCTGGGGACGTCATGTGACCTAAATTCTCCGGGCACAGCGAACGGAGCAAGCCTGATAACTAACTAATCTGGTTAGACGCAGATGACATCAGGAGGAGAGGAGGTGGCCCCCGGAGAACAGAGGAGGATGACTGACAGCAGCAAGGCATTTAGGTCCAGGGAAGGGAGCATACCTCCGGACCTTTACTAGGTATTACCATATAGGTCGGGAAATATTATAAAGTTATTATTTAGGTGTTCCCTGGGGGTACTGAGATAAGAGCCACTTTCACAAAATGCAGCATAAGCGGTCCTGAAGGTGGCTCTTTTAGTTTAATAGGCCCTGGGGGGTGACAGGTTCCCTTTAAAGTCCCTCTTTCACAAATTAAACAGGAAGTGTTTGATCATGTCCTAAACACCACATGCCAAGATAAGGTAGAAAAACGTTAAAATTAATTTTCATTGTGAATGTTTTTTTCAGCATTGAAAGCAATGAGAAAAAAATGCTAAAAACACTATGTGTTCAAAGTAGGCTAAAGAGGTGGAGGAGTTTTTTCTCCTTTTTTTCCTTATATATGTCATTATACAGGAAAGAATGTTTCTTAACATTTTTTCCTGCAAAACCCATTTTAGGTTTGTGGGCTGCATTGTCACTCTATATAAGTGGCGTAATACTCTGACAACATTATTTCCAGAAACCAGCTGAGTCAGAAATGTATCCAGGCATCTTTCTATGCTGACTCTATTCAGTTTAAGCTATTTTTTAATCCATTTCATCATTTTTGCACTGCTCCAGACCTCCTGGGAGGATCTGGCAGAAAAATGTTCGAGTTTCCCATTGACTTTCATTAGATTCGTTATTCGGTACAAATACTCGAATAGTGCTATGTCTTCGATATGAATAACCCAAATATTTTCATATGTGCCATTCACTAATTATGAGAGCTCTTTCATGTGCAAAATCAAAATATAATACATCTCATATAAAGCATTAGGATATTCAAGAAAAAATAACAGTAGTTCACCAATGTTGTACATTCTGTAAAATAAAATAAAGAGCTCATTCAGTGGTGAAGCGCTAATAATTGCATTTTTATTACTAAAATACTGTTTTAGCTCCAGATTTTTTATTTTCACAAGGGGAAATGGCTTAAAAAGAACACATAATTTATTATACTATTTCTGCTGAATGTTTCAGTACCCCACATGTGACTGGACAGTACTGATTGGCCACATGGCAGGTATCAAAAGGTATCGAGCGCTATTTGACTTTTGCTGCACTTTTTTTAGAAGTTTGCAAATTCCACTTACAGAGGCCCCAAGATTCCTAAACAGTGGAAACCTCCATCAAGTGACCCATTATTAGAATGGACATCTCTCTGGGAATTTATCTAAGGGTGTAGTGACTATTTTTATACTACGGGTACTTTCCAGAAACAAACACACAGTGGAAGTTACAGAGTGAAAATTGCAAATATGCCATTGTAGTGCCCAATACATTGTAGCACCCAAAACATTGTGCCCAGCTTCTGCTTCTGGTACCTCGCACCTATAAAATAAGCGAATTCTCCTCACTATGTAGTTTTAAACGTGAATGCTAACTGTGGTTTAGACATTGTGGGGCTCAGAAGGGAGGAGGAAAATTTTGTTTCAAGAGTGCAGATTTTGGTAGACTTCTTTTAGCAGGAGACATAGCACTTTTCCAGAGCCTTTAAGCCAGGGGTCCCCAACTTCAGGCCTCAAGGGCCGCCAACAGTGCAGGTTTTCAGGATTTCCTTGGTATTGCACAGGAGTTGGAATCATTACCTGTGCAGATGTTCACATTATCACCTGTGCAATACTAAGGAAATTCTGAAAACCTGCACTGTTGAAGGCTCTTGCGGCCTGGAGTTGGGAACCTCTGCTTTAAGCTATCAGTAACTTCAACCTCCCCTATATTTTTGTTAAGAGGTGACGGACCAAGTGTGGTCTTATTTTTTGTGAGTTGAGTTGAATCTTTTTTGGTTGGTATTTTTGGGTACAGAATACATGTCATTATTATTAGTATTATTGTTATTTATTTACAGAGCATCATTGATTCCATGGTGCTGTACATGAGAAAGTGATACATACAAGTTAAAAATACAATAAACAGACTTATAGTGACAGACTGGTACAGAGGGGAGAGAGAGGACCCTGCCCTTGCGAGCCTACATTCTACAGATGAGACCCATGATGGATCCATTTACTAATGAGACAGGCAGAGTTACTCCAGACTCAATTTGGTCTTATTTTAGAGGTGTCCATTTTTTCAAAGGTGGACAAACCTGTGGCCAACCGTTCTTGTGTGCACATCTAAAAAGAGGGACAGCACTGGATTAAAGGCAAGATAGGATCCACAATGACTAAAGGTGTCTCATTATAGTTAATCTTCCATCAGGAGTTCTGTCTGAATTACGTCTTTAAAGGTACCTTTACACGCCGCCACTATGGCTAGCAACAGGTATCCACCGCACATGCACGTGCACGTTTTTAACGGTGGATACCGATCGCTGATGCCGCATATAGACGCTGCCATTACGTTGTCAACTGAAGGTATCTTTGTTCCCGGAAGTTCCGACAGATCCTGCGGCTTACTTCCTGTTGAATACCTTCCCTGCTTTACATCCCGCTACCAAAAGGAATATGGGCGTACATCTTTCGCGCCGCAAGTACATAGGCGTGACAGAGTTGTGCATTCCATGACGCTAATACGCTGATTGGACAACGCAATAGCATCATGATTGGCCAGCCTGCGCAGGAAGGCTGGCTAACACATGACGCCATTGCAATTGTGTAGTGTGAATGGTCAGCTCTTTAAATATGGCGCCCTGTGCAGGGACAGCCAATCGTAACACACAGTAGCCCCCACCAATGATCGCTTATGGGGCGTGGTATCCATGACGCTGTGGCACTCCCTGGGAGTTCACTAGGCGACGCAATATCCATGCCTGTGCCTCATTTAGACGCCACTACCATGGCAATTGTGCCTTTCTGTTGCCTTCGGTTTTTGAGCACAGCTCAGCAACTGTTATGTGAGGCAACTGCAGGACACAGGAAGGAATTTCTCTATTTACACGCCGCCATTTCGTAGCAATTTCATAGCAACAGGCATAAATATCCCCAATGCCAGGCAGTTGCTACCTTTCAGTGGTGGCGTGTAAAGGGGCCTTTAGAGATTTACATGGAAACATAGTGTAAGCACTCATTGTGGCACCCTGTCAGTACAAGTAACCACAGACCTACCTAAAACATGGATGGATTTCCACAGTGGGTATCCCAAACACATACAACACTTTACACCCCAGACCTGTTGGGGGAGCTCCACTTGCTGCCTTAAGTAAGGTCCCCTATAAATACCGGTAGTGAGGGCGGGGTTAGCCAGAGTGTGAAGTCTCTAGGAGAACTCCTGGTGTGTCATAGCTAGACCAGAGCCAGTTGACAACCGAGCAGTTATCAGCCTAGCCAGTGCAGGGACCTAAGAGTGAGGCCAAAGGCAAGGTGACACGAACAAAGTGGCCGCAGACTGAGGGCAGAGGAGCCACACCAGTTCACCCCAGAAAGCCACCGGGACACCGGAGTCCGAGTCTGCAGGAGAGCATCTAGCCCAGCAGAGAAACCGGTTCACCAAGGAGACTCCAGTCTCTCGGGCATCTGTGTAGCAACCAAGAAGGGAGCCAGGCACTGCAGGAGAGGATATAGCGGTAGTCTACACAAAGGTTTCCCACTACAACACACAGGTGACAGAAGAGCAGAGGAGGCCAGGCCAAGTTTTACACGGGGCAGGGGCTTCAATAAGGAAAAAGTGACAAGGAGGCCTTAACCTCACTCACTGTGGAGATGCAGAAGTGTTTCCCGACCACCGGAGAGTACCCTGGACATTACTTGCAATTCCACCAGTAAAGGTACAGAAACAACGTATGGTGTGTGTGTGTCGATTCCTCGGTCCCTGACCTTGCCCACTACAGAGACTGCCACAGCTGCCCGGCAGCATAGCCAACTCCCTGCATCCATCCCTGTCACCTCACCACAGCCCAAGGGACCCTGCTCCGCCTGTGGGGAGCACTACCACCAGCTTCCCGATCATCACCCCCGGAGGCCCCAGGCAGCGCTGGTGCCATCAACAGAAACCACAGGTGGCGTCACGACAAACAGTCAAGCTTTGGCCTGGACCTTCACTGCTATTCTGGGCTTTCATGGCACATTTTGAGGTGCACGGCTGCAACAACTAACAATGCATAAATACACAGCTGTGACTCCTCACTGGAGAGGTGTTTGGGGTGGAAAGTGGAAGCAGGTTTTGTGGGTATAACATATCTAATCCAGACTGGCATGTCCAGAGTGTGCTATGCTAATTGACAAGCTGGACTTTTGCTTTGTATTCCTGTCTGATGTAAGACGGTGTTCTCTTTTTTTCCTACCAGCGTGAATACAACACTGAGTTTTTGGACTGAGAACCTGTGTATACCTCATTACTGTGCCTTTGGTCATCAGTGCTGATTCTCTACAGTGCTTACAGACTGTTGCTGTATTCTTTTATTTGTAATTTACAGATTTGTCACTGAAGACTCCCAAGTGTCCTAAAAAAACATGAAATGAATATTTAAGGCATCTATCAAGATTTGTAACTACAATTTGTAAAACTAAATCCAGATAAATAGCAATGGGTTACAACAAAGAATCAATGAAAACACTGGAATAAACATATACCCCTTAATAAAATATAGGTATTTATTGTTGTATTTTCTGGAACTTTATTTTACTTTCTTAGCCAAGTTTCCTTCTCTGCACGGTTTCAATTTCTTCTGGAATTTGTGCTATTCATGTTATTTATGTCGAGAGTGTTAATAGTCTCTTGAGCATGTCTGTCTTCAAACAGTGGTAGAAAATGACTTTAGCCAATTGGTCAGAAATGCACAGCTAAACCTAGACAAATGAGTTTAATACAGGAATGTGACAACATGTGTTGAACTAATAACACACAAAAATTGCATTGCAGCAGAAGATCACAAAAGTGTCCATTAAAAAGAGACATTTACTTTACAGTATTCCCATAAAGGATAAACCGTATCCTCAAATTAGTCTAACCATGGGAAGAAATGCAGCCATAATACATATGTCTAGTGGAAATCAATCCCTACTGGCAATCTTCACTGGAGAAAACGTGCCTTATCTTTGTCCAAATTCATTGCACAAGAATTACTTAAAGCTAAACTGTTATCCATTCACAAAGCAGAAACCTGCCATGAAAAACATTTCCATAAAAGCAATTTTTGACAGATTACATTGAGATAAACTGTTTTAAATATCCTAAAATTCATGTCCATAATCTATTCATCCAAATTTCCAACAATGCAAAAATGTAGGATAATGATATGATAGATTGATGTATTTAATTATTTAAATCCCCACAAAGTTATAATGTGCCGCCCCACTGGTTGAGACACCATGGAGGGGTACTGCACCCAAATAAAAGTGTGCGATATTCCTGTGACTAAGGGAACTGGGATGGTAAACAAAGGACTCTCACAACACCCATTCATGCATACCCTAGAGTAGAGGACCATGGGTGAACCCCGCTGCAGGGAAGACCCAGTCCTGTGGGAGTAGTCAGGTGGGTAGAAAAAGTGTATGGGTGGGATGACAGTTAGACAGCTAGTGAGTGAGACAAGTGGAGGACGACGCAAGTGAAGGTCGTTGTGACAGGAAAGAGACCCTAGGTGCACCAGGATCTACAGTGCGCCCGAATCTGGACCCGGCATTACCGACCAGAAGGGTCTGGTCCTGGACAGAGGACCGGCTCTAGACACTGTGCGGGAGTCCAACCCCGAGCCGTTAAACAGGAAGCCCTGAGCTTTTGCAGGAAGCTTCGGCCAAAAGACTCGGTGTATACCTCGAAACTAGGGTCAGGGGGGCCTAAAAGGGAGACGCCCACCAAACACCCATGGGAGCTAACTCGAGGCTCTGCGCACGGAGGCGCTGCACGGTTTGTGAGGAGAAGATAGCGCAGTGATGGGACCTGTAGGGAACAGCAGGCATACCGCTGAGAGTTCTGAATGAATCATCCCGGTTCCCTGGTGACTACCAAGGCCAGAAAGATCTGAAGGACTGTTTCATCTGTCTATCTGCTTTAAGAACTTTCAAGTAAACCCGATCAGAGTTAATGACTGGTGTGAAGTACTTTATTTCTCTCTTCTGAGGAGCCCCACACTGCTGCATTGAAAGGACCAGTCACAAAGTCGTGTGGTAAGATGCCTACTAAAGATGAGCGATGTTCCATTCGAATTGTTCGCCAATCTCAAATTCGAGCTGTTTTGGCGGTGTTTGAGTCATTCGCCGAATTAGAACAATTTGCTTGAAATTCGGCAGTTCTAGTATATGTTCGATAACGCTTTGATCCACAAAAGCTTAATCTTCCTAACCCTAAACCTAGCCCTAATACTGCAAATGAATGTTAATATCCAGCTTGTGTGTATATTGTGCAGGGGGGCTTGTATCAGAGCTGCAGCAATAAGGTCGCGCTCTTTTTTTTTTTTTTCTCCTAAAGCATGTACAGTCGGGCGGTTCAGGCTAATAGCCAATCACAGTGCCACACTGCAAAGTGCATTTTTTCACACAACTAATGTCATCATTGGCTGTGTCTGTCACATGTCCTAGCCCTATAAAACCCGGCCATCTTAAAGATCGCCTCCATTTTGCTGATAGCTTCTGCAGGTGTTTGGCGGCACCCACGGTTGCTGCTTTGTGCGACTGCTAAACAGTGCAAACTAAATTGTGTCTCTCAGTCAGCTAGAGAGTGAATACAACATTAAATAGATAGGTTTAGGGAGTAGGAACTAGTAATATCAGCCCTTTTTAGGGCTGCTCCATAGGAGTAGCGATTAGGGATAGGGACTATGGACTAGTAGTCTATCAGCCCTTTTCAGGGCTACTTCATAGAAGCAGGGACTAGGTTTAATTGCAGCCCTTTTGAGGGCTAGGTTAGAACAGTCTCTATTAGTTTTTGCCAGGCAGGTGTGTGTCAGGTGTGTGCCAGATGTGTGTCAGGTGTGTGTCAGGTGTGTGCCAGTGCTGTGCAAGTCTTTCTCACAGCATCTGGCCACAGTAATATAGCTCTTTGAATCCATTAGGGCAGGTAGTGTAGCACTGCTGTGAAGAAAGCTACACCACCTGTCTTAATTAGGCATTTTTTTTGCTGCAGCTAGTCCAGGCACTTTGTTCGGGCTAGTAGCAGGTAGCAATGTCGCACAGTGGTGTAGCCCACTTGTGGGAGAAGCTACACCTTCAGTGTAGTTGATTCTACTAATTTTTTACTGCAACAAGCAAAACTGTCATTTTTTGCTTAAAAGCAGTGTTCACTAATCCTTTACTGTAGGCCACGTTTAATACAACCAAATAAACATTGAGTGTAGTTCATTCTAATACGTTTTTACTGCAACAAGCTAACCTGTCAGTTTTTGCTTAAAAGCAGTGTTCACTAAACCTTTACTGTAGGCCACGATTAATACAACCAGACTGCCCAGACCCACCATCAATTCCCTTCCCCTCGCCGCACAGAAAGCACACCAACAACAGTTACTTTTCAATGCTTTAATGAGAGGTATCAACATAACACCTTACTCATAACTTGTTGTAAAACACTTTCATTGTGGATTACTTTTTTCTTTTGTGGATAAATCAAAGGCCGCAGCTCAAGCAAGGCACAAAATCCGCCAGGTCACATGAGTGCAGGAGTTGTCTGCCACTGGCCGTCCAGTGCAGGATAGCGCTCAAATCACTCTCTCCACAGCCACGGAGGAGCGAAGGCAACGCCTGAGCTGCGACCCCCACCCGGAGAGAGCACAAGGCCTGTTCAAAGCCAACCCGTAGCATGGACAAGAAAATATCGGTGCCAATATCATTCAGATGTACTCCGTCAGGCAGCATCAAGGAAACTAGGCTGAGATTCTAGCTGCAAATGCCGTACTGGTATATACCAATGCAGTTGGCAATGATAAGTATCATATCCCCTTGAATTAACGAAAACTGGAAAGCGGCTACCCAAGGTAAGCCAATCATATACCGGCACAAAATTCCTTCCAGGAGCTTGGCTGGACTATGCTGGGAACGCCCTTGCAAATAACTGACTCCAATTCAGAAAACGTGGAATTTAACCATATCAGCTCTTGTAGATTACAACAGCTTCACAGAGTTAAACAAGGCCAAGGATGCCATTACCCATGTGGATGATGAGGACAACCAGGCCGGAAATTGACCTAGCAATTACACTACTTCGAGCGGCATTCAACACCATTTTAACTCCTTCCTTCCCAATGGACCTTGAAGCCCAAAAACCAATTGATCTTCCTCCAGCAGAAATTTCTACCCACCGGGTGGCCCAGATATATATATACCATGGCCCAAAATCCTCTTACTAAGGACCGACACCATCTGAAAAGAAACAACAGTTAGCAATCTCACCATCACACGAAAAACGATATTGTAAAGAAAGGCCTCTCATTCTTCCACTTCCTTATTTTATTTATTTATTTATTTTTACATATATCCATATACACATTTACATGCATGAAAACACATACACACATGCCATTGTTCCTCAATGATTCGAATACCCACAAAATCAACGCCATGTCCCAAACCTCAGGATGCCTCTGGGGGCCCTGGAAACATTAACTTAAAATCAACAGTGTGTTCACCCCATGCTGTCATATGGAATACACAGTCAGTTTCTCTTTTTTTTTTTGTGTTATTACATCCTCTGTACTTTACTTTTCCGAGACAAGGATTGTAGGGTTCATGTAAGCAACAAGCCACAATCATCAGTACTAACAAAAACAAACACCCGGAACGGATCACCCGCCTGCAGTGGCTCCGCATGACCCGCATTCACTTCAAGCATTGAAACACATAAACAAATCAACTTCTTAACTATACTCCAATGTACCCGAGATGCACTAGCACATACCCGTATACATACTGTATATATATACACACACATATACCCATACACACACATTCTTATACACGTGTACCCCCGCACACACCTGGGTACCCATATGGACGCGCGTCGCCCACACCCGTACTTACTACTTATACGTACCATGCCAAAATATTCCCCACAAATACTCCAATAATAATATTCGCTAACAATCTCGCACCATAGCAATTCGACCCAAAATCTGAAAATCAAACAAGGATGCTGCGCAGACCGCTATTTAGCTCTCCACATTGAATCACCCCTGCATGCACAGTTTAGTAACAACTCCTACCCAACTGAATTGATTCCAAATTCCCTGGGAAGAAAATGACTCCCCCATCTCAGCATGTATGAGGGTAGAAAACATATCAGTGGGGGAAAGAAGCTAGAAGTCCCTGCAAGGGGTAATAAAGAATTAATAATTATTTTTTTAATATATAATAGAATTATGACATAAACAGGTAAGTGTACTGCAGTGAGCAGAACAAACCTTGGATGCGACAAATTTCCAAGCCGTAAGTTGCAGCCCAGAGCGGCCCAGTAATATCGCTGTAACAATGCTTGTAAATAAAGACACAGCAAAACGTATCATTCACACACGAAACCTGCTAACTTCACTGCCATCAATTTCTTGTTTACAAACTGATAATAAATATTTACCATCGAGCAGGGTAAACCTAAAAATTGCCAGCATGAAATGTAATGACCAGCGGCCTCCCACCTTGCGGAATCCGAGAACAAACTGGATAAACCCCACCATGGATCACATGTATACCAGATCTTACCATAAGTTCCGCAGTAATGGCCCCTTTACACGCAGCTACATGTAACAGGTTTTCCACAGGTAACTTTCTGGCTGCAGTGAAATCATGGAGAGAATTATTCCATTTGTACACAGCAACAAGATAGAACCTTGTCTCCATGATTTCACTGCAACCAGTAAGTTATCTGTGGAAAACCTGTTACCTGTAGCTGCGTGTAAAGGGGCCATTACAGATCACTGGCATTATCCGGTGCATGTCACCCTCCAGATGAAAAGCAGGTAACAAGCAGCTTCCCTTTCAGCATCTTTAAATAGTTCCAGAATGCCTAAGAATTAAATAAAACAAAGTCAGCTATACCATAAACGAGACCATCTATGGCTAGGGTCACACTTAAAACTAGAATTGCGTTCACCGCATCCAGATCGCATGACGCGAAGTTAGACCCGCCCCTTTCATGACGCGGCCGCCCTCTCAACACTGGAGTCATGCCAGAGGGGGCGGGCATAATGATTTAGCGGGCAGAGGCAGCAGCACACAGCCACGCCTATGGATTGATAATGAAAGTGGCTGGAAAACACGTAACTATTATCAAAATGCTGTACTTTAATACTTAGTTTTTGGCACAAATAGGGAGAGTTAGAAAAGAGGGGTGCAGGGACCCCTCTATATAGATACGGGGGGGGGGGGTGAGTTACTGAGGAGCCCATCGCATGGGGACATTGTAGGAGAAGCCCACCTGAGTGGGCGTCCGGTCTCTAGGGGGACTAAACACCCCCTAGTGACCTCAACCAAGCATTTGTTTATTAAATTTATCTTTTTACAATACAGAGAACAGTTTGCTCATCCGTGCTGCAGCAGGGATGAGCTAACTATCCAGTAGCCGCATTGCTCAGGATTACATATCCTGAGCAATCCGGTTACTGTAGTGCGGAGGCAAGAACCGCTCCGAAAACTGCAGCCTGCATGCTATTTCACGCAGACTGCAGTGCCGGAGACGGACACCGGATTGCTTTTGAAGCAATCCGGTGTTTAGCATAGGCTCCTATGAGGAGCGTTTCCTGGTCCGGTTTTGAGCTTTTTGAAAGCTCAAAACCAGATCAGGATTTAAAAAAAAAAAACGGAGATGTGACCCTAGTCTACCTGACAAGCCCTGAAAATGATAAAGTTATCATACCCAACTAAAATCTCTGAGGTTCCATGACAAGAAATGAAGACGAAGCTAGGTATTTCATAAGCTGCAACCGTGAACATGAATGCTCAATGGCTAAAACATTAGGTATCCGCACAGATGCCATGAAAAAAACACTGCTACAGTCTGTTTAAAAGTACTAGCGGGGCCATGGTCATATTACGCCCTCAGGGAGCTAACTGGCATCCGTAGTATGTTGTGTCCCGGGTGCGGAATCAGCTCCGGAACTGTGCTGACCTTCTGAATCAGGATGCTAAATATTTATTCCTTTATTTATTATTATTATTATTATTATTATTATTTATTTATATATTTATTTATCAATCACTCTTACAGGGTTCAAAAGTAAAACTGGGTGGACACTGTAACTGAACCAAGACCCACTCAGGAACCAAAATGTATGGTGGGGACTTAAGGCAACCCTGTTGTATGCAGATAACACATTTTCAATTGATGATTTTTTTATTTGTGGGTATACTTCTCTGCCAAAGAGACCCTACAAAGACCCAAGGAGGAAGGGGGGATTGCCTTACCTAATCCATTGTTATATTTCCTAGCAGCACAATCTCAACATATAAGGGGATGGGCAGAGGGGGCAAGTAAGGGCTCACTGCAAGCAATACTTGAAATATATATCCATAGGAGACCTTTGGTGCAGGGATTAGAGATAGGTCTATTTGGAAAATGTGGAAAGATATGCCCGACCTTTGGACTATTGCACAAGTTGTGGGGGAGGGTGAAGAAAATTAGAGGGATTACTGGGATGACGTCATATACACCTATCTGGGGCAATGAGTACTTAAGTGAATTCCACAAACTTGGGGAATTAAAGGATTGGATACAAAAAGGGATAGTGTACCTTCATCAGCTGGTTGACCGCCATGCTCTCAATCATTTGATCATCTAAAATCGGAATTCCAGCTGACTGATAGAAATGGGTTTCAGTATGTACAGATTCAACACGCTTACACAAAGCAGAGGAGTGTGGGGGATCTGTGTGTATCGAGAGATATTGTTCTTGATTTCATTTGCATGTCGGGAAGAACGAAAGGAGTGAGTTCTACGGTATATGCAGACCTTCTTCATACATTTCTGTTGAAATACCCTGTGATGGCAAGGGGAAAGTGGGAGGCAGATGTGGGACCCATATCGGATGATAATTGGGAAACGGTATTGGAATACATCCCAAAATTGTCAGTTAGTGAACCAGGGAGAATGTCCCAGCTCCTACTCATTCACAGGGCATATAGATCTCCGGAATTTCTCTATACAATAGGGGTACGTACAGATTCGGAGTGTCCGAGATGTGGATCAGAGGACGCGGGAATCCTACATATGATCTGGGGATGCCCGAGACTCGCATCCTTTTGGATAGTGGTCCTTGCCCTGATAGAGGGGAAATATAAATGTGACATCCCGCGAGACCCTGTAGTGTGCGTTTTGGGGTATGTAGAAGAACTTGGGATAGACAATACTGGGAAGATAGCTGTTGCCCGCCTTTTATATATAGCTAGAAAATTAATAGCTAAATATTGGATTCAAAAAGATCCGCCTTCTAAACAAGAATTTATTAGACAAGTTAATTATGTAGTAAAACTGGAAGAAAGAATTTATTTTAAAAGAAAGAACACCAAGTTCCAGGAGAGACTCTGGGCGCCGTGGAAAGAATCGTAATATCGATAATAGTTGAATGTGTCATTTGGTACTGTATAAAAGGGATTAGGTACGGATATTAGTTACTAAAAAGAATAAAATTTCTTTAACATGCAATATGTAATGTATGTATATAATTTGGAATCACTGTCTGAATTAGGATGAGGGAAAGAGTTCATGCGTTAATGGGATAAGAGGGAGGGGGGAGGGGAGATAAAGAAACGTTAGTGGAATACTATACAAAATGACAAAATGTAATGTACATGTGCTTTCTTTTTGTAAGATGTTAATGTTTCTAATAAATAAATCTGATTTAAAAAAAAAAAAATACTTCTCTGCCAAAATACTGGACATGCGGGTAACTTAAAATCGGCTCACTGCGCAGGATGAAAGTGGGAACCGACTTGTTAAGCAACAAGGGCCATGACTGCACTCCAATTACAGGGAAGGGGGGGGTACCACAACCCCGGGTGCTGATAACAGTAACCTCGCGGATCCTACAAATAACGGGTGCACCTGTCGAAATTCAAAGGTGACAAAGCCTGTGCTTTCCTACACTAAATTTGGAGGGGGAAAGCGATGTATATGAGCGACATCTGTGAACTCAGGCAAAATCACTAAACCCCTTAATGACCAATGACAGAAATACCTGCAATGGCTGTGAACTGCTGTAAAACAATCCTGGAATCACTGGGACAAGCCGAAGCGTACCAGAGTTTTCATTTCAAAGTGATGCTGGTCAAAATTGCAAATGTAATTCGGTCCTTAAAGGGGTTAAAGGGGTTAAAGATTATATGGTAACAAACCCTCTTTATTGGTTAAAAGTTTGAAACACCCAATGCTGCTCCCTCCCCTTTATTTATTATTATTATTATTATTATTATTATATTAGCTCGACCGCTGGAGTAGGGTCTTTGAAAAGATTTGGGAATTAATGGGAACAATGTGTACAAAGCACCTCGAAATCGTACTGCACTGTCCACTTACAGAAACAGGTGAGTTGTAAAGCCGTTCAGTAACGAGTCAACAATGTAGTGGGTAAGAAAGGGAAAAAAGGTGATCTTTGCAAATGTAATGAAAATTGGATTGAAATGAGGTTTATTGTACTAACCGAAAATGTGAAATATGCATTCTTTAAATTTAAATTGACAGGTGCAAAAGTATGAGCACCTCAACAGAAAAGTGACATTAATATTTAGTAGATCCACCTTTTGCAAAAATAACAGCCTCTAGTCCCTTCCTGTAGCTGTTAATGAGTTCCTGGATCCTGGATGAAGGTATTTTTGACCATTCCTCTTTACAAAACAATTCCAGTTCAGTTAGGTTTGATGGTTGCCGAGCATGGACAGCCCGCTTCAAAACATCCCACAGATGTTCAATGATATTCAGGTCTGGGGACTGGGATGGCCATTCCAGAACATTGTAATTGTTCCTCTGCATGAAAGCCTGAGTAGATTTGGAGCGGTGTTTTGGATCATTGTCTTGCTGAAAGATCCATCCCTGGAGTAACTTCAACTTTGAACACTGATTCTTGAACATTATTCTCAAGAATCTGCTGATACTGAGTGGAATCCATTAGACTCTCAACTTTAAAGGGAACCAACCACCTCAGATGACGTGTATAAGCTGTTAATACATGTCCCTGGACCCTATGTACACCATTGCAGCTATGTTTTTGCTAAGAATATTGATAACAGCAAACCGAAATAAACAGTTTATAAACTTACATGATTTAGTACTTGAGGGCGTCTCCCTCGGGCTTTAGTACGAGAGGGCTGTGTCTCCAGCAGCCTGAGTGGCTTTCTTCCCCCTCCCTCTCTGTTTGCAGGACGTCACTGAAGGGCGTGATATTATCTTGGTGTGGGCGGGCACCCAAGGCAGCTCCCGTCCGTGCACGTCTTCTCAGTGACGTCCTGCAAACAGAGAGGGAGGGGGAGGAAAGCCACTCAGGCTGCTGGAGACACAGCCCTCTCGTACTAAAGCCGAGGGAGACGCCCTCAAGTACTAAATCATGTAAGTTTATAAACTGTTTATTTCGGTTTGCTGTTATCAATATTCTTAGCAAAAACATAGCTGCAATGGTGTACATAGGGTCCAGGGACATGTATTAACAGCTTATACACGTCATCTGAGGTGGTTGGTTCCCTTTAACAAGATTCTTGGTGCCGTCATTGGCCACACAGCCCCAAAGCATGATGGAGCCTCCCTCAAATTTGACAGTGGGTAGAAAGTGTTTTTCTTGGAATGCTGTGTTTTTGTGGCGCCATGCATAATGCCTTGTTGTTTGACCAAACAACTCAATCTTTGTTTCATCAGTCCACAGGACCTTCTTCCAAAATGAAACTGGCTCAGGCGACTCTGTTTGTGACGTGCATGCAGAAACATCTTCTTTCGCATCACTCTCCCATATAGCTTCTCCTTGTGCAGTGTGCGCTGTATTGTTGACCGATGCACAGTGACACCATCTGCAGCAAGATGATGCTGCAGGTCTTTGGAGGTGGTCTGTGGATTGTTCTTGACTCTTCTCACCATTCTTCTTCTCTGCCTTTCTGATATTTTTGTTGGCCTGCCACTTCTGGCCTTTACAAGAATTGTCCCTGTGGTCTTCCATTTCCTTACTATGTTCCTCACAGTGGAAACTGACAGGTTAAATCTCAGAGACAACTTTTTGTATCCTTCCCCTGAACAACTATGTTGAACAACCTTTTTTTTCAGATCATTTGAGAGCTGTTTTGAGGAGCCCATGATGCCACTCCTCAGAGAAGATGCAAATAGGAGAATAACTTGCAAGTCAACACCTGAAATAGCTTTTCTCATGATTGGATACACTGGGCTATGAAGTACAAACCTCAATGAGGTTACCAAACCAATTTAGTGCTTCAGTAAATCAGTAAAAAGTAGTTAGCAGTATTCAAATCATGAAAATCAGAAGGGTGCCCATACTTTGGCACCTGTCAAATTTTGAAATAATGCATATTTCACATTTTTGGTTACTACAATAAACCTCATTTCAAACCTGAAATATTACTGTGTCCATCAGTTATTACATATATAACACTGAAATAGCTGTTGCCAAAAAACAATTTTAAAACTAAAAAAAAAAGAGTAAGATTAAGAGGCGTGCCCAAACTTTTTCATATGACTGTAATTTACTACACCATCATGCCTCAAGTGCTACAGAATTGTATTCTGCACCTCTACCACAACAGTACTCGCCAATTGGGAGAAGGGAAGTGCCCTTGATTTACCCTCAGCCAGCAATAGCCACGGGTAGCACTGCGTAGCTGAATGAAGGGCTGTAGTCCCAAACCGCCACAGATAACCCTGCAAATGAATAAAGCGAACACTGGCGCAAAGAATAGGAAAGCTGAGAACATTCAGCAGGCATGTAGTAATGATTACTCCGTGAGCTATGATAACACTGATTCCCTTGACTAACGGCTCCTCTCACTACTGGGTAATGCTAGGAAAAAAAGGGGGGGAGGAAGGGAAGGCCTTGCAGATCGGGTACCGCACCCGGGGATCCAGCTCTGCTGAAACTAAAAGGGGTTTACAGTCAGGTAGATAAGAGGCCCTAGCAGATTATTGTTCAGCTGTCCAAATTTGTGTCCCTAATCATATAATCCATCTGTGGGAAAGGAATTAAACAGCTACAGGAGTGCCGGCCCAAATGAGCAGAGTGCCACCCTCTGGCTTACCGAGGTGGCTTCACATTGTGAAGATTTCTTTGGGGGGAGGGTTTGGTTAGGGCAACTGCTTTTGTGTGGGGTCATTAACTGCCGTTGTATAGGGGGATCCAAGCACCCCCAACACGGAGCCTATATGTACCTGCATGGCACTCTGCCCTGCTATCACATATATCCTTGAAGCTGAGTCCTCTGGGGGGGAGGGGCAGGCAATATGTTTGAAACTTGAAGACTGCAGTAAATCTAGCTGCTGTGTTCTGACCTACATCCCTCTCGTGCAGCCAGGGTGGGTGTATAAAGGTTCCCTGCAGCAGGAGGTGCACTGTACGTGACCCACCGCTGGCCAGCTGCACTGTGCTACCCATTCTGACGACGGGCGTGCAGTCCACCACTGGGTTACAATGTGGTGGGTGGCCGTTCCCCACTGCAGAGCGCGCGCAGGGTCTGTGCCTGCTCTGTTCACTAGAGATCCCCTGGCTAAAATGCTGCAGCAGGCGGGAAAGTTTTAGATGATTCCTACCTGCCATGCTGCCGCATTCATGCCTTGCCAGGGAGGGCACCAAGGATGCTGAAAGCCCAGCAAACCGGCGGCCCCCTCCCTAACGATCCTCTTGTGGCGCCCCTGCGTCCAGGAGGCCACAAAAGGGAACTGCAGCCAGGCAGGTAGGACACTTGTTGCACACCAACACCCTCACAGCCCATATACCCACGTGTAAGAGGAGGTAACATCCAGCCCTGAGATTAGAGACTCTATGAGATTGAGGGGTGGTGGATTCAGAGGAGTGGGTTGGGCACACCCGTAGTCAGGTGACTTGACAGTATATAGGAAGGGGGAGGAGTGAAGGTGCTCAGTAGGCCGTAGTGAGCTGAACAGAAAAGACCAAGAGCATCAGAGAAGCTGAGATGCAAAGGCCAGAGAACAGCAGCAGGTTGAGCTGAAGCTGAGCAGACAGAAAGCCACACATTCTAGAAGAGTGAGGGCAGAAGGACGCAGAATCTGTACTGAGCCAGTGTGAGCCAGAGGAGAGAGAAAGCCTATCCAGAGCCGGATCCCCAGAAGTGTGGGAGAGCAGAGAGGGACGGTGTAACCCGGGCCCTAGGAACGCAGCTAAAGCAACTGACTGCAGGCGGAGTAGCCCTCCTATATACCGAGAGGAACAAAAGGAAAGGAGCCTGGTAGAGCCTTGTGCTGGAGGACTGCTGGAGGCTGGGCTGAAGTAGAGTGTCAGCTCTAGAGGGGACCGTAGTTTATCCGGCATCCCCAAACAACACGACGGGGGGTCTGAGTTTCAGATTGAGATCCCACCCAAAGGACAGGCAGCTCAGTGACAAACTTAGGACTCACAGAAGCCCTAGTCACCCCCATACTGTCCAGCGTTTCACACACACCCGTGGAGACGGAGACCGTTATAGCCCGGAAAGGACACTGCAGACTGTGTGAGGGGTCACAGAGAGAGAGAGGCCTGGCTGCAGGGAGCAAAGGGAACCCGGAGAGGGAGAATGTGCCCGTGTACTAAGAACTGAACTTGAACTGTGTAAGAACTGCAACTGTGCTATAAAGTAACTTGAAGAGCTGAGAGTAAAGCTTTGGAAAACCCTGGAACTGCTTCCCTTGTGTTTCTGCATGAAGTGATTCTCTCCATACAGGATACAGCCTGTCAGCACCAGCCAGGAGGAGAGATCCCTGCAGCGTCTGCAAAGTAAGTGTGTTACACACTCCACAATAGACTTAACCCTTACTGCCCCGGGGAACACAGTTCTACCCACTGGAACTATACCACCTAAGCTGCCACTACATCATCCCCGGAGGTTCTGCAGCAGCGGCCCCCATCACTGGCCGCATCAAGTGGGTGGCATCACGACTGACAATCCCCTGTAAATATTCCCCTTTATTTGCCAGGGCCCGGGACACGGTCCGGACCAGGACCACCCGTGACTTCCCAGTAAAGACCCAGTCCAGTACCAAGTACCCTCGTCCCAGTGGGCTCAACACTCTTCCTTATTGCAGCTCCAGCTGACCCATCTGTTCCAGCAGCCATTCTGCTTGGGTTATAATTGGAGGAGAGACCAAACTGCTCTTTGGGCAAGCAGCAGGGGAAGAGGCAAAATGGCTGTATCCCAGAGCATATATAACAGGTGGGGGTGGTTAGGCAAATAGGGAAGGGGGGGTGACAGACGAACAAATCAGCCACTGTAAGGCAAGGAGGAAGGAAGAGAAGAATTAACCCCATGAGGGCTGGACAGTCAGATGGCAGCGGGTAATCCGCACTGCCACTCAAATACACCGTGAGTGTAGTTCATTCTACTACTTTTTTACTGCAGCAAGCTAACCTGTCAGTTTTTGCTTAAAAGCAGTGTTCACTAAACCTTTACTGTAGGCCACGTTTAATACAACCAAATACACCTTGAGTGTAGTTCATTCTAATAATGTTTCACTGGAACAAGCAAACGTCATTTTTTGTGCCTAGTACCACTGTCTGGCCAATCAGCTGTGCTCGATTTCCATCAGAATATTTTTTGCCAACAACTTCAGAGTTGCCAATTTGTTCACATACAAAATCAATGGCAAAAGGCCTGCAGCTGGTGGAAGGGGGAATAGGTGTGGTGGAAAGGGAAAAAACTGTTTGTGTCCGTGGGGTACGTGGGAAAGCAAGAGTAAGGCTAGGGTCACACTTGCGTTCTTTTCATGCTTATTTGTAGACCTGCATTTACAAAAACGCATGTAAAAACGCACCCATAGGCCCCCATGCAAAAAACGCATGCACTAATAGCAAAAACGCATGCCTAAAGTGCCATGCGTTTTTGGCATGAGTTTTTGCCCTTATGTGAGAAGCTGCCTTTAAAAACGCATGCAAAAACGCATGGTACATTAGGACCATTTAATACCATCCAAAAACGCATGCGTTTTCCATAGCGGCCCATGTTAAAAAACTTTTTTTGGGTGCTGTTTCAAAAACGCATGTAAAAACTCATGGGTGGCTTAAGGCACCTAAAAAAACGCATGCTGAAATAAAAAAAGCATGCAGAAAACGCATGCTTTTTTTTAAGGCACTAAAAAAACTCATGCCAAGTGTGACCCTAGCCTAACATCTGCTGGAGAAAGAGAATCTTCCAGCCAAAGTGAGGCTAGGGTCACACTTAGCATGAGTTTTTTAGTGCCTTAAAAAAAGCATGCGTTTCTGCATGCTTTTTTCATTTCTGCATGAGTTTTTTTAGCTGCCTTTAGGCACCCATGCGTTTTTCCATGTGTTTTTGAATCAGCAGAAAAAAAATTCATGCACCATTTTTTGGTGCTGATTTAAAAATGCATGCATTTTTTAACATGGGCCCCTATGGAAAACGCATGCGTTTTTGGATGGTACTAAATGGTACTAATGTACCATGCGTTTTTGCATGCGATTTAGAAGGCAGCTCCTCACATAAGTGCAAAAACGCATGGCACTTTAGGTATGTGTTTTTGCTATTGGGGCATAAGTTTTTGCTATTAGGGCATGCGTTTTTTACATGGGGGCCTATGGATGAGTTTTTACATGCGTTTTTAAAAACGCATGTCTACAAAAAAGCATGAAAAATCTGCAAGGGTGACCCTAGCCTAAGATGTCTACTTCTTTCCTTGGAGATTCTGATATGATCCCTTTCGTACGGACACGACTCAGACGACGATCGATACCAATTCTCGATGAAGCACAAAAAGAGCAGGCGCTTGAATGGATAGCAAGCGCTTCAGCAAGTGGGCTCTCCTCCACCTCAACTTCTACATCACAAATACACCAGTCCTCAGAGACGTCACCACAATCCCTCTTGCTTCCGCACAACTCCCAAGTCTCGAGCCACCCATCTGAGTATAGGGTCAGATAGATGGTTGAGTATGCATCGCTCTTCACTCATACTGTAGCATGGGAATCAGAGGTCTGCTCAAAGCTTTTGTGAGTCAAGACGAGGTAATAATCTGCCCTGATGCCCAGAAGCTTTTGAAGTCGGATCCAGGCCCAGATAAAGAAGATTCTGAGCAAGCATAATGTAGACCCTCATTCATAAAGTGTCAACTGCACCTTGGAGATCTTGTGAGCCCTTCCGCATAGGACTCCTACTGTACTTCCTCCCCCTCCTCTAGTGCCACCACTTGACTCCGAATACTGTTTAAAGTGTGCTCCAGCATGTAAATGACGGGAATATTCATGCTGATAATGGCATAATCATCACTAAACATCTTTGTCGACATTTCAATACTGTACAGAATGATGCATAGGTCCTTCATTTCAGACCACTCCAACATCCCACCTCTGGATCTCATAGGCCCAGGTTATATGTCATGACGTATTGCACCAGGGCTCATCGGTGCTGCAACATGTGCAGAATTGAATTCCATCGTGTCGGCACATCACATTTCAGCCGTTGAAATGGCAGGCCGAACATGGCACTCTTGTCTTGAACAGCTGTTGCTTCAGTCCACTTGGAGAAATGAGCAGTGACAGCAACTATATATTTGTTGCTGTTTGATGTTTCCTGAAGAGGACCGATCATATCAATCCCAACTAAACTCCATACTTTTCCAGGCACTGGTATACTGTTGAGTGGCGGAGTTTCTTTGCTGATTTTGGGACTTGTGACAAAACATTTTTGACAGGCTTTGACATGTTGGTGAACATCGTTCTTCATTCCCTTCCAGTAAAAACAGTCAGAAATTTTGGCAAATGTTTTATCTCTGCCAAATGGCCACCAGAAATTGGGTTGTCGTGACAGGTCTTCAGGATATTTGGCAGTCGGCTTTTACTGAGAACCTCTTTTTCCATCTATAATATAAAAGCCGAAGGCCACTTCCGGAAAACCCGAAGGTTACTTCCGTGATGGCCTCCGACCATGGTGGTGACGTCACCAGGCGACGCCCGGCTACAGGGACCGGCGAGGAACGTTCCGCTCTCGGAAATCCTGCCCCCCCCCGCGGCTCCTCCCCATCTTCCCCGGCCTCCCCTCCATCCTCCCCGGTCTCTCCT
Source organism: Allobates femoralis (assembly GCA_033576535.1). Taxonomy (NCBI): domain Eukaryota; kingdom Metazoa; phylum Chordata; class Amphibia; order Anura; family Aromobatidae; genus Allobates; species Allobates femoralis. The sequence continues at coordinate 450,204,462 of JARQOC010000003.1, forward strand.
CCACACTCCCCGGTCTCCCCTCCACGCTCCCCGGAGAGCTTGGTAACCAAGGCCGCGGTCGGGTAACTAAGGGGCGTGTCCGCACCACACACCCGGCCCCAGCCGCATCCATTAAGGTGTCTGCTGATCCCAGGGGTGGGTGGAACAAACCCAGGGGGACCACCCCAATCACACAATAATAGGCTGGATGCCACCTCCCCCTTATATTCCTCACTGCTTCCAGGATCATGGCGTCACAGGGAGGAACCGCGGTGCATGATGGGAGATGTATTCCTCAGGGGACCGGAAATGCTGCAGAGCTGAGGAGACAGCTCTGATCACACAGAGATAGAGGAGATCTGCGGCTTCTTCATACAAAGTCTCCTGCACTGAAGAGTGAGATTATATGTGTGTGTGTATACTGTATATGTGTGTGTGTATACTGTATGTGTGTGTATACTGTATATGTCTGTGTGTATACTGTATATGTGTGTGTGTGTATACTGTATATATGTGTATACTGTATATGTGTGTGTGTATACTGTATGTGTGTGTATACTGTATGTGTGTGTGTGTGTATACTGTATATGTGTGTGTAAAAAAGCCAAGAAGCCAGCGCTGCCTAAGGTTAGCACGCAATACAAAAAGTGCATGTGCACATAATTTCTAACTGTACTTTAAACTGAGACATTTGGCAAACAATTGATCAATTCTTTGAGCTACCCCGCCACGTCACGGCATTCTCAGATGGGGCAGTCCTACTCTACATTTTTTAATTCGCTGTGCCATTACGGCCTCCTGAATGCATTAAAAGCAGAACCATATCAAATGCACATGTACCTGAAGCATTACTGAACTACTCCCATAGCGCCAGAAAAGCAGCGCAGATAAAGGCAGACCAGGTCCGGACATGACATCCGGACATTATCAGATCTGACCCCCACACTACCCAACCAACAACCATGGATGAAGCTAGAACAGGCCCAAACACATGTGCAACAATCAAGCAGAGCCTATGGGCAGGGTATGGCCGCTGTATGTATGTACAGCGGCCTAGATCAATCACATTAAAGACAGATAGAAAGGCATGCACAACCAAGCGCGCACGGCAAAAAGTGGTGGTCAGCCACAAACCTATAACAAATAAAAAAGCCAAGAAGCCAGCGCTGCTGTATATGTGTGTGTGTATACTGTATGTGTGTGTGTATACTGTATATGTGTGTGTGTATACTGTATATGTGTGTGTGTGTATACTGTATATGTGTGTGTGTATACTGTATATATGTGTATACTGTATGTGTGTGTATACTGTATGTGTGTGTAAACTCTATGTGTGTGCATACTGTATATGTGTGTGTGTATACTGTATATATGTGTATACAGTATATGTGTGTGTGTATACTGTATGTGTGTGTATACTGTATGTGTGTGTATACTGTATATGTGTGTGTATACTGTATATATGTGTATACTGTATGTGTGTGTGTATACTGTATATGTGTGTGTATACTGTATATATGTGTATACTGTATATATGTGTGTGTGTATACTGTATATGTGTGTGTGTATACTGTGTGTGTGTGTATACTGTATGTGTGTGTGTATACTGTATGTGTATACTGAATATGTGTGTGTATACTGTATATGTGTGTGTATACTGTATGTGTGTGTATACTGTATATGTGTATGTGTATACTGTATGTGTGTGTGTGTATACTGTATGTGTGTGTATACTGTATATGTGTGTGTATACTGTATGTGTGTGTATACTGTATGTGTGTGTGTATACTGTATGTGTGTATACTGTATGTGTGTGTATACTGTATATGTGTGTGTGTATACTGTATGTGTGTATACTGTATGTGTGTGTATACTAAATATTTGTGTGTATACTGAATGTGTGTGTGTATACTGTGTGTGTGTGTATACTGTATGTGTGTGTATATACTATATATGTGTGTATTCTGTATGTGTGTGTGAGTATACAGTATATGTGTGTATACTGTATGTGTGTGTGAGTATACTGTATATGTGTGTATACTGTATATACAGTTAGGGCCAGAAATATTTGGACAGTGACGCAAGTTTTGTTATTTTAGCTGTTTACAAAAACGTTTAGAAATACAATTATATATATAATATGGGCTGAAAGTGCACACTCCCAGCTGCAATATGAGAGTTTCCACATCCAAATCGCAGAAAGGGTTTAGGAATTATAGCTCTGTAATGCATAGCTGCCTCTTTTTCAAGGGTCCAAAAGTAATTGGACAATGGACTCTAAGGGCTGCAATTAACTCTGAAGGCGTCTCCCTCGTTAACCTGTAATCAATGAAGTAGTTAAAAGGTCAGGGGTGGATTCCAGGTGTGTGGTTTTGCATTTGGAAGCTGTTGCTGTGACCAGATAACATGCGGTCAAAGGAACTCTCAATTGAGGTGAAGCAGAACATCCTGAGGCTGAAAAAAAAGAAAAAATCCATCAGAGAGATAGCAGACATGCTTGGAGTAGCAAAATCAACAGTTGGGTACATTCTGAGAAAAAAGGAATTGACTGGTGAGCTTGGGAACTCTAAAAGGCCTGGGCGTCCACGGATGACAACAGTGGTGAATGATCGCCGCATACTTTATTTGGTGAAGAAGAACCCGTTCACAACATCAACTGAAGTCCAGAACACTCTCAGTGAAGTAGGTGTATCTGTCTCTAAGTCAACAGTAAAGAGAAGACTCCATGACAGTAAATACAAAGGGTTCACATCTAGATGCAAACCATTCATCAATTCCAAAAATAGACAGGCCAGAGTTAAATTTGCTGAAAAACACCTCAAGAAGCCAGCTCAGTTCTGGAAAAGTATTCTATGGACAGATGAGACAAAGATCAACCTGTACCAGAATGCTGGGAAGAAAAAAGTTTGGAGAAGAAAGGGAACGGCACATGATCCAAGGCACACCACATCCTCTGTAAAACATGGTGGAGGCAACGTGATGGCATGGGCATGCATGGCTTTCAATGGCACTGAGTCACTTGTGTTTATTGATGACATAACAGCAGACAAGAGTAGCCGGATGAATTCTGAAGTGTACCGGGATATACTTTCAGCCCAGATTCAGCCAAATGCTGCAAAGTTGATTGGACGGCGCTTCATAGTACAGATGGACAATGACCCCAAGCATACAGCCAAAGCTACCCAGGAGTTCATGAGTGCAAAAAAGTGGAACATTCTGCAATGGCCAAGTCAATCACCAGATCTTAACCCAATTGAGCATGCATTTCACTTGCTCAAATCCAGACTTTAGACGGAAAGACCCAAAACAAGCAAGACCTGAAGGCTGCGGCTGTAAAGGCCTGGCAAAGCATTAAGAAGGAGGAAACCCAGCGTTTGGGGATGTCCATGGGTTCCAGACTTAAGGCAGTGATTGCCTCCAAAGGATTCGCAACAAAATATTGAAAATAAAAATATTTTGTTTGGGTTATGTTTATTTGTCCAATTACTTTTGACCTCCTAAAATGTGGAGTGTTTGTAAAGAAATGTGTATAATTCCTACATTTTCTATCAGATATTTTTGTTCAACCCTTCAAATTAAATGTTACAATCTGCACTTGAATTCTGTTGTAGAGGTTTCATTTCAAATCCAATGTGGTGGCATGCAGAGCCCAACTCGCGAAAATTGTGTCACTGTCCAAATATTTCTGGCCCTAACTGTATGTGTGTGTATACTATATGTGTGTGTATACTGTGTGTGTGTGTGTATACTGTATATGTGTGTGTATACTGTGTGTGTGTATACTGTATATGTGTGTGTGTGTATCTATAATATAAAACCCGAAGGTTGCTTCCGTCATCGCCTCCGGACCATGGTGGTGACGTCACCAGTGCGGGGTAGCCGGGCGCCGCCTGGCTACAGGGATCGTCGGAGGAGCGTTCCGCTCTCGGAAGTTCTGGCTTTCGTCCCTGTGCGGGAGCCGCGCGGGTCGTCCTGCCCCCCCGCGGCTCCTGCGGCCCCCCGCGGGTCGTCCTGCCCCCCCGCGGGTCGTCCTGCCCCCCCGCGGGTCAACCTGCCCTCCCCGCTGCTCCTGCGGCCCCCCCGCGGGTTGTCCTGCCCCCCACGGCTCCTGCGGGCCCCCCGCGGGTCGTCCTGCCCCCCCGCAGCTCCTGCGGCCACCCCCCCTGCTTGCTTCTACTAAGAAAAAAAAAAAACCTCATAGAGGATACTCACCCGTCCACTGCCGCCCTCCATCTACCTCCTCTAGCTCCATGGCTTGAGGACCTGTGGTTGCCTGGGAAACCGATCAGCGTCCTGCCCCCCCGCAGCTCCTGCGGCCCCCCCGCGGGCCGTCTTGCCCCCCCGCAGGTCATCCTGCCCCCCTGCGGGACGTCCTGCCCTCCCCGCGGCTCCTGCGGCCCCCCCGCAGGTTGTCTTGCCCCCCCACGGCTCCTGCGAGCTTGAGGACCTGTGGTTGCCTGGGAAACCGATCAGCTGATCGGTTTCCCAGGCAACCACAGGTCCTGCGAGCCGGCACACTAAGTAATATCCTCTCATCCATCCTGCCCCTCCCCCTGCCACCACCATCCTCCCCTACCCCCCACCAGCTCCAATCTGCCCCCCCCTACGCTCCATAGCACACCCCCCTGCCAACTACATCCTGCCCCCCTTCCGCTCCATCCTGCCCCCCCTCCCCTCCATCCTGCCCCCCCCCGCTGCATCCTTCTCCCCCCGGCTCCATCCTGCCCCCCGCTGGCTCCATCCTGCCACCCCCTCCATCTTGCCCCCCCACAACAGTTCCATCCTGCCCCCCCACAACAGTTCCACCTTGCCCCCCCCTGCTCCATCCTATCCATCCTACCCCCCCGCCGGCTCCATCCTGCCCCCCCCCCCACCAGCTCCATCCTGCCCCCCTGCCGGCTCCATCCTGTCCCCCCCCCCCACACCAGCTCCATGCTGCCCCCCCGCTGCCTCCATCCTGCCCCCCCACACCAGCTCCATCCTGCCCCCGCGCCAGCTCCATCCTGCCCCCCCCACACCACCACACCAGCTCCATCCTGCCCCCCCCCTGCCGCCTCCATCCTGCCCCACCGCCCACTCCATCCTGCCCCCCCCTGCCGGCTCCATCCTTCCCCCCCCTTGCTCCATCCTATCCATCCTACCCCCCCCCCGCTGCCTCCATCCTGCCCCCCCACATCGCCTCCATCCTGCCTCCCGCTGCCTCCATCCTGCCCCCCCGCAAGCTCCATCCTGCCCCCCCCTGCCACCTCCATCCTGCCCCGCTCCCTCCATCCTGCCCCCCGCCACCATCCTGTCCCGCTCCCTCCATCCTGCCCTGCTCGCTCCATCCTGCCCTGCTCGCTCCATCCTGCCCCCCTGCCACCATCCTGCCCCGCTCGCTCCATCCTGCCCCCCCCGCCACCATCCTGCCCCGCCGCCTGCATCCTGCCCTGCCGCCTCCATCCTGCCTCGCCGGCTCCATCCTGCCCCGCCGCCTCCATCCTGTCCCCCCGCCCGCTCGCTCCGTGCTGCCCCGCTTGCTCCATGCTGCCCGCTCGCTCCATGCTGCCCCGCACTCACCATCCTGCCCTGACCCCTCCATCCTGCCCCGCAGCCTTGATCCTGCCCCCACCTCCGCCACCATCCTGCTCCTCCAGCTCCATCCTGCTCCTCCGACTCCATCCTGCCCCGCTCGCCCCATCCTGCCACCACTCCACCCCCCGTCACCATCCTCATGTGACCGATCAGCTGAACGGTTTCCCAGCAAACGACGGCTCCTAAACCCCTGTAGGACCTACAAGACGAAGGTGGAGTAAGCCGGCGGACAGGTGAGTATCCTCACTGAGGATTTTTTTATTTTTTGGAGGGAGGAGCAGGGGAGAGCTGAGTATGGCCATATACCATAGTGCTGCTATACATCTACTCTAATGTATCGCCATATACTATAATGCTGCTATACATGTGCTATAAAATTCCACCATATACTATTGTGAAACTCTACATTTCCTGTAATATACTGTCATATACTATAGTGCTGCTATACATGTACTGTAATGTACCTCCATATACCATAGCGCTGCTATACATGTGCTATAAAATACCCCCATATACTATAGTGCACATGTACATATACTGTAATATATTGCCATATACTATAGTGCTGCTATACATCTGCTATACTGTACCGCCATATACCATAGTGCTGCTATATCTAATATATAAAACCCGAAGGCTCACTTCTGTCACTTTAGCCAGCACATCCGTCACTTTGTCATCGCCAAAGTGACATCACCACAGCGCTACACCCGTCCAGGGTGGACCAACATGCCGGCCCTAAGCCAAGCGGGACTCATGCAGCCCCGCCACCCTTACGGCCACCCCTACACTGCCTAAAACACACATCACGGGCGGGAGACGACCGCCGTGATGTGTGCAGCCTGGAGGAGCAGAGGTGTGCCGAACGGTCATGTTGCCGCTCCAGTCTCCTCTCTCCTCACCCCTCCAGCCGCATCTCCCCTCACCCCTCCTGCCTCACCTCTCCTCACTCCTCCAACGCCACCTCTCCTCACCCCTCCAGCCTCCCCCCACATCATACTCTGCTATCCACAGAGCCGCCTGTATACTCTGCTACCCACAGAGCTGCCTGTATAATCTGCTACCCTCAGAGCCTCCTGTATACTCTGCTACCCACTAACCGCCTGTATACACACAATTCATTTCACCGCGCTCCCGATGCAATTGCATCGGGCCCCTGACCACTGCACTCTGGCCCGGACCACTGCACTCTGCCCTATAGCAGACTATGAGCCACTGAGCCTCCGTATACTCTGCTAACCACTCAGTCGCTGTATAGTCTGCTAACCACTGAGCCCCCGTATACCCTAATAACCATAGGCTAGAATACCCGATTCTTGAGAATCGGGCCGCCATCTAGTAGTAAATAATCCCTTTCTCTGCTCGATATGGCTTACAAGTTTGCCTAAACTAGGACTTGGCATTTGCACGTTTCTCTGGAGGTAGATCGTAGATCCACTGGGGGTGTTGCAGTGTAGAATCTCAAAAGCTGTTCATACAGTTGGTCTTCCATTGTCAAAATTGGAAAAATTACTTTTTTAGTTGGAGGTGTTCCTTATCTGGATAGAATAGGAGCTCACACTGGAGAACTTTGAAAAATAAAACTGAAAGTGCTTATCATAGAGAGCAGGGAGAAACATCTACTATATAATTGCCTAAGACGTTTTCGTGTCGGACCCCGACAACGTGCCGTGGATATGTCACACTCTGTGACGTCATCACGGCGAAGCATTGGCCGCGTAGCGGCCATTGCGAGCCGCTGACGTCACCACGCACGAGCAATGGCCGCGAAGCGGCCATTGCGAGTCGGTGGCCGAAAATAGAACCAGAGGCTCGGCCACAAATTTAGCGATGTACCGCTGAGGTAGCGCGAGCAATGGCCGCGAGGCCATTGCGAGTCGCTACCTCAGCCGCCCTGTGCCCCTGTGCCCCTGTGCCTCAGTGCCTCAGTGTGCCCCTCTGCCTCCCGCTCCGAACCTGTGCCCCTGTGCCCCAATGCCCCTGTGCCCATGTGCCCCTGTGCCCCTGTCACCCCCCCATCCCCTGTGCCCCTGTGCCTCTGTGCCCCTGTGCCCCTGTGCCCCTGTGCCCCTGTGCCCCTGTGCCTCTGTGCCCCTGTGCCCCTGTGCCTCTGTGCCTCTGTGCCCCTGTGCCCCTGTGCCTCTGTGCCCCTGTGCCCCTGTGCCTCTGTGCCCCTGTGCCTCTGTGCCCCTGTGCCCTGTGCCTCTGTGCCCCTGTGCCTCTGTGCCCCTGTGCCCCTGTGCCTCTGTGCCCCTGTGCCTCTGTGCCCCTGTGCCTCTGTGCCCCTGTGCCTCTGTGCCCCTGTGCCCCTGTGCCCCTGTGCCCCTGTGCCCCTGTGCCTCTGTGCCCCTGTGCCCCATTGCCCTGTGGATTACCGCAACCGCGCCGCATATTAACTCGCTGGCTCAGTGCGAGCACTTGCGGCGCGGTTGCGGTAAAACCCATAAGGATTACCGCAACCGCGCCGCATTGCGAGTCGCTGGCTGAGTGCGAGCACTTGCGGCGCGGTTGCGGTAAAACCCATAAGGATTACCGCAACCGCGCCGCATTGCGAGTCGCTGGCTGAGTGCGAGCACTTGCGGCGCAGTTGCGGTCAAACCCATAAGGATTACCGCAATTGCGCCGCAAGTGCCAGTTGCGGCGCGGTTGCGGTAATCCCCATAGAAAGTATAGGGGGACTTGCGGCAGGTGCGGCAAGTGCGGTTTTGCCGCACCTGCCGCAAGTCCCCCTATACTTTCTATGGGGATAACCGCACCGCAGATGCGGTTTTTTAATAAAATAACATAATTTTAATTAAAAAAAAATACAAAATAATAAATAAATTTAATAATAATAATCCTAAAAAAATAATTAAAATAAATAATAAAATAATAATAAAAAAAAAAAAAAATTACATTAACATATTAATTACATTAATTTATTAAAATATAAGTATTGGACCCCCCCAAAAGTTTTGGACACCCCCAAAAAAATTATGTGACCCCCCAAAAATCCCCATAGAAAGTATAGGGGGACTTGCGGCAGGTGCGGCAAGTGCGGTTTTGCCGCACCTGCCGCAAGTCCCCCTATACTTTGTATGGGGATTACCGCAACCGCACCGCAGATGCGGTTTTTTAATAAAATAACAATTTTAATACAAAAAAAGTCACTTAAAATACAAAATAATAAATAAATTTAATAATAATAATCGTAAAAAAAATAATAAAAATAAATAATCAAATAAAAAATAATAATAAAAAAAAAAAAAAAAATAAATTACATTAAGATATTAATTACATTAATTTATTAAAATATAACTATTGGACCCCCCAAAAGTATTGGACCCCCCAAAAAAATTATGTAACCCCCCCAAAAATCCCCATAGAAAGTATAGGGGGACTTGCGGCAGGTGCGGCAAGTGCGGTTTTGCCGCACCTGCCGCAAGTCCCCCTATACTTTGTATGGGGATTACCGCAAACGTACCGCAGATGCGGTTTTTTAATAAAATAACATAATTTTAATACAAAAAAAATCACTTAAAATACAAAATAATAAATAAATTTAATAATAATAATCGTAAAAAAAATTATAAAAATAAATTATAAAATAAAAAATAATAATAAAAAAAAAAAAAAAAAAAAAATTACATTAAGATATTAATTGCATTAATTTATTAAAATATAAGTATTGGACCCCCCCAAAAGTATTGGACCCCCCAAAAAAATTATGTAACCCCCCCAAAAATCCCCATAGAAAGTATAGGGGGACTTGCGGCAGGTGCGGCAAGTGCGGTTTTGCCGCACCTGCCGCAAGTCCCCCTATACTTTGTATGGGGATTACCGCAAACGTACCGCAGATGCGGTTTTTTAATAAAATAACATAATTTTAATACAAAAAAAATCACTTAAAATACAAAATAATAAATAAATTTAATAATAATAATCGTAAAAAAAATTATAAAAATAAATAATAAAATAAAAAATAATAATAAAAAAAAAAAAAAAAAAAAAAAATTACATTAAGATATTAATTACATTAATTTATTAAAATATAAGTATTGGACCCCCCCCAAAAGTATTGGACCCCCCCAAAAAAAGTATGTGACCCCCCAAAAAAAGTATCTGACACCCCCAAAAAAGTATGTGACCCCCCCCAAAAAAATATGTCACCCCCCAAAAAAATGATGTGACCCCCCAAAAAAATTATGTCACCCCCCAAAAAAAATATTGGACCCCCCAAAAAAGTATGTCACCCCCCAAAAAACTATGTGACCCACCCAAAAAAGTATGTGACCCCCCAAAAAACTATTCACACCCCCCCGAAAAGTCCTCACACCAGCTATAACTACTATAATCAAATTAATGCACATTCTAGACACCCGATGCATTTGCATCGGGCTCACAGCTAGTACAGTACATAACAAGTTATAACACATAACATTAACTATGCACTTATGGAACAGCACCATCTATGCTCAGTTCAATGTAATGCCTCCAACACTTGCTGTAAACCTAGTCCACATGTTCCCATGCAATAGATTTGCTGCTGGTTTTCCACAGGGAAAAAATCAGCAGCCAATCTGCATCAAAATCCACATCCCAATGATGTGGATTTTTTATGAAGAATCACAGCAGATTTCTCTGTGTGACGTGCAAGAGGGAAATCTACTGCAGGCCGCATAAAAATCTGACAAAAGCCGCACGAAATGGCGTATGGTTTGTGTATGAGCATCTATATATTCTGTAGCACTACAGCAGCAAAAACACACTAATTTTGCCCTAGAGGAGTATAGACCATGGGTATATAATAGCCTAGGCCAAACTATTCCCTATGGTCTAAAGTGGCCTGGGCCAGATTATACTCCTTTGGGTCAGATTATTCCCCTGCTGCTGTAGATCAGATTTTTCACACTCGTGAGAATGATTAAGTGATATACTTAAGAATGGAGCCCCAGACGTCGCACAAGGGGCCCCAAACATCCCACAGGGGGCCCCAGACAGCATACAGGGGGCCAAAGACAGTGCACAGAGGAGCCAAGACAGCACAAAGGGACCCTGAACGCTGTCTCTTGCCCCCTTGCGCGTTATCTCTCTCCCACCCTTGTGCTGTCTCTGCCCCTGTGTGCTGCCTGGGGCCCCTGTATGTTGCCTGGGGCCACTTTGTGCTAGGGCCCTTGTATGCTGCATGGTCCCATGTGTGTAGCCTGGGATCCTGTGTGTAGCCTGGGGCCCCTAGAACTGCCTGGGGCCCCTGTATGCTGCATGGGGCCCCTGTGTGTAGCCTGGAATCCTGTGTGTAGCCTGGGGCCCCTAGTACTTCCTAGGGCCCCTGTATGTTGCCAGGGGCCACTTTGTGCTGCCTGGGGCCACTTTGTGCTGCCTGGGCCCCCGTGCACTTCCTGGGGCCTTTGTATGCTGCATGGGGCCCCTGTGTGTAGCCTGGGATCCTGTGTGTAGCCTGGGGCCCTAGTACTGCCTGAGGCCCCTGTATATTGCCTGGGGCCACTTTGTGCTGTCTGGGGCTCCTTTGTGCTGCCTGGGGCCCTTGTATGCTGCATGGGGCCCCTGTGTGTAGCCTGGGATCCTGTGTGTAGCGTGGGGCCCCTAGCACTGCCTGGGGCCCCTGTATGTTGCCTGGGGCCACTTTGTGCTGCCTGGGGCCCTGTGCACTGCCTGGGGCCCCGTGCACTGCCTGGGGCCCTTGTATGCTGGCTGGAGCCCCTGTGTGTAGCCTGGGATCCTGTGTGTAGCCTGGGGCCCCTGTGCTCTGCCTCGGGCCCCCATGCGCTGCCTGGGGCCCCTAGCACTGCCAGGGGACCTAGCACTGCCTGGAGCCCCTGTATGTTGCGTAGGGACACTTTCTGCTGCCTGGGGCCACTTTGTGCTGCCTCTGCCTGGGGCCCCTGTATGTTGCATAGGGTCACTTTCTGCCCATGCATTGCTTGGGGCCCTGTGCATGGTTTGGGGCCCTGATCTACAGCTGCTGTGGTATACGGAGGGGTATAATCTGGCCTAGGGGTATAGTTTGGGCTAGGCCAGAATATACCCGGGGTATATTCTGGCCCAGGGGGGTATATTCTGGGCTAGCCGAGTTTATACCCCGGGGTATAAACTGGGCTAGGCCAGAATATACCCGGGGTATAATCTGGGCTAGGCCACTTTAACCCCGGGTATATTCTGGTTGGGGGGTTAGTCTGTTACACCGGGCAGCCTGGAAGCAATCAGTAGATCCACCCAGCCGGGTGGGTTGGGGGCCTCCCTTCTGCGCTGTATGATTTAGACCTCGCTGCATGAAGCTGTGCTACAGCCCTCTTCCTGCTCCTAGTCTGTACCTGTATAGCAGGCAACACGAGCCCTGTTCCAGGGGTCACTCCTCAGTGGGGGCCCCAGGCTCTAGTATGCTACTGTGCTCCAGGTTTTAGGTAGGTTAGGAGACCTGGAATCTTCTGCCTCTACGGATTTTTACTGCTGGGCCTCGGACTCCGGTGTCCTGTTCCCAGCACTTCTCCTCTGGGGTGAGCTAGACACTGCTCTGCTCCCCAGGATGTCCTCTCCTCAGACTCCCCCCATGACTGTTCTTTAAGACTGTCTGTGGCTTTCTGTCTAACCCCACCTCCAGGCCAGAACTTTAATAGGGAAGCTCCCCTTAAGCCAGGTTCTAGAGATCGCCCTTTTGGTCTGGAGACAGGAAAGTGTTGGATGCTGTGTAACTGACTCGCCCAGGCCGGGGTAGTCAGAGCTCGGGCACGGTGTCAGGGGAATGCTATCAAGGGTGGCTGCACTCAAGTCCATGGCTCTGGGGGTCGGTGACTTCTAAAATACAGTTTTTGTTAGAATAGTTCATGACGCCACCTGTAGTATCTGGTGAGGGATCACCAGCGCCGCTACAGTCCTCCGGAGGGCGTTGGAATTGCGACAAGGGTGGCATAGCTTCCTTCAGGTGAAGCTGGGCATCCGGGGCAGCGTTAGCTGGAATGAAAGTTCATTGATGGCAATACAGTGACACAAAGGCAGCTTCACTCTTTCCGGGTACTTTACTGGAAACAAGCATCCAACGAATACATAGTCCACCGTTCAGCAATGATGTAATTCACAGGTAACCTTTCGGGTGGCTATAAGTGGATGCAAGGCGGAGTGGAGGTACCTGCGGTGTGCCTTAGTTAATGAACCTGTGTCCTCTTAGCCCTGCCTTGGATAAGTCTCTTCCCAGTCCCGTTGAGGTAGTAATGGAGTCCCTCGCTCTCTCTGCTACCTGGACCCCGACCTCAACGGAGAACTGGATGGACCACTCAGTGGGTGGAAGGGTGCAGTGGCTGGTAAACAGGCCGCAGCAACTGGTTAACGGCTACGGAGGTGGACTCCGGCTGTTTGCTCGGATCTGGCTTTCCGTGGTCGACCGGGGAAGCTCCCCGGAGTATGGTCTCTCCACTCTGGGGTTCTCCCTCTCTCTCTCAGGCCCAGACTCACACATCAGGCACACTCTCTCAAGGTCCACTCATGACCCCCTTTGATCTTCTCTCAGGTCTTGTCTGCAACTCACCTGCTCTGACCTTCCGACTCCCCTAACTTTCCCCCTAGGGTACCACCCCGGCTTGAGTGTGGGAGTGCTGGAATTGGGTCCCTCCTACCATTCCTGCGTCCACTTACAGTTGGGATAATTATACCGCTTTTATGGGTGTAATACCCCGGTGTGATGCCTGACCAACAGGGGCGCTACATAACCTGAATAGGTAACCCCCTTCTTGCTTCCAGGCGTGACATCACCCCCTGTGGGGGAGGCAATACTCCTGTGGAAACAGGACCTTAGGGTGCTACACCTGCCATACGGGTGAGAGACTGTAGGCAGGAGAAGAGGGTCGCAGCTAGCTACAGGCAGCCAAGTCCCGCCAAGAGTAGCACAACAGGGAGGCCTCCGAACGCGCTGGGTGAGGAGAACCCCAACTTGCTTCCAGGCCACCCAGACTCCCAACACCTCTTGTGGATGGTACCTTAGACTACATCTGCTGCTTCTACCAGTAAAGGTAATGGAGACTTCAACCCTTGTATCTGTTGGTTATTCAGCGCCCTTAGTCCTACACCTCCATGTCCTACACCTCCAATGGCCTACCACCGTCATAGACGTTCCCAGTTGCCATGGGGACCCGCTCCACCCGTGGGGAGCGAAACCATCACCGTTTCATTCCCCATCATCCCCAGAGGTCCCGCACCATAGCTGCGGCCACTAATAGCCGCATACCACGGGTGACTCACGACAACTATCCCTAAATCCCTACCTCCATCTCCTTTTAAGTTGACACCCAGGATCACGGAGTCGGGTCTAAGCCCCTGTGACTCCCCCAGAATCATCAAAGCCCGGTGGCGAGTACCCCATGGCCCTGGGGCGTGTCACATACATAAGGAGGTCACACACAGCCCCCAGTATACAGCAGGAGTGTGCACACAGTCCCCCAGTATTCAGCAGGAGCACACACACAGCCTCCAATATACAGGAGGAGCCCGCACACAGACCCCAGTATACAGCAGGGGGTCACATACAACCTTTGCATACAGCAGGAGGCCACACACAGCTGCCAGTTATAGCAGAAGGCCACACAGCCCCAGGTATACAGCAGGAGCCCACACTAAGACCCCAGTATACAGCAGGAACTGGCACACAACTCCCAATATACAGCAGGAGGCCACACACAGCCCCGAGTATACATAATGAGTCCACAAACAGCCCCAGTGTTACAGCAGGAGGCCACACACAGCCCCTCGTATACAGCAGGAGGCTACACACAGCCTCAAGAATACAACATATTGTCCCTGTATACAGCAAGAGGCCACATAGAGCCCCCAGTTTTAAAGCAGGAGTCCCCAGTCTTCAGCCGGAGGCCGCACACAGTCCCAAGCATACATCAGGAAGCTGCACACAGTCCCAGTATTACAGGAGTCCACACACAGCCCCCAGTATAAAGCAGGCCACCCACAGCCCCCAGTATACAGCAAGAGGACGCACATAGCCCTCCGTATACATCAGAAGGCCGCACACAGACTCTAGTATACAGCAGGAGGCTGCACATAGCCCTTGTATTAAAGCCTGTGCCCACACATAGCCCCTGTATTAAACCTACACATATCTACTGTATTGCACATGAAACCTCACATGTCTCCATTAGAGTCTGTGTCCCACATAGCCCCTGTATTAAACTTACAGCCTCTGCCTCACATAGCCCTTGTATTAGAGTCTGTGGCCCACGTGTCCCCTATATTACAGCCTGTGCCCACACATAGCCCCTGTATAACAATCTGTTCCACACATAACCCTTGTATTACACAAGGAGCTGACATTTAACCCCTGTATTACAGCCTGTGCCCAAACATACCCTTATATAATTACACCAGAAGACCACACATAGCCACTGTATTAAACCAGAAGCCCACACATAGCCCTTGATTATACTTGCAGCCTGTGTATCAGCAGAGAGAAGCAAAACTTTGTTAACCCATTCTATTTTGTTATAGCTAAGAACAGTTAGTTACTGCCGGAGACTACATTTAGTTTCTTATATTTCTTGGTCTAAAAATACTTGTGCAGATGCTCTTTATGGGAGTCTGTGTTACATCCAGCAGGAGGAGCTTAGTCCATCCCCTATTCTTTCCCGGCAACAGGGGTTACTAGTACCAAAATCACATTGAAAGATGTCAAATCACAACATATTGCCCTTTCAGACTTCCCGCTCGATAAGTTGTCAGTGCTAGTAAACCTTAGGCTTCATTTTATACATATTGGCTGGTCACCCAGGGGTTAAAGGGACATTTGGTTAAAGAAGGGTATTGGTTGCCTTCTGCATGCCAGGATGTTGAGGCATTCATTGAGTTCTGTGTGATGTGTGCCAGGAGTAAGGAACTGTGGTCCACTCAGGCTGACAAGCTCCTCCATCTTCCTATCTCAGATCGACATCTCAATGGATTTGATTACTGATCTCCCAACCTCTGAAGGTATGACCGTTATCTGGGATATTATTGACCATTTCTACCACCAGTGTCATATTATTCCGCTTCCTCAGTTGTCCTCATGTCATGATAAGGTAATGTGTTTATTAATAATGTGGTTAGGTTGTATGGTGTCTCTGTCAATATTGTAACCGATTATGGAACACAGTTTATTACCAGGTTTATTACAAAGCCTTTTGTGATTAAATTGGGATGGAATTGTCTTTTTCCTCTGTATACCACCCTCAGTTTAATGGTCTCTTGGAGGGGACTAAACAGTGGCTGGTAACTTAGGTCAGGTGTTTTCTGTTCTCATACTCATCTCGAGTGGCAGGCGTAGTTTTCCCTTAATAATAGACATTATGAATCTTTGGGTATGTCCCCTTTCTTTTGCAATTTTGGGTTTCACACCAGGTCATTTTGGCTTTTGTTTTGTTTTTTTACATTTTAGTTTTACTTTTTTTTACATAATCCCTCTATAGGAGTTAAATATTTTCTTAATTTATTCTAGTGGGACTTAGCGCAAATCTATATCTTAAAATAACTGTTATTGCCTATAATATTTACAAATGAATTTTATTAATAAAATTTGATCAATACACACTGCACTCCATGCATATAAAAAATGGTAAGTATAGTGGGGACGGAGGGAAGGGCATTCTTGAGACAAATAGGGGGACCTCTTGAGCCTTCTCTGTCTCTGTGAAATTTTCTCAAATTTTTCCAATTTTGATGGATGATTTAGGTGCACCTTTACTGTCTTTTTTTCCACAGGGTGTAGTTCAACTGTCAGGGTTGCTGTTTTTCTTTAACCCTGCTGTTCTGTTCCCATGTACTATACACTTGTATTGCTCCTGGGTCACTATGGCCCGGTTTATTAAATCTTGATTTTAGATACTCTAACTCAATTATTTTTATACATTTTGCTTACTAGACTGTATGGGAACATGTTTGGAAATTAAAAAAAAGAAAAATGAAATTGAAATCTTTTTTTTTTTATTCAGAAAAAACTTAGTAATAAGCAAAACGAAAAATAGCAAACTACACATATGTGGTAAACAAAACAAACCAAAACAAGCAAATCAAACAATTTGTGAAAAAAATTAAAGATAATAAACACTTCAATTTGAACATATTCACATGGTAATATTACTTTATGTATTCTTGGATGAAGAACAATAAACATGGGCTTTGCATAAGAATTTTTGGCATCCAGAACATGTAATATTGTTTTATTATCACAAGAATAAGGGCAATAGCTGTACCTTTTTGTTATTCTTGAATATTACACCACTTGTAAACACATTGAGTCTTTCAAATGTAAATAACCCCCTACTTCAAAAAAACAGGTGGAGCTAAGGAAAAAAAACAGCTCTTAGCTGAAATACGTTTGTCAACTTTGCAGACAGCATGCACTGACCTATAGCTTACAGAATTACACAGTAATAACACTAAGTACATGTAAAAAAATATAAATAAAAGTATTCCTTTACAATATACAATCTACCAACAGAATTGAATAAGAAAACCACAACAAGCTAGATACCTGTAAAAAGCCAAGATACAGCCAGGAACAGAGATGTGTACAGAGCTTCTGTCCAAAGAAACTGAAAGGTCAAATGGCTAAGTGTGCTAGCATATGTGTACTAATAAGAGCAGAGAAGAGAAGAACCCTTCTGAAAACAAGGAGATAAGCCAGGAAGACAGACTTAAGCCCCAGTCACACATAACGATATGGTTAGAGAGATCGTTGTAACTGTGACGTTACAACGAGCTCTCCTTCAATGTCATTCTGTGTGACACTTAGCAGCGATCAGGCCCCTGCTGTGAGGTCGCTGATCGCTGCAAAGTGCTGCGGGTCATTTTTTGTTCATTGGTTTCCCGCTGGTCAGCACACATCGCTGCGTGTGTGACCGCGAGAAACCAGCGATCAGTGACCTCATTGGCTGGTAACCATGGTAAACAGCGGGTATCCAGGCAGCGGGCTGACTAGATACCCGGTGTTTACCATGGTTACCAGCGTCCTCCCTGCTTAGCGCTGCCTGTAAGCAGGGAGAATGCTGGTAACTATGATAAACACTGGGTATCCAGTGGCAGCGCGTGCTGCCTGGATACCCGCTGTTTATCATTGTTACCAGTGTCCTCCCTGCTTACAGGCAGCGCTAAGCAGGGAGGACGCTGACATCGTCTTCAGCGATGTGGGAGATGGCTCCCATGGCCCTGATAGCTGGGGAAATCTGTCTGTTTGACAGCTCCCCAGCGATCAGGTAATGACGCTCCAGCAATCCGGCAAGTCATTATCGCTGTCGGGATCACTGGAGCGGTCGTTATGTGTGACAGGGCCTTTACTTAGCAAAAAAATAATAATTTGGAGGCCTTTAGAGTTCAGCTTTAGAAAATAAGGCCCCCTTAGGCTGGTTTCACACTACGATTTTATCAGTTCCGATGCTGTCCGATAAAAATTGGACAGCATCGGACCGATTTTGGGCCCCATGCAGCCCTATGGGCATCGGACCGAATCGGATGTGCACTAAATGCCATCCGATTTGGTCCGATCCGATTCTGTCCGATTTTATTATCGGTGCTAAAATCGGCGCCTGCTCCGATTTTAGCACCGAAAATAAAATCGGACAAACTGGGATCGGACCAAATCGGATGGCATTTAGTGCACATCCGATCTGACCCGATCAATTTGACATGGGGCCCTATGGAGCAGGGTCCGAGGAAACATCTGATGTCTCCTCGGACCCGATTTTAGTGTACTGAGCATGCTCAGTACACTAAAATCGCTCCAAAAGTGAATGAATGGGTTAATTAAAAAAAAACAATCTATGCTCACCTGTCCACGAGGCCCCCGACGTCTCCCGGCGTCTCCGGTGTCTCCAGGTATCTTGCCGTCTGTGCTGACAAGACCTGCCGTGATGTCACAATCACATGACTGCCAGTAACCAATAGCCGGCAGTCATGTGATTGTGACATCACGAGAGGTCCTGGCAGCACAGAAGACAGAACAGCAAGACACCGGGAGACGCGCGGGACCGTGCAGGAGTCGTGGACAGGTGAGAAAGGAGAGGAGGAGAGGGGAGGACAAGAGGAGAGGAGGAGGAGGACAAGAGGAGAGGAGGAGGACAAGAGGAGAGGAGGAGGACAAGAGGAGAGGAGGGGGACAAGAGGAGAGGAGGGGGACAAAAGGAGAGGAGGAGGACAAGAGGAGAGGAGGGGGACAAGAGGAGAGGAGGGGGACAAAAGGAGAGGAGGGGGACAAGAGGGGGAGCGCAATGGGGGACAAGAGGGGGAGCGCAATGGAGGACCGCGGGAGAAGAGGGGAGGACCGGGGACCATATTGGAGCACCGGGGGAGAGACAGCTGATGACAGCTGACAGGAGGGAGGTGAGGGCAGGCATCAGATAAAATGTCAGAATCGGATGCCTATTTGGCATCCAATTCCAGGCATCAGAAGAATCCGATGCTGTCCGATTTATATCGGACAGCATCGGATTTTAAAAAATCGTAGTGTGAAAGTAGCCTTACACAGCGCGTTCTGTGCAGTCCATTTCTTCGCAGAATATATACATGTAGTGCATGTGGCGCCCCGCAACGAGTGCGTCACAAGAGGGTATTGCAGCCATAAATGCAGCCGCAATATTCTCTGACCCGGCAGTGATCCGGTTAACTTAGAAATCCAACCCTGCATGCATCACCTAGAACAGAGGGCCAATCATAGGTCCTGGTGGGTGGAGTGTTAGGGAAGTGTAGTAGAACACACACAATAGTCTAGACAGAACAGAAGGAGAATAGTCTGGAACAGCCTAGAACAAGGTCTGAGGACTTGAACTTGGAGAGGAGCGGGGGCTCCGCACCCCGTGCAGCCCCCGGGCCGTCACCGGTCGGGTGTTAGCACCTGAGGCCTTAACTACCGGGATTGGGCATTATTCACACGGGTTCCCAAAAGACTCCCGTGCCCACAACTCACAGCCGGTTCACTGGCACCGAAGCTGGCAGCAGTTCACCTCTGCTACGCGAACCAGAAGCGTGGAGGAGCAGCTTCACAGGAGCACCCCACCACCAGCCAACTTCCAGTCGTCTAACCAGCGGTGTACCCACCGAGGGATCCAAGGCTCCCCAAAACATCCAGAACGTACATCATGGATAGGGCATTGAAGCAGCCTCCCCGTACCCGACCTGGTATTCCTGGGCGACACTGGCAACCAATTAGTTAGAATGGAGGAACACTGCGGATTTCTAAGGGACACCATCACTGCTGAGTCCACCTGGTCTACTACCCAACCACTGTATGCCATGTACTGCCTGCTGGTTACAGTAAAGACCCGTTGCAGAGACTTTCTGTGTCCGTGCTTCCTTATGAACTGTCCGTCCGTACTACAAGGTAACCGCAGCTGCCGCACAACATCTTGAGCAGCTCCAGCCTCCGGTGATCACCGCTCAGCCTGTGGGGAGCGTAACATCTTGCTGCTGTCCATCCCCCGGAGGTTCCGCAGCATCGGTAGACCTTACCGAAACTACTCATAGGTGGCGTCACAAATAAATTAAAAACCCCTTTAATCTGTTCCACCAAGACGTCTTCAAAACTTTTGATCTGCACTACACCGGGCCCCACTACCGGCAGGCGCGGTCCACCCGTGACAAGGAGGAAGGAAGCATCGCCTGTCTAAACCGGAGTCCCGGCCACGGTGAGTCAGAAAATGGCGTCACGAACAGGATACGAGCAGGCCCGTTTCCCAACGGGTATAATGTGCTTAAAAATGACTTTATTGTCTACAATCTGGACTTTGTTCGTCCCTAAAAGAACTTTCCCGCCTTTTCACCGAGGGCCAAGATGGCGCCCAAGATGGCGTTCCCGCCACAAGAATCCGCCACGTGTAAGCCCAGGAGTGAGTCAACCCCCCCCTCATCATGGGAGGGCTAAAGACAAAAGGCGCCAAACTCTCTTTCCGCCCTGATTGCTCGAATCAACCATGGGGGCGGACCCCAAAGACTTTTCCCACGATTGGACTACAAAAGCCCACAGGAAATGGGAGTGACACAGACCTTCTTCACGAGCTCTACCCGAACGCTTACCGGTTGAACGGGTGTGGTTTCCCTCCGAAGAAGAGAATGGCCAGCATGAGACTCCAAGACCTGATGCGGGAGGTCGAGGCGGAGGCCAGAGCAGCCATAGGCCAACCGGGTCCGGGTCCTGCCCTTACCATAGACGGCAGCCCCGACTTCTGGCTAGAGGCTCTACAAGACCTCCGGGTGCGACTACTTGAGACTGTGGAATGGACGATTCGCAGCTGGAGCGCGACCCTAGGCAGACGACTACACCATGCGATGCAGCAGATCCGACCGGGTACCGCTACTCCAAGCCCAGACGACGTAACCAGCTTCTCAACTGCCTCACCGTCGCCTACCACCTGTCCTGCTTCGTCACCGGAGCCCATAGACTGCATCATTCCGGTGGAGGCCACAGCTCGACCCGTTCCAGCGGTCGAACCCGCAGCCGACCCCGTTCCTGAGCCGGAGCTTATAACACGCTCCATAGAAGAACTAGACCTTTACCAGGTTCCCACCGAGGAACCCGCGACGTGTTTCACCACTACAGAGACAGTCGCTTGTTTCGTCCCCGTACCAGAGGCTTCCCTTGCGACTGCCGAGGCCTACCTGGTAACCGGGATTGAAACCCCTCTACCAACAGCTACAGAAGAAGAGGCAGGCAGCCTGGAAGCCCTGCAGGACGTCTCTGTGGAAGGATCCGCAGCACCACCGCCCTGTTGTACAGCAGAACCAGCTTCAACGTCTCCAGCCAACGAGCAGCCTGATGTGGTCATCGAGGAAGAGGTCGGAGAGGATGACGACGAGACCCGCAGCACCGCTGAGGATCTCGACACCGGGTTCGCTTGGGGAGACTCCGAGGAACTTCCTACCGGGCATACAGCTCGGGTACACTGGTCGGGTGCAACGCTGACACCTTCCCCTGTGCCGTTCCACCGGGTGCCGGTCCAGACAGCCCGCCAAGTTCAAGCTTCCCGCCAAACCACCAGCTCCGTTACTCATCTCTACACCCCGAGCCGTAACGACGGAGATGTACGCCAGAGACGACGAGAGGAGTGGCAAGCCCGAGAACGCGCCAACATGCAGGCCCGTGCCGAGGCTCGCCGCCAGCCGCCGCTGCCTGATGAACTCCGCCGTGAAGGTAGAATTTCCACCTTTAACTTACATACCGGGTGGGGGTTCGCTTGGGAGGTGGGTTTGAATGAGGAGGTGCTTGTGGGGCGCCGGGACGTTGAGTCAAACTTGCCCAGAGGACATCCCGATCGCGACCTATACCGGGGCGATGTAATCACCTACGAACGCTATGCTTGTTCAGATGGGTGGTTCGCTATCCGGGTGCGCCATCGTTCTCCGTGCCAGTGACTTTAAAACTTGAACTCATTCAATGACTCTGTTCCTGTTAATCACTGACTGTGTGATCTCGCGGCTACAGCCTGAACTTTTATCAAAGGACAGCCAACCGCCCGCCGGGTCCGCACCAAGTGTTTTACCTGTTTATTTGTCTACTTCACTTTTATACATATAATGACCTGTCATTAATAAAAGTGTATTACCTGTTATAAAATATAAAAACCTCTGTAATGTGGGTAGTGTGACGCTTGGGGACAAGCGTATTCAACCAAGGAGGAGTGTGGTGCCCCGCAACGAGTGCGTCACAAGAGGGTATTGCAGCCATAAATGCAGCCGCAATATTCTCTGACCCGGCAGTGATCCGGTTAACTTAGAAATCCAACCCTGCATGCATCACCTAGAACAGAGGGCCAATCATAGGTCCTGGTGGGTGGAGTGTTAGGGAAGTGTAGTAGAACACACACAATAGTCTAGACAGAACAGAAGGAGAATAGTCTGGAACAGCCTAGAACAAGGTCTGAGGACTTGAACTTGGAGAGGAGCGGGGGCTCCGCACCCCGTGCAGCCCCGGGCCGTCACCGGTCGGGTGTTAGCACCTGAGGCCTTAACTACCGGGATTGGGCATTATTCACACGGGTTCCCAAAAGACTCCCGTGCCCACAACTCACAGCCGGTTCACTGGTACCGAAGCTGGCAGCAGTTCACCTCTGCTACGCGAACCAAAAGCGTGGAGGAGCAGCTTCACAGGAGCACCCCACCACCAGCCAACTTCCAGTCGTCTAACCAGCGGTGTACCCACCGAGGGATCCAAGGCTCCCCAAAACATCCAGAACGTACATCATGGATAGGGCATTGAAGCAGCCTCCCCGTACCCGACCTGGTATTCCTGGGCGACACTGGCAACCAATTAGTTAGAATGGAGGAACACTGCGGATTTCTAAGGGACACCATCACTGCTGAGTCCACCTGGTCTACTACCCAACCACTGTATGCCATGTACTGCCTGCTGGTTACAGTAAAGACCCGTTGCAGAGACTTTCTGTGTCCGTGCTTCCTTATGAACTGTCCGTCCGTACTACAAGGTAACCGCAGCTGCCGCACAACATCTTGAGCAGCTCCAGCCTCCGGTGATCACCGCTCAGCCTGTGGGGAGCGTAACATCTTGCTGCTGTCCATCCCCGGAGGTTCCGCAGCGTTGGTAGCCCTTACCGAAACTACTCATAGGTGGCGTCACGAATAAATTAAAAACCCCTTTAATCTGTTCCACCAAGACATCTTCAAAACTTTTGATCTGCACTACACCGGGCCCCACTACCGGCAGGCGCGGTCCACCCGTGACAAGGAGGAAGGAAGCATCGCCTGTCTAAACCGGAGTCCCGGCCACGGTGAGTCAGTGCACACCTAGTGATCTCTCTGGATGTGCTCTACATTTTAGTATAGACTGCGCACCAAAAATAGTCTATATAAAGCCATTTTTATGGTGCGCAGATCTCAATGCATACACCCGGCATATTGTGTGCACGACCCCATTGAAATAATTTAGGAAATAAATACATTGATATACAATAGTAGATGCAATAAATAGACCCAACTGAGCTTATAACTCCCTTATTTCACTGAAAATATGGCCTCACAGCTGTAAAAAATGATGCTGGGTCACTATTACCCAAACATGACAAGTGTACAAATCGGCGTGTAACTAAAAGTAAACACAAAAAAAAACAATACTCATAGATAGGTCCCCCCAAATGAGGAAAAGTCAAGTAAACTCAAGTTTTAGAAACTTATAGAAAAATATCTGCAGGGCCACAAAAAATTGTCTACGGGTCACTATGACCAGAACAGAACAGCAGGGTTAACAGACGATATGTGCTGCATCAATCAGGTGTGTGATAACCTTTTAAATTTATATTGACTGTGGCTCCTCGCTATGGTGGGGGTTTGTGCATCTGTTCCCCAGTCTGTGTGTGCTCCGGGTCCGCCAGCATACACTGTTAGGAACGCCTCTCCTCGTGTGCCTCTGCGGCTGCTTCCTGCTTCAGCCACGTCAGAAGTCATGTGGGTGGCCATTGTCATGCATCTGCTGACTGGCTCGTCCTGCACTAACGTCAATGATGGGAGTGAATTGTTTGAGGGAGGATGCTGATGAAGAAGGGCGATACCCTACGAAACAGGTCGATCGTGACTCTGTTTACACATCCCTGACAGTCTCTGACACAGGGGCGGAACTACACTGGTGCAGCTGGTGCAGCTGCACCAGGGCCCCGACCGGCTGGGGGCCCCTTCAAGCCTGGAGGGGGGCCCCCAGCCGACCCCCGCAAGCCGCCACCAGAGGAGAGGAGGGTCAGGCAAGGGAAGCAGAGAGCTTCCTGCTTCCCCTGCCTGATCCCGCCCCTCCTCTCATCTGCTCCTCCGGCTCCTAGAATACTTCCGCGCGGCTCCCAGGTAGGAGAGCATCGCGCCTGCGGCTCCCTGCGGCTCAGTGCGGCTCCCAGCGGCACTCTCCCCCCCTTTCCGGGCCGCGCCGACGGCCAGCGGAACCCCTCCCCCCGGGCCGCGCCGACGGCCAGTAGCCCCGCCCCCCCGGGCCGTGCCGACGGCCAGTAGCCCCGCCCCCTTTGTCCTCTCCTGCACCAGGGCCCCCGGGGGTGACGGTCCGCCCCTGCTCTGACAGTCCAACCCTCCCTCAGAGAAAAGTCTGCTCAAAATATGGATGTCAGAAAATGGTAACAATCCTTTTATTTAACCAAGTTTAGAATGTTTTTAAGCCTTTAACCCCTTCATGACCCAGCCTATTTTAGCCTTACTGACCTGGCCATTTTTTGCAATTCTGACCAGTGTCCCTTTATGAACTAATAACTCCAGAACGCTTCAATGGATCCTAGCAATTCTGAGATTGTTTTTTCGTGACATATTGGGCTTCATGTCAGTGGTAAATTTAGGTCAATAATTTTTGCGTTTATTTGTGAAAAAATAAAAAATTTGGCAAAAATGTTGAAAATTTCACAATTTTCAAATTTTTTATTTTTATTCTGCTAAACTAGAGAATTATGTGACACAACATAGTTAATAAATAACATTTTCCACATGTCTACTTTACATCAGCACAGTTTTGGAAAAAAAAAATTTTTGTTAGCAAGTTATAAGGGTTCAAAGTTCATCAGCAATTTTTCATTTTTCCTGCAAAATTTACAAAACCATTTTTTTTAGTGACCACATCACATTTGAAGTCCCTTTGAGGGGTGTACATGACAGAAAACACCCAAAAGTGACACCATTCCAAAAACTGCACCCCTCAAGCTACTCAAAACTACATTCAAGAAGATTATTAACCCTTCAGGTGCTTCACAGGAACTAAAGCAACGTGAAAGGAAAAAATGGACATTTTAATTTTTCTAATAAAAATGTTCTTTTAGCCTCAATTCTTTCATTTTCACATGGGTAACAAGATAAAATGGATCCTAAAATTTGTTGGGCAATTTCTCCTGAGTACACTGATACCTCATATGTGGTCATAAACCGCTGTTTGAGCGCACGGCAGGGCTCAGAAGGGAAGGAGCGCAATTTGACTTTTGGAGCTAATTTTCCATTCAAAAAATGAAATTGCGCTCCTTCCCTCCTGAGCCCTGCCGTGTGCCCAAACAGTGGTTTATGATCACATATGAGGTATTGGTAAACTCAGAAGAAATTGCCCAACAAATTTTAGGATGCATTTTATCCTGTTGCCCAAGTGAAAATGAAAACATTTAGGCTAAAATAAAATTTTTGTGAAAAAAAACAATACTTTTTAATTTTTTCGGAACAATTTGTGAGGCACCCGGGGGTTCAAAGTGCTCACCACCCATCTACATAAGTTCCCTGGGGGGTCTAGTTTCCAAAATGGGGTCACTTGTGGAGGAGCTCCAATGTTTAGGCACACAGGGGCTCTCCAAACGTGACATGGTGTCCGCTAACAATTTGAGCTGATTTTCCATTCCAATTGTTAGCGGACACCATGTCGCGTTTGGAGAGCCCCTCTGTGCCTAAACATTGGAGTTCCCCCACAAGTGACCCCATTTTGGAAACTAAACTCCCCAGTGAACTTATTTAGATGGGTGTTGAGCATTTTGAACCCCAAGTGCTTCAGAAATGAATCTGTAAAAATGAAAAAAGAAAATGTTTGTGGAAAAAAAAAGTACATTTTAATTTTTATGGATCAATTTGTGAAGCACCTGGGGGATCAAAGTGCTCACTATGCATCTAGTAAGTTCCTTGGGGGGTCTAGTTTTCAGAATGGGGTCACTTGTAGGGGAGCTCCAATGTTTAGGCACACAGGGGCTCTCCAAACGCGACATGGTGTCCGCTAACAAATGGAATTATTAGCGGACACCATGTTGCATATGGAGAGCCCCTGTGTGCCTAAACATTGGAGCTTCCCTACAAGTGACCCCATTTTAGAAACTAGACCCCTTAAGGAACGTATCTAGATGCATAGTGAGAACTTTGAACCCCCAGGTGCTTCACAATGAGTCATTTTTTTTTCCACAAAAAGTTTCTTTTTTCATTTCTACGGACCAATTTGTGAAGCACCTGGGGGTTCAAAGTGCTCACTATGCATGAAGATATGTTCCTTGGGGGGGTCTAGTTTCCAAAACAGGGTCACTTGTGGGGGAGCTCCAAAGTTTAGGCACACTGGGGCTCTCCATACGCGACACGGTGTCCGCTAACAAACGGAGCCAATTTTCCATTCAACTTGTTAGCGGACACCATGTTGTGTATGGAGAACCTGTGTGCCACCAGCACAAGGGCAACTGGAAGAGTTGGGGTACAGAACCAGAAAATGGCGCCTCTAAGGAACGTGCTATTTTCTGGGGTGGCTGTGGGTTGCAATTTGCAGCGTAGGGGGCCAACAACGTTTGGGTCTCTCCATGCTGAGGATTCCAGCCCGCCAGCTGCCAAGTTGTACCTGGTTGGCAACCAAAAATATAGCAACGCTCTATGTCATTTTAGTTGTAGAATAAAAAAAAAATGACATGGGGCTTTGCCATATTTTTGGTCCAGCCAGGTACAACTTAGCATCTACGGACTGCCACTAGCTGCCTCGTTGTACCTGGCTGGCAACCAAAAGTACAGTGAAGCCCATTTTTTTTTTAGTTCTAGAACTAATTCTAGAGAACAAATGACGTGGGGCTCCGCCATATTTTTGGTCCAGCCAGTTACAACTTAGAAGCTACGGATTGCCACCAGTCCCCAGCTGCCTTGTTGTACCTGGCTGGCAACCATAAATACAGCGAAGACAATTTTTTTTTTATTTCTAGATCTTTTTTCTAGAAAAAAAAATGACATAGGGCTCCGCCATATTTTTGGCCCAGCCAGGTACAACTAGGCAGCTGAGGGCTGGAATCCTCAGCATGGAGAGGCCCAAGCGTTCTGGGCCCCCCATGATGCGAATTGCAGCCTGCAGCCGCCCCAGAAAATGGTGCATTCATTGAAGCCCCATTTTCTGGCGCTGTACCCAGACTCTTCCAGTTGCCCTGGTGCCTTTGGCAAACTGGGTAATAAAGGGGTTCATGCCAGCTTTTTTATTGTCAGCTGGCACTAAGCCCGAGATTCATAATGTGGGGCCAATGTTAGACCCGGCCACTAGGAATCTCTGGTAAATAGTCAAAAAAACACTATTTACACAGAGAAAAATCTTTTTACTTGAAAAAAAAACACAAACAAAATTCAGACTCCATCTTTATTATAAAGATCCGACGTAGTCCACAACGAAGGTCCCACGACGCTCGATCGCCTCCGAAGTAGTCCACAACGAAGGTCCCACGACGCTCGATACGGCAGATAATTGCCATACAGTGCTTCATGACTGTGACCCCAGAGACTACAACAAGGGATCAAGTGTCCTCTTGTTGTAGTCTCTGGGGTCAGAGTCATGGTGCACGGTACGGCAAATCATTGCATTACAGTGCACCATGACTGACCCCAGTGACTACAACAAGAGGACACCTGATCCCTTGTTGTAGTCTCTGGTTGTCTCTGGGGTCACAGTCATGAAGCACTGTATGGCAATTATCTGCCATACCGTGCTTTATGACTGTGACCCCAGAGACTACAACAAGGGATCAAGTGTCCTCTTGTTGTAGTCACTGGGGTCAGTCAGGGTGCACTGTATTGCAATGATCTGCCGTACCATGCACCATGACTCTGACCGCAGAGACTACAACAAGAGGACACTTGATCCCTTGTTGCACCCATGCGCCCATCCATCCACCCATGCACCCATCCATCCACGCATCCATGCACGCGCCCATCCATCCACCCATGCGCCCATCCATCCACGCACCCATACGTCCATTCATCCACCCATGCATGCACCCATGCGCCCATCCATCCACGCACCCATCCATCCACGCACCCATCCATCTTCGCACCCATGCGCCCATGCACGCACCCATCTACCCATGCGCCCATCCATCCATGCACCCATGCGCCCATCCATCCACCCATGCACGCACCCATCCATCCACGCACCCCAGAGACTACAACAAGAGGACATTTGATCCCTTGTTGTAGTCTCTGGGGTCACAGTCATGAAGCACGGTACGGCAGATAATTGCCATACAGTGCTTCATGACTGTGACCCCAGAGACTACAACAAGGGATCAAGTGTCCTCTTGTTGTAGTCACTGGGGTCAGTCATGGTGCACTGTATGGCAATGATCTGCCGTACCATGCACCATGACTCTGACCGCAGAGACTACAACAAGAGGACACTTGATCCCTTGTTGCACCCATCCATCCACCCATGCACCCATCCATCCACGCATCCATGCACGCACCCATCCATCCATCCATGCGCCCATCCATCCACGCACCCATACGTCCATTCATCCACCCATGCATGCACCCATGCGCCCTTCCATCCACGCACCCATCCACGCACCCATCCATCTTCACACCCATGCTCCATGCACGCACCCATCTACCCATGCGCCCATCCATTCATGCACCCATGCGCCCATCCATCCACCCATGCACGCACCCATCCATCCACGCACCCATCTGACTCACCGTTGCCGGGTACTCAGGTCTCAGGAGCTGGCTGCGGTCACGGTTCGGTGCCTGAGGCTGTAAGGGCCCGGTGGTCAATGCACGTTTAAGTAAGAATAAAGTTTTGTTTCGTGACGCCACCTGTGGGTGTCCAGTGATGGCAGCGGCGCTGCTCAGACCTCCTGGGGATGGGTTGCAGCTTGTTGGAACCGCTCTCCACAGGACGAGTGAAAGTCCCTGAGGTCGGGAGCTGCTCTGATGGAATATGGCAGCTCGGTTGGTTTGGTAAGTGCATAAGTTAGCAACAGTTCAGAAAGAATGCTGGAACATGGTGCTCCTCTGCAAGGGTCTTTACTTAGTTCTTTCAAAGTCAACAGGTACACGGTATAACGGTTTCCAGACTTTCAGTTGACAGACCGGGTGGTCTCGGAGAGGAATGGTGTCCCTCCAAGTCTCCACAGTGTCTTTCTAAATCTCGCTGTCCCTGTTTACTCTTCACGGCTTATATCATACCAGACCAGGATACAGAGGAACTTCTAGTGGGTATCCTAGCCGTTGGCCTGGCGGCTCTGATGGGTCCCTGGACCTCAATGGCGGGTACCCTCCCTGGAACAGCGGCGGTGATGGTGTTTTGTGAATGGCGCTCCTGTGAAGCTCTCTCTCTCACTCACTCTGGGATTATGGTACGGCATGAAGCATCTGCACCACCTCGGAGCCGGTACTCCGGTTGGACTGGGCTCGGGTACTCTCTCTCTACCTGTCACTGGCTTTCTTGGCCCCCTTCACTTCTGGGTCTCAGCTCCTGGTGCCCTCCCTGTTAGCAGTCTTGTCACGACTCCTTCCTTGTACTTGTCTCTCCCACTTACTAACTCTCTTTCTGCTCTTTCCCCACACTGTACATCTCACACTCCTCCCACCAGGACTGGTTGCCCGGAAACGGGTATCTGATTGGTCCTCTACCTCTAGATGTTGCATGTGGTGTATGGAGCCTTGGGATTAACCTGTTCATCACAGAGAAGGAGGATACCGCACCTTCAGTCAGGGGTGCAGTACCCTCTTGTGATGGACTCGTTGCGGGGCGCCACACATCCATCCACGCACCCATGCACCCATCCATCTTCGCACCCATGCGCCCATGCACGCACCCATGCACCCATCCATCCACCCATGTACACACACACACTTCAGTCAGAGGTGCAGTACCCTCCTGTGATGCACTCATTGCAGGGCGCCACACTCCCCCTTGGGAAATTACACTTTTCCCCAAGTGTCACACAACCCAACCGATACAGAGAAAAACATTTTTATATGTTTGCAGTTATCAACGATAAAACACTTTTATTAATAACATTTATGCTGTATTTTTCTTCCTGTCTGGGAGGCACATTATCTTAGAACATTACGGGTAACTGTCCGGCAGAACCGGTTTAACCTTTGCGGACCCGGCGGTTAGTCTCACTGTCCTTTGGCAATGTCCGGGTTACCGCCTGGTCACGCTACACATTATCTCGTTCATAACTGGAACTGGAATGTCCTCACAAGAGTCTATGAGCGATTTTCAAAACTTTCAAAACAAACCGGGTTGCGCATAAAGTCAGTCTTTATATTAGGGCTCACATTTGCGGACCCAGAGGGCGTACCACCCTCGGGGCCCGGCATGCCGTTCGTAGGAAACAGTTTCACCCCGGTACAGATCTCTGTCGGGATGTTCCTTGGGCAGGTGGGATTCAACATCCCGGCGGGAGATAAACACTTCCTCATATACCCCCTCCTCCCGGGCAAAACCCCACCGTTCTCCAGGTTAAAGGTTGTAACAGTACCTTTTTTTACTATGTTCGGTCGCCATAGGTGGTTGGCGGTGGGCTTCGGCTCTGGCCCGTAAGTTCTCCTGTTGCCGGGCCCACCACTCGGATCGTCGTTGCTGCCGCTCGGCGTCGTCAACCCGGGAAACAGTTTGAACATAGCCCCGCCGTTCGAGGTGCTGTTTAGAGCTTGTGTTTGCCAGTAACTCTGTACCAGGGTATGATTGTTGCTGTTGTGGGCGAACGCCGCCGCGGCGCCCCACCATTGTACCCGAGCTGCTGGCGGCTGCTCGGCGGGAATCTCTGACTCGCCCTCCTCCTCGGAACTGGTCTGCTCTGGCTCTTCTTCAGGAACCGGGTCATCCTCTTCTTCTATGGCCTCGACCACAACATCCAGTTCCTCAGCAGGCTGGGGCTCTCCTTATAGGTTGGGGCATCCGGCCAATCAGGCACCACGGCCGCGGGGCCTTCTTC
The DNA here is from genome assembly GCA_033576535.1 of Allobates femoralis. Taxonomy (NCBI): domain Eukaryota; kingdom Metazoa; phylum Chordata; class Amphibia; order Anura; family Aromobatidae; genus Allobates; species Allobates femoralis. The sequence goes on from JARQOC010000003.1 coordinate 450,235,676, forward strand.
TCCTTCAGGTGTACTGTCCTGATCGCTTTCTCCATCGGTCTCATCCTGCGGGGCTTCAAGGCTGCCCGCTTCTTCTTTTTCTTCCGTCTCTACCTTATCCGTTGACTGTGCAAGTCTTCTTCGGTAACCGGGTAGGCCTCATTCTGCTCTGGCATTGTCTCCGATTCTGGAGTGGGGCGGGTTGTTGTTCTTTCTTGCACCGTGCGGTGCAGCTGGTTTGCCAGGCTAGCGCTCCAGCGTCTTATCGTCCACTCGGTGCTCTCCATCAATTGCACCCGTAGATCTTGCAATGCAGTCTCCCAGAACATGGGGTCCCCATCGATAGTGAGGACGGGACCCGGTCCAGGAGTGCCAAGGGCGGGTTGGGCCTCTTCCTCCACCTCTCGTATTAGATCTCTGAGCCTCATGGTCGCCATGTCTCTGCTTCCAGGAACCACACCCGTCACGGCTGGTACAGGTTCCCGTGGCAAGGCTTGCTGCAAAGACCTGGCCACACCTTCTCCTTTTTGTTTTGTAGTCCATGAGCGGGCTAAGGTCTCTGGCCTGCCCCTTGGTTGTTTCCCAGCAATAGGGGCGGGCAAGTATTTTGGCGCTTCTGCCATGGCCCTCCCACGATGAGGGGCGGAGGCACGCCCCTGGGCCAGCACATAGTCTCTCACATGGCGGGCCCCGCCATTTTAGTCAAGTAGAAATGGCGCGCAAAGTTCTTTTTGGCCGGTAAAGTTCTGTAAGACACACGATACCCATTGGAAACGGGTCTGTTCGAATCCTGTTCGTAGATGCCAAATTGACTCACCGTTGCTGGGTTCTCAGGTCTCAGGCGCTGGCTGCGGTCACGGTTCGGTGCCTGAGGCTGTAAGGGCCCGGTGGTCAATGCACGTTTAAGTAAGAATAAAGTTTTGTTTCGTGACGCCACCTGTGGGTGTCCGGTGATGGCACCGGCGCTGCTCAGACCTCCGGGGGATGAGTTGCAGCTAGTTGGAACCGCTCTCCACAGGATGAGCGAAAGTCCCCGGGGTCGGGAGCTGCTCTGATGGAATACGGCAGCTCGGTTGGTTTGGTAAGTGCATAAGTTAGCGACAGTTCAGAAAGAATGCTCAGACACGGTGCTCCTCTGCAAGAGTCTTTACTTAGTTGTTTCAAAGTCAACAGGTACACAGTATAACGGTTTCCAGACTTTCAGTTGACAGACCGGGTGGTCCCGGTGATGAACGGTGTCCCTCCAAGGCTCCACAGTGTCTTTCTAAATCTCGCCGTCCCTGTTTACTCTTCACGGCTTATATCATACCAGGCCAGGATACAGAGGAACTTCTAGTGGGTACTCTAGCCGTTGGCCTGGCGGCACTGATGGGTCCCTGGACCTCAATGGCGGGTACCCTCCCTGGTACAGCGGCGGTGATGGTGTTTTATGAATGGCGCTCCTGTAAAGCTCTCTCTCTCACTCACTCCGGGATTATGGTACGGCATGAAGCATCTGCACCACCTCGGACCCGGTACTCTGGTTGGACTGGGCTCGGGTACTCTCTCTCTACCCGTCACTGGCTTTCTTGGCCCCCTTCACTTCTGGGTCACCTGCTCCTGGTGCCCTCCCTGTTAGCAGTCTTGCCACGACTCCTTCCTTGTACTTGTCTCTCCCACTTACTAAATCTCTTTCTGCTCTTTCCCTACACTGTACATCTCACACTCCTCCCACCAGGACCAGTTGCCAGGAATAGGGTGTCTGATTGGTCCTCTACCTCTAGATGTTGCATGGGGTGTATGGAGCCTTGGGATTAACCTGTTCATCACTGTGACAGAGGATACCGCACCTTCAGTCAGGGGTGCAGTACTCTCTTGTGACGCACTCTTTGCGCCACACCCATCCACGCACCCATGCACCCATCCATCTTCACACCCATGCACCCATGCACGCACCCATGCACCCATCCATCCACCCATGTACACACACTCACACACACATACTTACCTCTCTCTCAAGATCCTCTGGGGAAGAGGAGGAGCCTGGGAGAAGAGGAGGAGCAGCACACGAGGAGCAGCGCCACCATGGAGGACGATGGAGGACGGGTGAGAGGGGACACGGGGATCAGGGGGAGTGGATCATGGATGGAGGGGGGATCCGGGGCAGGAGGGTTAAGGGGCACTATGCCCCCGCGGGCGCGCGCGTGGCCCATGCCAGCGCCAGATCGCGCCAGTGCCTTGCACCAGCGCCTACGCCAGCATGTGGGAAGGGGGCACAGAGGAGATCGGTGGTGGGTGGGTTGCAGCCAGGGAAGGGGGGGTTAACTTGGAGTGGGAGGGGGCTGAGGAGGGGGAGGGCACCCGCGCACCCACCCCTCCAAATCTGATTGGAGAAGTCCAATCAGATTTGGAGGGGTGAATCGCTCTGATTGGTATTTCAGTTTAAACTGCCAATCAGAGTGAATTCAGCCACTGGGGGCGGGGGGGAAGCCAACCCCCCAGGACAAAGTACAGTTCCTCATGTCCCCGCGGTACCAGTGGCATGTCACCGGCCCCGATCACCGGTGCCTGCGGGAACGCGATCCTGCCATGACGTCATGGGACGTCACAGGTCGGGAAGGCACAGACTTCTATGACATTCCACGACGTCATAGGTCGGGAAGGGGTCAAAATAGTAACTGTAAATGTCTGGTATAATCATAGTGACCTGGAACATCATGTTGTCAGGTCATTTTTACTGCACAATTAATGATGTAAAAATAAATAAAAAAAAGGCAAAATTGCACATTTTTACCATTACACCACAAATTGATTTTTTTGTCATTTTTCTTTACCACAAGGGATTTCATTTAAAGGGACACTGTCAGGTCATTTTTCAGTATGATACTAATAATACCCTTGAATAGGGCCTGGGCAGACCTTTTAAAAACATGTAAAATCATTTTTGTACCCTTTGTAGTTTCCATGTTATCACTTTTGTCAGACCCTGCAGAGAGCTGCAGCATTAGTCCTGTCTCATTATAAGCAGAGATGATTAGTCCTGTGCTGTATAAACTGTCATGTAATTATGCACTCCCTTTAAGCAGCTCTCTCCTCCCCTCCCTCTGCTCTCAGTGCTGTGTGGTTTCACTTTCTGGAGCTACTGTTCTGCTCAGGACATAGAGGGGGAAAGCTACAGGTTTGCCTTATCTGATCTAGACTCCATTTGTTTCTGTAAAAAGTAATCCCTGCAGTGCTGTGAGAGATCCTGTGTTTATCTGATCTCTTGGTTTTGCTGCAAAAAGAGCAGAGAGGAGGATACCGCCACCCACCCACCCACTGATCTCCTGTGCTGTAATGTGACATGCATAATCATTCTATGGGGAGTGGACAGCAGAGAACTAAGGGGATCGTTCACTGTGAGTGACAGATGGAATGATTCTCTTTATTTGAAGTTTACAGAAGATAGGAGGGGAAAATAAATAAATGAAATACATAAATAGAAAGAGTTTAGAGCGATAGTTACATATGGATTTTTGACCTGACAGTTTTCCTTTAATAAAATATATTTCAATGAAAGTTTTCCCTCAAAAATTTCAATCAATTTAATCAGCACCTCCTATAACATCTTGCATGTGGATCAGATATAATATTGCTTTTTTCACTAGCTGTTGTCAGTGAAGGTTTATTAGTTTGCTAAGGTTTCTTTCTTGTTTGTACAATCAGCAGGGTGTTCTGTAGAGAATCCAGGAGCTTTGCCATAGCTCTTTGCTTTGGATAGGTTTCAAAAGTTCAATGTTAGAATCTAGATTCTTTTCCCTAAGTTACAATGTATTCAATGAAAATCATTAATATAGTGATCTACTGTATTTAAAGATTCCCTTTTCCTTACCATATATTCTCTAGAAGCCATCACTCATGGAGAACGCCTTAGCAAAAAAAAAAAAAAAATAAACTTGAAGAGATACAAATATCCAACTAGATTTATACTATTAATAAATGAGATTCTTCCTACAAAGTTATATGATTTTAGCTCTAGTAAATAACCAGAGTCAATGCAATTACTTGCTTTACATTGTCCTCACCTGGTTTGGCCACAAGATGTCACTGTTGCCTTGAGTCTGTCTTCAGTTTATAATCTCTTTGTAGAACCTTGGGACTCAAACATCCAGAAATGCATTTCTCCAATAATTCACTAACATAGTGCCTATCTCCAGCATTCAATGTACACATTTCAAGCAAATGTGTAATTCTGCTAATCCTATATAGAATTGTAAGGCTATGTGCACATGGTAGAAAAGTGATGGTAAGTGGTGCGTATTTTCTGCTGCATGAAATCTGGTGCGGAGTTGTCTGCAGGTGCAAACACATGGCTGTCTGACACACAGTATGTTTTTATCTGCTGCAGGTATGGTGCTTTTTTCCCATTTACTTTTTTATGACATTTGTGTGGTCAACTCTGCAGCATTTCTGCATAAAGAATTGACATGCTACAGTTTCTCAGCTCTGCTGCATCAGAGGCCGCACTGAAGAAGAAGAATCCTATCAACATGGCCTCTGAGCGCACAATGCCCCGAGAGCTGCGACTATGTCAGTGGTGCTGTCAGTGAGGTCAACTAAGGACACAGTTGAGGTACCATGGTAAACTGCATCAGCTGACAATGGTTAGTGGTTTCCAATGTGGCTCTCTCTCTATTTCTCTATCTCCCTACCTCTCTCTCTCTCTCTATTATATATATATATATATATATATATATATATATATATATATATTTCTCTCTCTCTCTCTCTCCCTCTCTCTCTATATATATATATATATTACACATTTACCCTATCTACCTATCTATTTATAATATATATCTAAATATGTATTATATATTTACATATATTATATATATATATATATATATATATATATATATATCCATCTTTCTATATATATATCTATATACAGTTGTGGTCAAAAGTATTGACACCCCTGCAATTCTGTCAGATAATACTCACTTTCTTCCTGAAAATGATTGCAATCACAAATTCTTTGGTATTATTATCTTCAATTTATTTGTCTTCAAAGTGAAACTCAAAAGAGATGAATCAAAAAGCAAAACATTGATCATTTCACACAAAACTCCAAAATGGGCCAGACAAAAGTACTGGCACCCTCAGCCTAATACTTGGTTGCACAACCTTTAGCCAAAATAACTGCGATCAACCGCTTCCGGTAACCATCAATGAGTTTCTTACAATGCTCTGCTGGAATTTTAGCAAATGGAAAACAAGCGGTGTCAGAGATTTGGAGCGCTAAAGAAACCACGGGTTGGTGATTAAATTACCGATAATTTTTTAGACAAGTTTTTAGACAAGTTTTTAGACAAGTTTCTTTGCCAAGTTTTTAGCCAAGTATTTTAGACAAGTTTCTTTGACAAATTTTTAGCCAAGTTTCTTTGACAAGTTTTTAGCTAAGTTTTTAGCCAAGTTTCTTTGACAAGTTTTTAGCCAAGTTTTTTGACAAGTTTCTTTGACTAATTTTTAGCCAAGTTTTTAGCCAAGTTTTTTGCCAAGTTTCTTAGACAAGTTTTTAGACTTGTCTAAAAACTTGGCAAAGATACTTGTCTAAAATACTTGTCTAAAATACTTGTCTAAAAACTTGGCTAAAAACTTGTCTAAAAACTTGGCTAAAAATTAGTCAAAGAAACTTGTCAAACTTGTCAAAAAATGTCAAAAAAGTTGTCAAAAAACTCGTCAGAGAAAAAAGAGAAATTTCCTTGGTATAATGTGGACAGTGAAACCAGATATAGTAGTATAGGTGCCAAAAGATTAGGTACATGATCTCCTATGATTTCATTTTTATGGTTTTATTATAACTGTTTTTTATATATATTGTATTACATGCCATTGTAATAACTTTTTATCTGGCTCTCGATTGTGATTCTTATATGTTTTGGATTATTATGTGTTTTTATATATAGATATATAATGGGCAGCAGTGAAATAGTTACTAGTAACAAGCTTTTGTAATCTGTCACAACCATTATCCAATCTGGGTGGTGGGGGGTAGGTTTATAAGAAAGAGGTAATCAGGGATCCCTCATCCACTTGAGAAAGACGCATCTGTGCGTCGAAACGCGTTGTGGCATACTGGACCCCTGCTGTTCGTGTAATAAATTATCGGTAATTTAATCACCAACCCGTGGTTTCTTTTAGCACTCCAAATCTCTGAGACCGCTTGTTTTCCATTTGCTAATCTCTTTCTCCCTTGTTGAGAGTGCGGTGTGTGAGCTGCTCTAAGATCCACAGTACCTGGCAGTACATCATAAAGACCCACCCTTGAATGATCAACTGATACACAGTGTGGAGCTGGGACGGAAGCCAGTGCAGCGAGTCTGCCTCTTCGGGTGGAGGAGTGAAGGAGCCCACCTCCATCTCCAGAGGAACTAAGGAGCTGACCACCAAGCCCGGAGTATCTGAGGAGGAGGGAACATTGGCCCTTGTCACTACAGTGATTCACATTAAGCCATCAGTCTGGTTGTGCAGGGTGTTGCACAACCAGTAAAGGTTAGTGCAAACATAGTATAACCGTGTATTAAGTTCCTCCAGTTGCAGTGTGGCGCAATATCTGTTTTTTTCCTTTTCTGCTGGAATTTTAGACCATTCTTCTTTGGCAAACTGCTCCAGGTCCCTGATATTTGAAGGGTGCCTTCTCCAAACTGCCATTTTTAGATCTCTCCACAGGTGTTCTATGGGATTCAGGTCTGGACTCATTGCTGGCCACCTTAGAAGTCTCCAGTGCTTTCTCTCAAACTATTTTCTAATGCTTTTTGAAGTGTGTTTTGGGTCATTGTCCTGCTGGAAGACCATGACCTCTGAGGGAGACCCAGCTTTCTCACGCTGGGCCCTACATTATGCTGCAAAATTTGTTGGTAGTCTTCAGACTTCATAATGCCGTGCACACGGTCAAGCAGTCCAGTGCCAGAGGCAGCAAAGCAACCCCAAAACATCAGGGAACCTCCGCCATGTTTGACTGTAGGGACCGTGTTTATTTTCCCCTATAAACTCTATGTTGATGACTTTGCCCAAAAAGCTCTACTTTTGTCTCATCTGACCATTCTTCCAAAACATTTTAGGCTTTCTCAGGTAAGTTTTGACAAACTCCAGTTTGGCTTTTTATGCCTTGGGGTAAGAAGTGGGGTTTTCCTGGGTTTCCTACCATACAGTCCCTTTTCATTCAGACGCCGATGGATAGTACGGGTTGACATTGCTGTACCCTCGGACTGCAGGGCAGCTTGAACCTGTTTGGATGTTAGTCAAGGTTCTCTATTCACCATCTGCACAATCTTGCGTTGAAATCTCTCGTCAATTTTTCTTTTCTGTCCACATATAGGGAGGTTAGCCACAGTGCCATGGGCTTTAAACTTCTTGATGACACTGCACACGGTAGACACAGGAACATTCAGGTCTTTGGAGATGGACTTGTAGTCTTGAGATTGCTCATGCTTCCTCACAATTTGGTTTCTCAAATCCTCAGACAGTTCTTTGGTCTTCTTTCTTTTCTCCATGCTCAATGTGGTACACACAAGGACACAGGACAGAGGTTGAGTCAACTTTAATCCAAGTCAACTGGCTGCAAGTGTGATTTAGTTATTGCCAACACCTGTTAGGTGCAACAGGTAAGTTACAGGTGCTGTTAATTACACAAATTAGAGAAGCATCACATGATTTTTCTAACAGTGCCAATACTTTTGTCCACCCCCTTTTTTATGTTTGGTGCGGAATTATATCCAATTTGGCTTTAGGACAATTCTTTTTGTGTTTTTTCATTGAAGACAAATTAAATGAAGATAATAATACCAAAGAATTTGTGATTGCAATCATTCTCAGGAAGAAACTGAGTATTATGTGACAGAATTGCAGGGGTGTCAATACTTTTGGCCACAAACTGTATATATCTATATATTTGCATCATCTCTCACTCTGTCTCTGTGTGTGTGTGTGTGTGCGTGTGTGTGTGTGTGTCTATATATATATATAATATATATATATATATATATATATATATACCTCTCTATATCTATCTATCTACACTGTGTGCAGAATTATTAGGCAAATGAGTATTTTGATCACATGATGCTTTTTATACATGTTGTCCTACTCCAAGCTGTATAGGCTTGAAAGACAACTACCAATTAAGTAAATCAGGTGATGTGCATCTCTGTACTGAGGAGTGGTGTAATGACATCAACACCCTATATAAGGTGTGCTTAATTATTAGGCAAATGCCTTTCTTTTGGCAAAATAGGTCAGAAGAGAGATTTGACGGGCTCTGAAAAGTCCACAAAATTGTGAGATGTCTTGCAGAGGGATGCAGCAGTCTTGAAATTGCCAAACTTTTGAAGCGTGATCATCAAATAATCAAGCGTTTCATGGCGAATAGCCAACAGGGTCGCAAGAAGCATCTTGGGCAAAAAAGGCGCAAAATAACTGCCCATGAATTTAGGAAAATCAAGCGTGAAGCTGCCAAGATGCCATGTGCCACCAGTTTTGACATATTTCAGAGCTGCAACGTTACTGGAGTATCAAAAAGCACAAGGTGTGCTATACTCAGGGACATGGTCAAGGTAAGGAAGGCTGAAAAATGACTACCTTTGAACAAGAAGCACAAGATAAAACGTCAAGACGGGCCAAGAAATATCTTAAGACTGATTTTTCAAAGGATTTATTGACTGATGAAATGAGAGTGACTCTTGATGGGCCAGATGGATGGGCCAGAGGCTGAATCAGTAAAGGGCAGAGAGCTCCACTCCAACTCAGATGCCAGCAAGGTGGAGGTGGGGTACTGGTATGGGCTATTATCATCAAAGATGAACTTGTGGGACCTTTTTGAGTTGAGGATGGAGTGAAGCAGTGGTACAGGAAGAAGTCGGTATCGTTCAAGAAAAACATGATTTTCATGCAGGACAATGCTCCATCACAAGCATCCAACTACTCCACAGCGTGGTTGGCCAGTGAAAGTCTAAAAGAAGAAAAAATGACATGGCCCCCTTGTTCACCTGATCTGAACCTCATAGAGAACCTGTGGTCCTTCCTAAAATGTGAAATCTACAGGGAGGGAAAACAGTACACCTCTCGAAACAGTGTCTGGGAGGCTGTGGTGGCTGCTACACACAATGTTGATCGTAAACAGATCAAGCAACTGACAGAATCTATGGATGGAAGGCTGTTGAGTGTCATCATAAAGAAAGGTCGTTATATTGGTCACTAATTTTTCTGGGTTTTGTTTTTGTGTAATGAGGTGTACAATTCAGATTGTATTATCGAAATTGATACTGAAATGAGCTGTGCACAGTCCGCCACTGCCCCCTTGTGGACAATTGCTGAAATGACTGCAGAGAGAAAAAAAAACAGCATTGATTGCTGCTCCCCTCCCCCAACAGCCATGTGCTGAGGAGGAGAGAGGGCGGGAGATCAGTACAGACACAGAGTTGAACAAGAGAACATCTGCCTGTGGATGTGTGTTGAAAGAGGGCTACTTTGCAACACCTTGCCGGAAAAATCACCCCGCAGAAGCCCCTGTGACTGATCCTGGGCCACTGGACTTTGGTGCTGTGACTCTGGCCGCTCTGCAAAACCTTGCCCGCCGTGCACCCAGAGTGCTTGTGCAGGGGCCGTGACCGACATAAGGGAGCCATTTGTGCTGCTGTGATCTCCCTTCTGCTGTTGCTCTGTGTGCCCTGAGACTGGGAGAGACAGACTGTTACCTGCAGAAGGAGACCAAAAAAGAAGAGTGAGGAGATCCCCAGGCCTGCTACGTGGGAGCGACATCTTCTTCTGTGATAAGACTGGTACGTGATTTTAGGGAAAGTTAGGGAAAGATACCTTCATTGTTGTGTTTTCTTTTCTTGCTGCGTACCCGGAAGAAGTGAAGATCCAGAGACTCTAATATATACAAGTGTGCATATAGTTCGGTTGACTGTGAGATAAATATGTTTTACAGTAAAGAAATGTTATTATCGGTTAAACCTGAGTATGGGGATTCTGTTGAGAAAGATCATACACACACACCCCGCGGCCTTACCACCGGTCGCTACATCTGGCGTAGTCGGCAGGATGTGTGATCAACAGAATCTCCTCCCGGTAGTAACTTATAATCAGACTTATACTACGGCCTGCAGGTCCATATCCGGTGCTAGCACTCCGAACAGTGACACGGAGGAATTGAAGCAGATAGTAGCAGAGTTGCAGAAACAGATACTGCAGCTACAGCTCAGGCTAGACCAACAGGCGGACAGGCAAGCGAGACAGCAACCCAGTCGGCCTATGGGAAGGTGCTGGACATGCGGCGACCCCCGCCATAGGGCAAACCGTTGTCCGAATCCTCCACCCGTGGTCCGATATACTAGAACCAGCAAGTCGTGCCCCACAACAGCCGCCACCTTTAAACTAGACGCCCCAGCCAAAGCGGCTCGCTCGGCAGGGGAGATCAGGGAAAAGGGTGTGAAGAGACAGAGCCAGACCGATAAGCAAGTGCTGGCCACTCGGGTCCAGGGGACGGTGAAGTGGTTTAATGTCCGCGATGGGTATGGCTTCATCAACAGGAATGACACAAAGGATGACGTGTTTGTACATCAGACTGCCATAAAGTGTAACAATCCTCGTAAGTGCCTCCGCAGCGTTGGTGATGGGGAGGTGGTACAGTTTGATGTTGTGAAGGGAGAGAAGGGTACAGAGGCCGCCGACGTCACCGGTCCCGGGGGGTGTTCCCGTTAAAGGAAGCAGATTTGCCCCCAACCGGCGCCGCTACCGCCGGCGATCCTACTCTCCCCGGGTAGAAAATGTGACTGAGTTTATTGGAGATATTGTGAGCCCTGAACAAGGGAGCGAAGGTGAACGGGGGGATGACGGTTTCCCCCGACAGAGGTCCCTACTCCGCCGGAGAACAATCCCTATGATATCAACGGCCATCACTGCCTTGGAGCCGATGGTTGTTGACAGGGACTGTCAACCTTTAAGTGGGGGGGTATGTAATGAGGTGTACAATTCAGATTGTATTATCGAAATTGATACTGAAATGAGCTGTGCACAGTCCGCCACTGCCCCCTAGTGGACAATTGCTGAAATGACTGCAGAGAGAAAAAAAACAGCATTGATTGCTGCTCCCCTCCCCCAACAGCCATGTGCTGAGGAGGAGAGAGGGCGGGAGATCAGTACAGACACAGAGTTGAACAAGAGAACATCTGCCTGGGGATGTGTGTTGAAAGAGGGCTACTTTGCAACACCTTGCCGGAAAAATCACCCCGCAGAAGCCCCTGTGACTGATCCTGGGCCACTGGACTTTGGTGCTGTGACTCTGGCCGCTCTGCAAAACCTTGCCCGCCGTGCACCCAGAGTGCTTGTGCAGGGGCCGTGACCGACATAAGGGAGCCATTTGTGCTGCTGTGATCTCCCTTCTGCTGTTGCTCTGTGTGCCCTGAGACTGGGAGAGACAGACTGTTACCTGCAGAAGGAGACCAAAAAAGAAGAGTGAGGAGATCCCCAGGCCTGCTACGTGGGAGCGACATCTTCTTCTGTGATAAGACTGGTACGTGATTTTAGGGAAAGTTAGGGAAAGATACCTTCATTGTTGTGTTTTCTTTTCTTGCTGCGTACCCGGAAGAAGTGAAGATCCAGAGACTCTAATATATACAAGTGTGCATATAGTTCGGTTGACTGTGAGATAAATATGTTTTACAGTAAAGAAATGTTATTATCGGTTAAACCTGAGTATGGGGATTCTGTTGAGAAAGATCATACACACACACCCGCGGCCTTACCACCGGTCGCTACATCTGCATGTCAGAAATGTTTCTATCTAAATTTTGTGCAGTTATATTGGTTTACCTGGTGAAAATAAACAAATGAGATGGGAATATATTTGTTTTTTATTAAGTTGTCTAATAATTCTGCACAGTAATAGTCACCTGCATAAACAGATTTCCTCCTACAATAGCCAAATCTAAAAAAAAAACACTCCAACTTCCAAAAATATTAAGCTTTGATATTTGAGTCTTTTGGGCTGATTGAGAACATAGTTGTTGATCAATAATAAAAATAATCCTCTAAAATACAACTTGCCTAATAATTCTGCACACAGTGTATCTCTCTCTCTATATATATATATCTGTCTATACACATGTAGTACACATGACATACACATGCTAGGTGAGGAAAAAACGCACACTAGCATGTCAAATGCATGCAATGCGCCATACATATTTCATATGGATAAAAAAATGCATGACACTGCTACTTTTCTAGCAAAGAATCTCACTAAAGCGAGAAACTACTTTAGAAATATTCTCTGACATGACTGTCCCCTCACACAGAAAGCAGCAGAACTTTATATATCCACCCTGGAGACTAAGTAAGGCTGTATACTCATGATCAGTATAAGCAGAGTTTTGGACGCAGCGTCGTACAGCATCAGCACAGTGGATGGGATTTGGAGAAATTCCATGCCCACTATGCTTAACCCAACAGCAGCATTTTGACAGCTGCGGTGTGGGTTGCCGGCATTCCGCTCCTCCGCAGCATGTTCATTTCATGCTGCAGAGTTGGAAGCCGCTGCTATTGGGTGACTGCAGGGAGAAGCCACCCCGCACCCACTGCAGATGGTGAGTACAGGGTGGCTGCGGCCATGCACGGTTTGGACGCAGCTCCTCTGAACCGTGAGCACATACCCTAAGAGGGCAAACAGATTTATGTCATGACAGAGGGGTCACACATATAAGTCATAGCTCAGGCACCTTAAAGCTGTTTCATGTTGTCATAGGTTTCTTTCATGTAGACTGCATAACCAACTGGAATTGAATGCAACACATTGCCATTATGCAGCAGGATGGCTTTTATGCTTCTTTTAGTCTAATCAATGAAGAGCTAATTATTTTTATAACTTTACTTCAGAGTGGTGATGTCCATACCATCCAAACATAGCATATCTTTCATTTTCCCTTACCAGTATAACATATTAAATCTGCACTATGATTGGTTGTTATGGGCAAAAAAAACAGATCTATTTTTATACACTTAGAATTTATCCTTAAGAAACTTAACTACGAGGATCACGGATAGTCAATATGTGGTGATTGAAAGTTTCTGTCTATGCTTCTGAAGCAGCAAAGAGGATATACAAAGTAATCTTGCTTTGTAGGTGAATGGGATAGCCAGGATAGGACTTATCACTGAAGCCAAAAAATTGTCCATCAAGAACATCTTTGCAACCTAGAGTCAATAACATAATTGAGAAAAGTTTAGTTAATCCCAGTTTACCTGCCACTAGAAATGAGCGGACCCATAAATATTTGGGTTCGCCAAATCTGCATGCACCAAGAAAAAATTGGATTTGAGAATTGAACTTGATCTGAACTTGACCCCGAACTCTGAACCCCATATAAGTCAATAAGGACCAAAACGTCAGCGTTGAAAAAAAGTTGTAGTAAGGGCTAGGGGGCTGCCAATGGAGGCAAAAATGGGAATAAAGGCACGACAATTGCCCTGCAAACAAATGTGGATCGGTAAATTACTTAAAGGGGTTGTGTCACCCTATCAGTCCTGGTTATATAGCAAGTAAATGAGGACACTAAAAAGCTTTACAGTCACCCCACAGAGAAGGACTTCATAGCTGCCCCATAAAGCATCATGTTATTAACAAACCCCTTCAAAGCCAATTTTCACAGTTGACCCACACAGCCAAGATTGGAAGAGCTCCACCAAAAAGCACACAATTTTGAAAATGGGCCTATACCAGCTTCTTTACCCAGTTATGCCTCACAGGCAAGATTGCCCGAGATCCATCCAGTTCCAATATCAAGTAGGAGCCGCACACAGGATTCTTTTTGCAGCCTTTATTTTTTCTTCTTGTGGGGTCTTACAAAGTGGAGGGTGCCCGAGATCCATCACTCTTGCACACTGCTTTCACACAGATGGCTTTACAGGTTTGGTACAGATTAAGCCAGTAATACGTGGTATACAGTGACTACTACTTTTTTTTTTTAAATGAAGCTACAGACCCAAGGCACATTGACAAGAGGTATAATTTGGTTAAAAACTAAGGCCACTGACCATGCTGATAACTATTGAGAGGTTGAGTGTAGTCTTGCCACTGAAAGTCGCATCCCCTTTGCCTTTGTGCACCTTCCCAGTGCTGTTCACAAAATCTTCCATGGCACTTGAAGCATTTCTTTTGAAAATACTATTGTTCAAAGTAGCCAATCTCATCTGAACATTGCCAGATCTAATGCTGGTGTACCTCCACAGCACTATGCTCAAGAAAAAATTCAATAAAGAAAATCACAGGCAACAATCCCCACCTCATGTTCCATAATATCATGACACTCTGATGTAACAATAGTGGGGAGGGTATCTGGATTATTACCGTATATACTCGTGTATAAGCCGACCCGTGTATAAGCCGACCACCCTACTTTTGCCCCCAAAACCTGGGAAAACCTATTGACTATAAGCCGAGGGTGGACCCCAGCACAGGTATACAGCCCCCAGCAGTGTGGTATACAGCAGCCTCCCCAGTGGTATATACAGCAGCAGCACCAGTGGTAGTATACAGCAGCCCCAGAGGTATATACAGCAGCCCAGTGGTAGTATACAGCAGCAGCCCCAGTGGTAGTATACAGCAGCAGCCCAGTGGTATATACAGCAGCAGCCCCAGTGGTAGTATACAGCAGCCCCAGAGGTATATACCGCAGCCCCAGTGGTAGTATACAGCAACCCTTAGGTAGTATACAGCAGCCTCAGAGGTATATACAGCCCCAGAGGTATATACAGCCCCAGATGTATATACAGCAGCCCCAGTGGTAGTATACAGCAGCCCTTATGTAGTATATAGCAGCCCCAGAGGTATATACAGCCCCAGAGGTATATACAGCCCCAGAGGTATATAAAGCCCAAGAGGTATATACAGCAGCCCCAGTGGTAGTATACAGCAGCCCTTAGGAAGTATACAGCAGCCCCAGAGGTATATACAACCCCAGAGGAATATATAGCCCCAGAGGTATATACAGCCCCAGAGGTATATACAGCCCCAGAGGTATATACAGCAGCCCCAGTGGTAGTATACAGCAGCCCCAGTGGTAGTATACAGCAGCCCCAGAGGTATATACAGCCCCAGTGGTATATATAGCCCCAGACGTATATACAGCCCCAGAGGTATATACAGCAGCCCCAGTGGTAGTATACAGCATCCCCAGTGGTAGTATACAGCAGCCCTTAGGTAGTATACAGCAGCCCCAGAGGTATATACAGCCCCAGAGGTATATACAGCAGCCCCCCCATATCAGTATACAGGCCCCCCCCTTGGGTAAGCAATCCTGTAAAGGAAGAGATTAGTATACTTATCCCTCCGCTGTCCCGCTGCCGCTGTCCCGCCGCCGCCATCGTGCTCTTCCGTCTTCATCCAGCGCCTTCCGGCTTCCTCCTCTGGCGCGCAGACAATGACGTCATTGCCTGCGCCCACCAGAGGAAGCCGGAAGAAGACGGAAGACGCTGGATGAAGACGGAAGACCGCGATGGCGGCGGCGGGACAGCGGCAGCGGGACAGCGGAGGGATAAGTATACTAATCTCTTCCTTTACAGGATTGCTACCCAAGGGGGGGCCTGTATAATGATATGGGGGGCACTGTATACTGTATACATTGTATACAGTATACAGTGACTCGCGTATAAGCCGAGGGGGGGACTTTTCAGCCCAATTTTTGGGCTGAAAAACTCGGCTTATACGCGAGTATATACGGTATATTCTATAACCCATCGTAATCAACGTAACAAACCAAAAAAAACAAGGCGATTTCAGGGTACAATATTCGTGCAAATTCCTTTATTATTTTTAGAGGTGCTAAAACAAGGATAAATTTAGGGAGCATATAAATATAAAACCACATATGCAGATATACCACTACAGGGATATATGATCCAATAAAGGTAGAATGAAGCCCAACGTGAAAGTGCAGTATAACCTAAATACACATACAAGTGTCCCTTAAGTATATGGGTAGTTGGCCCTTTAAGGTCTGCTTTCTATCTAGTAATTAGCTTTATATTAGTGATGGGCGAATCTACTCGTTAGGACTCGTTACTCTGCGAGTAGTAAGAAACTCGCAGGAGACGGTACTCTGCGAGTTTCCAAGCGATTACTCACACAGTAACGAGTCCAATGCAAATCAATGGCAATCCTATTTTTGTCAGAGTTTGCATTCAGTATGTTTCTCAGTCGCTAAACTCGCTATCACATCGCTGTCTATGTAGCTGGATTGTCCCCAAATCGTTTAAACACTCGCACAGGTTCACGGATACCCGCTGTCAGCAGCGAGTCTAGGGCTGAGCGAGTCTAAGACTCCGAGTCCTGTATACTGTATTCTGGACTCGCTGAATACAGAATATGTTAATGTTCCGAGACAGCCTAGCATGCTAGCAGCCTAGCATGTTAGGTGAGAAAACTGTGGAGATGGACAAGCATGTTAGCCAATCATATTCAGTAATGCCGCAGCCATGTTGGTTGTGGCATTACTATGATTGGCTGCTGTCCATCGTGATGCCTATGTCATGTATGACAGGCAAGGCTGTATATAAGGCTTGCCCCACCATTTTGGGCACATTCCTGTGACGATCTGAGCTATTGCATGGCGAGTAGGGAGACTTTGAGCAGATCAGAGATAGCGATTGTCAGTGAGTGTAGGAAAATCACCTCAAGATTCCTCACATATAAACCAAACAGCTCTTGTGAGAGCTAACAGGATGGAGGAGTGCTGTGTACAGCACTGAAGGCAGGGAGTCAGGCAGGCAGGAGCAGCCTTGCAGTGCATACAGCACCGACCTCAGAGCTTAGCTTAGTCACTCAACCTTCCTCAAAGCTAAAATCAGAGGCTTAGCTGAGCTAATATTTAATTTTTTGGAGGGACAGTGTGTTGCTTCTCTGCGAAGTGATAGCACGCGCTTTACCTCACACCCGCGACGCAGACAGTACCAAACTCCTTATTGGTGACTGATTCTGCCACATAACCAATTTTTTGGAGGGATAGTGCGTTGCTTCTCTGCGAAGTGATAGCACGCACTTTACCTCTCTGCTGTGACGCAGGCAGTACCAAAGTCCTTATTGGTGACTGATTCTGCCACATAACTAATTTTTTGGAGGGACAGTGTGTTGCTTCTCTGCGAAGTGATAGCACGCACTTTACCTCACACCCGTGATGCAGACAGTACCAAACTGCTTATTGGTGACTGATTCTGCCACATAAATAATTTTTTGGAGGGACAGTGCGTTTCTTATCTGCTACAAGCTAATAGCAGGCACATTACCTTCCTGCTCTGCGAATACGCATTTGTAGCCTTCATTGTCATAGGAATTCTTCTCTGATAATTAGTCATCTGATTCTGTACGTGACCATCTTCACTTGTCAACAATGTCCCAAAAACACCAAATGCCCAAAAAAGAGTTTGCAAAGGGACAGGGACGAGGTCGTGGCCCTAGCAGTCGTGAACAACAAGGCACTGGTAGAGGTAGACAGACGAGGATTGATCGATCCACCTTTCTGCTGTCTAAATTTCCCTGTACTCAACCTAAACGTGTCTTGAGGCCGGAAGAGCAAGACCAAATAACATCTTGGATGGCTGACAAGACCTCAACCACTGGTTCATGCAGCACACAATCATCCTTGACACCATATGCAAGTGCCGCTACTGACAACGCGGTGTCATCTAATCCGCAAAATCTTCCTATTTCCTCAAGCCATCGCCAGACAGAGGAAAATTTTGACCGCGACCTTGGACACTCGGATGATTTATTTGGTTCTTATCAGCCCTTCATACAACCTTACCTTTCTTTGTCACTGCCCGACCAGATACTTGAACAAGACGTACGTTCTATTCATGGACAAAGTTTGGATTCACCTCGTACTGAAGAATGTCACTTTCAACAAAGGCATACACTGTCTCAGGAGATGGAGGATGATGATGATGAGACATACATCTCATCTGGCCAGCCTGAACAGTCACGTTATCCAGAAGACTTTGAGGAGGAAGGAGTGGATGATGAGACCACTGATCCAACCTGGACACTTGACTTGCATAGCCAACCGATCAGCATGGAGGAGGAAAGTGGCTATGTACCACCGCCTAAAGCACCCAGGCTTACTCCTTTATCCAGAATCCAACCTGTGACAACAGTAGCCCAAATTGTGTCAACTGTTGCACAAACTGTACCAACTGTTGCCCAAACTTCAACAACAGTTGGCCAAACTGTGTCTACAGTTGGTTTTGGCCAGAGTTATCCTCCTGCTCCTCCAACACAACATAAGGGACGAAAAGCCATTGTCTGGCAATTTTTTAAGGATAGCCCATCAGTAGCAAATGTCGTTATCTGTAACATCTGCTATGCCAGGCTAAGCAGAGGCCAGGGCAAAGGAAACTTGAGCACCAGCAGTATGCGTAAGCACATGTCTGTTAAGCACCCAAGTCAGTGGTTGGCCCATCAGGGTTCGACAATAGGGCCTTCTGATCCCAACACTTGCAGGCCACCTCCGATCCGTCCTTCACCATCTACTGTTCATGCAGCAGCTCCTACTCATACGTACTCCTCACAAGCTGCGTTAGACGAGAGCTATGACAGTAGTCAAGTGACTTGTGAGTCTGCCCCAAATGTCCAGTTGTCTGTTCCACAGCTGTATGAGAGGCAGCGGAAGTACCAATCAACACACCCTTTTTCTCAAAAAATGACTGTGCAAATTTCTAAGCTGTTAGCTGTTGAAATGTTGCCGTTTAGGCTTGTGGCTACTGAGGCTTTTCGGGAGTTGTTGGCTGTGGCAGCACCACGATACTCTGTCCCCAGTCGCTACTTTTTTTCACATACTGCCGTACCCGCGTTACACCAGCACGTGGTTAACAACTTAAAGCGTGCACTAACAAATGCTGTAAACGGAAAAGTTCACCGGACAACAGACACGTGGACAAGTAGTTGTGGACAGGGCAGATACATATCACTAACGGCTCACTGGATCAACCTGGTCGAGAGTGTCCCAAAGTCTAATAGTGGAATATCTGAGATCCTACCAACTCCACGAATAGCGGGCACAACATCATTTCAGGTGTCTGCGTCCTCATATACTTCAACAACACAATGTGCGTCTTCTACTTCCTTGACCACTGCTGACTTGTCCGCAACATCACATCAAAGTTAGGAGTTTTGCAGTAGTGCATCAGCAAGGTGACAACAGGATCTTCTTAAGCTGATCTGTCTAGGTGACACACCTCACACTGCAACCGAGCTGTGGAAAGGTGTTAAGCAACAGACAGATGAGTGGCTGACCCCACTGCAACTACAAACAGGTCTTGTTGTCAGCGATAACAGACGAAACCTTGTTGCAGCAATAAAGCTCGGTAACCTTCAACACGTACCTTGCATGGCTCACGTGCTGAACCTAGTAGTTCAGAAATTCATGAAAAATTACCCTGAGTTATCTGATCTACTAGAGAAGGTGCATAGAAATTGCGCACATTTCCGACATTCATCCACGGCACTTGGAAGTCTATCTGCCCTTCAACAGCAATTTAACTTGCCCAAACACAGGTTAATTTGTGACATGCCCACAAGATGGAACTCTACATTCCATATGTTGGCAAGGTTCAATGAGCAGCAGAGGGCAATAGCGGAATATCAGCTGCAACATGCCCATCACCTTGGAAGTTATACAAGACACATTGGTACTATGGACTGGGTGTGGATCGCTGACCTTTGCGAGGTTCTAGAGAACTTCGATTACTGCACAAAACTTGTCAGCGGTGATCAGTCCATTATTAGTCTCACCATCCCCATGCTCTGTTTGCTTAAAGAATCGCTCCTGATTTTTAAAACAGAATCATTGAGGGCACAGCGGATGGCTATGGAGCCAGATTTGAACATCCGCGATCAGAGCCAGCAAAGCCAATTTCAGCCGGTAACATTGGCTGCAGAACAAGACTGTGATGAGGAAGATGAAGACGATTTATTTCTCCATGGTACTGATGTGAACCCTGATGGTACTCCCAACCCCAGGTTTATGTTGGTACAGCATGGGTGGGCTGAAGAGGAGGAGGCGGAGACCGATTTTGAGACCATGATGCCTATTGTTCATCAGTCAGGTGAAACAGAAGAGATGAGTCTTTGCAGCCTAGTACACATGTCTGACTTCATGTCTCAATGTCTGTCCCAAGATCCACGCGTCATTAACATCTATGACAGCGACCTCTACTGGTTGTCAACATTCCTTGACCCACGCTACAAAGACAAGTTTCCATCGCTGCTGTTGCAGTCACCAAGGGGCTTAACAATGGATTATTTCAAGAAGGTTGTTGTTGACAATTTGATGTCAATTTCACCCTCTGACTCCGCTCTACCTCGAAGAAGCAGCTCTTTGCCACAGCAGCCTTTGGTTGGGACACAAATGGCCACAATGTCAAGAAGAGGTGGTGGTAAGATGTCCACCAACTGGGCGATGTTCAACAGACCTTTCAATCTGAAACGGATTGTGCCTACGGTCACCTTGAGTAGGAGACAAACATTGTCAAACATGGTGAACGAGTATGTCTGTGACACTACGAGCATCTTAGCCGACCCCTCTGTACCCTTTAATTACTGGGTTTCCAAGCTTCACACTTGGACTGAGCTGTCTTTGTATGCCTTGGAGTTGCTGGCCTGCCCAGCTGCTAGTGTGACATCAGAGCGTGTTTTCAGTGCCGCTGGGGGAATTATCACTGATAGAAGGTCACGGCTTACTACAGAAAATGCTGACAGGCTGACTCTCATTAAGTTCAACAAGGACTGGATATCATCAAAGTTCTTAAGCCCTCCAGACGACAGTACCCAAACCTAGAGGGACATAATCAAATTTGATATGTTTAGCTGACTGCGGTTTAAACATTATGTCCTTTTCTGACACGAAGGATAAGCAATGTGCCTCTGATACGAAGCTTTGATAACTCATGTTCCTGCTACACTTGCTGGATGACAACAAAACTACATAATCAGTTTCAGTAATGTTACTTTACTACTGCATCCACTTGTGATGATTTTTGAACGTTGTTTTTTCTCAGACAATACAATACAGTCTCTTGGCTGAATTTTTCAAGGCAACAAGCCTATGCCTGCATAGTGGGCATTTCTCCAACTGCAAGAAAATATATTGTATGGCTCAAGCGCCTTGCATTAATTATAAAAATTTTGATCCCGCCCCTTGGGCTAATTTTTTGAGGCAACAAGCCTATGCCTGCATCGTGGACGTTGCTTGTACTATGCTCTTAGGACAAGCATAGTATGGGCCACGCGCCCTCCTCTATTTAAAAAAAGACATTATAAAGCCCTTTCAGCTAATTTTTTGAGGCAACAAGCCTATGCCTGCATCGTGGACCTTGCTTGTACTATGATCCTGCTGGAGCCTGGCTAAGGGTCCCACTGTACGCTCCAGAGAAAACGCGTAGTCGCGCTGTGTTCCAAGTTGACGTCCCAGCCTCTCGCATCTGTGTTCCTAGTGTTGTTGCCATAGCGAGGCATTAAGTAACCCCCCCAAACACAGGCACTATTTATTTGTCAGCAACATTTGTATGTGGAGTCATGATTTTATAAATACTAACCAAGGTGCCTTCATGCGCCATGCGGGCCGTAAAGTACTTGCTAATGATGATGACTTTAAGCCCACCCACAAAACAACCTACACATCCATTCCCTGAAAAAAAGACAGACACAAAGCTGTTTTTTCAAACTGTGTATTAATACGCCTTAATGGCAAAGATGTAAAATAGCTGTTTTAAATTTCAAAAACGCACAATAAAAAAGGAAAGAAAACAGAAAAAAAAAATCAAATTGTGCAATGCAATTTTTTGATAAAAAATAAAAATAAAGGAAACAAAAATTGACCCTACAGCTGGTGGTAGGTGGGCTGATTGGGTGGGGTAGGCTCTACCTGGCCACCATCACCCTGGTCCTGGAGGAGATCCAGGGCCCCATATATGGCCTCCCCCACAGATTGTAACCCTGTAGGGTGGGTCATCTGGGCCGGTGTGGGGAAATGCCCTTGTGTTGGGAGGTCCCTGTTGGGTGGCCACAAAGGTGGTATAGGCCTCTGGGTCGGCACATAGCTGTCCCGAGGTGTGGGCCTGTCTAGCCGGTTGGAGCTTGACTGCTGCCACCCCTCCAATTAACTAAATACCTGGCCAGGGTGGTTTGGGGGCCGACAGGCATCAAGGACAATGTGGATTGCTGACCTTGCCCGCAGTCGTCTCTACAATGGAATGAGAGCCAGGAAAGGTAGAGGGAAGAGGGAAGGGTGCCAGGGAGGCTAGCCCTGATCTGGCACACCCCAATAAATTTGCTATGTTGGCAGATGAGGGGGGTGTGAGTTCAGGGATAGCACTGCTGCAGCAGGGCATGACCTCTGAAAGCCAGAGGAGTGTCAGCTCCAGTAAGGGGGAAAACAGGAGAGTAGGGCAGGCCAGACAGGTGCTGGTAGTGGGGGACTCAATTATTAGGGGAATAGATAGGGCAATCTGTCACAAAGACAGGGATCGTCGAACAGTGTGCTGCCTACCTGGCGCTCGAGTCCGGCACATCGCTGATCGGGTTGACAGATTACTGGGAGGGGCTGGTGAGGAGCCAGCAGTCATGGTGCACATTGGCACAAATGACAAAGTTAGAGGTAGGTGGAAGGTCCTTAAAGATGATTTCAGGGAATTAGGCTGCAAGCTTAGGGCAAGGACCTCCAAGGTAGTATTCTCTGAAATACTGCCTGTACCACGTGCCACACCAGAGAGGCAACGGGAGAT
Organism: Allobates femoralis; assembly: GCA_033576535.1. Classification (NCBI taxonomy): domain Eukaryota; kingdom Metazoa; phylum Chordata; class Amphibia; order Anura; family Aromobatidae; genus Allobates; species Allobates femoralis. Next base: position 450,258,446 of record JARQOC010000003.1, read on the forward strand.
TAGGGAGATAAATAAGTGGCTCAGGAATTGGTGTAGGAAGGAGGGGTTTGGGTTCCTGGAGAACTGGGCCGACTTCTCTGTTGGCTACAGGTTCTATGCTAGGGACGGGCTGCACCTCAATGGGGAGGGTGCAGCTGTGCTGGGGGAGAAAATGGCTAGAAGGTTGGAGGAGTGTTTAAACTAGGGATTGGGGGGGAGGGTATTCATTGTATAGGAGGGGAAGATAGTGTAAACAGTAACCTGGGCACAAGTAATAAAATTGGGGGTGGCATGGGGGGTGGGGTTAGAACAGTCAAACTAGTAGGAAGGAAGAGAGGTAAAGAGAGATGCATACAGTGCATGTTCACTAATGCCAGAAGCCTCACCAACAAAATGGAGGAATTAGAATTGATTTTATTGGAAAATAATTATGACATGGTGGGGATTTCGGAGACTTGGCTGGACGAGAGCCATGACTGGGCTGTTAATTTACAGGGCTATTGTCTGTTCAGAAATGACCGTACAAATAGGCGAGGAGGAGGTGTATGTTTATACGTAAAATCATCCTTAAAACCCATCCTGCGTGATAATATAGGTGAATCTAATGGAAATGTAGAGTCCCTGTGGGTGGAGATAAGGGGAGGGGGAAAAAATAATAAATTACTGATAGGGGTTTGTTATAAGTCCCCAACAATAATGGAAGTGGAGGAGAATATCCTCATAAAGCAAATAGATGAAGCAGCGACTCAGGGAGAAGTCATTATTATGGGGGACTTCAACTACCCTGAAATACATTGGGGATCAGAAACCTGCAGTTCCAGCAAAGGTAATAAGTTTTTGAAAACTATGAGAGACAATTATCTTTCACAACTGGTTCAGGAACCAACAAGAAGGGGGGCACTGCTGGACCTAATATTAACCAACAGGCCAGACCGCATATCAAATATACGGGTTGGAGGTCACTTGGGTAATAGTGATCATAACTTAATAAGCTTTCAAGTATCCTTTACTAAGACGTGTAGTAAAGGGGCCACAAGGACACTAAACTTCAGGAAGGCAAATTTCCAACGGTTGAGAGATGATCTTAGTGCAATAAACTGGGACGATGTCCTGAGACATAAAAGTACACAACACAAATGGGAGATGTTTATTCGCATCCTGAATAGGACATGTGCACAATATATACCCTATGGGAATAAGCATGCTAGAAATAGGAGGAAACCACTATGGCTAAATAAAGCGGTAAGAAGTGCAATATGTGACAAAAAGAAAGCATTTAGGGAATTAAAGCAAGTAGGTAGTGATGAGGCATTAAATAAATACAGAAAATTAAATAACATTTGTAAAAAGCAAATCAAGGCAGCAAAGATTGAGACAGAGAGACTCATTGCCAGAGAAAGTAAAAAGAATCCCAAAATATTTTTTAACTACATAAATAGTAAGAAACTAAAAAATGATGGTGTTGGCCCCTTTAAAAATAGTCTGGGTGAAATGGTGGATGAGGATGAGGAAAAAGCCAATATGCTAAATGACTTTTTTTCAACAGTATTTACACAAGAAAATCCCATGACAGACAATATGATCAGTGATAACAAAAAGTCTCAATTAAATGTCACCTGCTTAACCCAAGAGGAAGTACGGCATCGTCTAAAAATCACTAAAATTGACAAATCCCCGGGCCCGGATGGGATACACCCCAGAGTGCTGCAGGAATTAAGTACTGTCATAGATAGACCATTATTTTTAATATTTAAAGATTCCATAATAACAGGGTTTGTACCACAGGACTGGCGTATAGCAAATGTGGTGCCAATATTCAAAAAGGGGACAAAAACTGATCTTGGAAATTATAGGCCAGTAAGCTTAACCTCTACTGTGGGTAAAATCCTAGAGGGTTTTCTAAGAGATGCTATACTGGAGTATCTGAACAAAAATAACCTCATGACCCATTATCAACATGGTTTTACGAGGGACCGTTCCTGTCAAACTAATCTAATAAGCTTCTATGAAGAAGTAAGTTCTGGACTGGACCAAGGAAATGCAGTGGATGTGGTGTATATGGATTTTTCAAAAGCTTTTGATACGGTGCCACACAAAAGGTTGATACATAAAATGAGGGCAATGGGGATAGGGGAAAATATGTGTAAGTGGGTTGAGAACTGGCTTAGTGATAGGAAACAAAGGGTGGTTATTAATGGAACACACTCAGAATGGGTCACAGTTAACAGTGGGGTACCACAGGGGTCAGTGTTGGGCCCGCTTCTATTTAATATATTTATTAATGACCTTGTAGGGGGCATACAGAGTGGAATCTCAATATTTGCAGATGACACTAAACTCTGCAGGGTAATCAATACAGAGGAGGACAATTCTATATTACAGGAGGATTTATGTAAACTAGAAGCTTGGGCGGCTAAATGGCAAATGCGCTTTAATGGGGATAAATGTAAAGTCATGCACTTGGGCAGAGGAAACAAAAGGTATAATTATGTGCTTAATTGTAAAACACTGGGCAAAACTGTCACTGAAAAAGACCTGGGTGTATGGATAGATGATAAACTCACATTTAGTGGCCAGTGTCAGGCAGCTGCTGCAAAGGCAAATAAAATAATGGGATGCATTAAAAGAGGCATAGATGCTCATGAGGAGAACATAATTTTACCTCTATACAAGTCACTAGTGCGACCACACTTAGAATACTGTGTACAATTCTGGTCTCCGGTGTATAAGAAAGACATAGCTGAACTAGAGCGGGTCCAGAGAAGAGCGACAAAAGTCATTAGAAGACTAAGGGGTCTGCAATACCAAGACAGGTTATTAAACTTGGGGTTATTTAGCTTGGAAAAACGAAGGCTTAGGGGTGATCTTATAATAATGTATAAATATATGAGGGGGCAGTACAGAGACCTTTCTAATGATCTCTTTACTCTTAGGCCTGAGACGGGGACAAGGGGGCATCCTCTACGTCTGGAGGAAAGAAGGTTTAATCATAATCACAGACGTGGATTCTTTACTGTAAGAGCAGTAAGACTTTGGAACTCTCTGCCTCATGCTGTTGTAATGAGTGACTCACTACTAACATTTAAGAAGGGCCTGGATGCCTTTCTTGAAAACTATAATATTACCAGTTATATATACTAGATTCTTTGATAGGACGTTGATCCAGGGAGTTAGTCTGATTGCCGTATCTGGAGTCAGGAAGGAATTTTTTCCCCCAATGTGGAGCTTAGTGTTGCCACATGGGGTTTTTTTGCCTTCCTCTGGATCAACATGTTAGGCTATGGGTTGAACTAGATGGACTTAAAGTCTTCCTTCAACCTTAAAAACTATGTTACTATGTTACTATGTAGGTATCAAACTGCGGGCAAAGTCAGCATCACATTGTCCAAGCTGGTCAGTTTGTGCCACCGGGATCTGACCATGGCTGCTGGGGTTCTGATGAGTCCCCACACTGCTGCCAGTTGGCCATCCAGCTTCCTCCACTGCAGGAGGTTGGTCTTGGTGGGGAGAGCGTTGGTGTGGCCCTTCAACCTCCTCTTCTTGTGGCCGGCCATGCCCCAAAGATGGTGGTGGTGGTGGTGGTAGTCCTTGGTCCTCCAGTCCAAGTCGGGGTGGTTCAGGGGCCTCCCTCGCCTCTTCATGCAGCTGTGCTGGAGGGTTACCACGCCGCCTGTGGTAGTGAGCAGCTCTGTGGGTAAATACAAAAAAAATTTGGTGAATGGGTTGCGTTTGGAAACAAAACCATAGGCCAAACATAAAATGTGCACGCTTTTTTGACTCTGTGTATCTGTGTATTGTGTGTTTTCATTGTTGGCCTTAAGATGGAATTACAGCAAATAAATTAAGGACATTTTGGCTCATGCCTCAACCAATATTCTATGTGTGGGTAGTGTTGGTCCTCGATTTTTTGCCATTACATTAGAAATTTAAAAATTTGTCTGCACAATTACACTGTGCCCTGCCTTAGGCAGGACAGCTATTTAGGCACTTGAAGACATATTAGTGGCCACAACTATTGCATTGACTTTTTGTTGTAACTTTATGTGGACAAAGCTATAGCCTGACACTGTGAGGCAAACACATTCTTCAGGGTTGTTTGCCATCAGATGGACACAAAAAGATGCAGTGTGGGCGGCCTTGGTCTCAATGCACATAACCCAGATCTAGAGGGCAGATGAGCAAGACAGGAAATGGAGTCCTGCAGCATAGGTGACACATGAGCATTCGGCGTTAGTGGCCTACACTCCTTGTTGCTGCCATGTATGTTAATCAGGAATGTCTTGGTTAATAAAACCCACAAAACATATGGCTTGGCTTTTAAAACGACTGTAATGGACATAGAGTATGGGGTTGTTTTTCAGCAGCAGGTCACACATTGTTGGTGCCAAACAAGGTGGTATGCACAGATGGACAGTTTTACAATTATTCCAACGGGGCCGAACACAAAGCCAGGAGCAGCAAGGGCAAACCTCTGGTTTCCTAAAGGACCTTGGACATAAAAGCCTGTTGCACTTAAAATATGGCCCTCTTTAGTTTGCTTTTATACAGCATTAATACACTATGTTTTTCGGAGGATTCGTAATGTGGCCATGAATTAACAACAAAAAAATTAAATTCACATGTGGGCCCTAATATCTACACCAGGGGTGGGGAACTCCAGTCCTCGAGGGCCGCAAACAGTTCAGGTTTTCACGATTTCCTTAGTATTGCACAGGGATTGGAATCATCACCAGTGCAAGTGATTATGTTATCACCTGTGCAATATTAAGGAAATCCTGAAAACCTGCACTGTTTGCGGCCCTCGAGGACTGGAGTTCCCCACCCCTGATCTACACCATCACCTTGCAGCCCCAAATATACCCATGGGAAAACTCACCCACACGTATTTGTAGTGATACAGGGTATGTCCTCAAATGTGTGTGACTGTGTCAACAATCTGGGATGGTGTACAAACAGTTTAGTGCAAAAGGGGTATATCCTTGCAACGTTATTTAGCTGAAAAAAACACCCACAACTAAACGTGTAGGGATGTATGTGGCCCTTATGCAAGTGGAGGCCATTAGGAACTGATACAAATGAGGCTTATGACAGGCAAACCAGACAAGGCCACACACCTTAGAGGCCATTGCAGGGAAGAACATGGCTTTGTTCCACAAACATGCCAACAATAATAGCTAATTGTGAGGTCATGGAACATTGTGTCTGCCGGCCCTGCAGAACATTGCTTATTTGTCCCAACGTCACAATGTGGCTATAAATGTGTATGTCCTGGATCATTGCCAAAGGTAATAGAATTCTGTTGCACCATGGCAGAAACAAACCCCAGTGTGGCTATGTAAACCACCAAACTCATTATAGAGCTTCATACGTAGACTGTGAGCCCTCGTGGACAGGGTCCTCTCCTCTCGTACCTGTATGACCTGATTGTCTTCATGTACTGTTTTTTGTCGTTAACCCTTATCCTCATGTAAAGTGCCATGGAACCTAATGGCGCTATATAAATAAATAATAATAATAATAGTACACAACAGTGCAGCAGACACATACCTTGGCATATGGACCACCGGTTCAAGGAAGGACAACCGGTCGTAGTGGCAATATATCGGCCCTGGATCTGCTTCCGGTCCCCCCTCCGAGATCTTTCGGTGCTGCTTTTTGTGCTGATCCCGGCTGCTCTTCCACCGTTTTATAAGCAGGTCAACTGTGAAATGATTTCAAACCGGGTTTAAACCTCTGTAACATTTGAAACACTAAAAGTATGTGTACAAATCAACAATAACATTTTATTCATGTTGTGTGTGTAATGTGTATACAAGGTACAGTGACAAGACAGTGTGGAACATCATCAACAGCATTACGGACATTGAGCTCACGTGGCCACAATTACAAATGAGGCAGGGCACATGTCAACGCATAGAGAATGTAATAGTACGGGCAACAGACTCCGCTCATTAGTGGTATTAATATACACCCAACCCCCTGGACTTCAGAGCCAGGAGGACCAGCCCTTAAACTAAGTGTACTGTTGTGACCCCATCCAAATATAGGCAACCATGCGATGGCGCATGATAACACATTGAGGGCCCTGTATACCCTACTATGGGGGGCCTGTATACCCTCGGGGGCCCTATTATACCCACTGCTGGGGGGCCTGTATACCCACGGGGGGCCTGTATACCCACTTCTTGGGGGCCTGTATACCCACGGGGGGCCTGTATACCCACGGGGGGCCTGTATACCCACTGCTGGGGGGGCCTGTATACCCACTGCTGGGGGGCCTGTATACCCACGGGGGCCCTGTATACCCACTACTGGGGGGCCTGTATACCCACTGCTGGGGGGCCTGTATACCCACGGGGGCCCTGTATAACCAATGCTGGGGGGCCTGTATACCCACTGAGGGCCCTGTATACCCTAATATTGGGGGCATGTATACCCACTGGGGGGCCTGTATACTCTGTAGGGGGAGCTGTATTCTCTGCTGGGGGGCTGTCTACCAGTGATAGCTGCTGTATACCAGGATGGCGGTCAAGTTTTCCCAGTTTTTGGGGGCAAAAGTAGGGGGGTCGGCTTCTACACGGGTCGGCTTATACACGAGTATATACGGTAAATGCAATATAACGTGTGAACACATTTAATTTACCCATATTGCTCTGTGCATCCTGGCCACTGCGATGGAATGCAGGGAACATGACTTGAGCGACCTCCCTCCAGGCTGTAGTCCGCTGGATGTTATCCCCATAGGCAAGGTAAGTGGGCAGCCAAAGCAGGGGCTGAGCCTCCACCAGGTCAATTAACTGCAGCGTGATGACACGGGCCATGCTTGCTCTGTGTGTGTGTGCGTCTGTCAGCTCGAGTCGGCTTATTTCCAGTTTGCTAAAAGCATGGTGTGTGCTGGAGCAAATCGCTTGCCTCGCCTCATCGGCGCCAAATAAGACAAACACATGCGAGTTTGGCCTCGGACACAGCAGCAAAAAACTGTTGCGAGTGGGATTTCCAAAACGGCAATGCGAGCGCTTTCCGAGACACATCTGCGATTTTTAAATCGCACATTTCTCGCTATTACTCGCTTCCCCATTCATTAACATTGGACTCGCTAGACTCGCAACGAGTAGCGAGTCCCGTGCTCGGACTCGCTAGAGTCAAGCGATTCCGAGTAATTTAGGACTCGCCCATCACTAATTTATATGAATAAGGATGGCTGATGGGCAGCTAAGGATATAACACCATATGTTGGCAATTATAATCACCAGTACTACCACTAGATGTAGGGATACCTATGTAAACATTTGCATCTCAGCAATTGCAACACTGACCAGAAGTGACCTTTTATCCCAGGTATTAAATCTGCAGCGCTCCAATGCGCATGTCAACAGTATATTTTCATCAGGGGGCGTGTAGCACCTCTTAAAATAATCAAGAAAAAATTGTATGGGAGGGTTATTGAGGACATCAACCTCTGACAGGATGTAGATAACAGGAAAAAAAGGAATTACCATCTTGAGGGCAGTTCAAAATTACTGAAGATAGTGAGAGGACGTCCTGAAGAGAGATACAGTGGCATCCATGAATGGACGCATCCCCCTGGGATAAGAGCAGCAACAGAGTGGAGCTGAATATATCCACTTCCAAATATCTAGATGGGAGAAGATTTCTGCCTGTAACACTACTGAAAGACAGAAAAGGCTGGGACATGGCATGAGAGGTGTTAGACGTCACTGAGGAGTCAAGTCAGGATCATCTGCGTTACCATTCATCTGTCAGAGAGGCCCCTCATCCATCCGTATTTATCGGTTGTTTGTCAGGAACAGACCCAGGTTGGTAAAAAAACAAAGGCCTACTGCGCTGCCACAGCAGGTAACCGCGCATGTACCCTACCTTATTTTGGCTCCATAATACTCTAGACCAGGGGTCTCAAACTTGGATAGGTTGGTGGGCCACACAATGAAAAAAATTGATATTGGGGGGCCGTATTGCTTGTGGACTAAGTGACATTTTTAGTAACACCAAAATTTTTTGCTCAATGTAGTAATGTCCAAATCCTGATCCCCTTCTTGTAGTAATGTCCCTATCTTGGTCCCTTTCTTGTTGTAATGTCCCCATACTGGTCCCTATCCTGGTCCCCCTCTTGTACTAATATCCCCAACCTGATCCCCTTCTGTAGTAATGTCCCCCATGCTAGTCCCCTTCTGCAGTGATGTCCCCATCCTCGCCCTCATTGTGTAGTAATGTCCCCCATTCTGATCTCCTTTTGTGGTGTTCTCACCATCATCCTGTCCCCCGTGCTGGTCTCCTTTTGCAGTGATGTCCCCAATGCTGGTCCCCTTTTGTAGTGATGTCCTCATCTTGGTCCCCATAGTGTATTAATGTCCTCCATGCTGGACCCCCTTTTTAGTGATGTCCCCAATCTGGTCTGCCTTCTTTTTACACACACACGCACACTCACTTACACACACAAACTCATACATTAACCCTCACACACACACATTTACACACACACTCACACATTAACTCACACGCACAAACTCACACATTAACTCACACACTCACACATTAACACACACAAACATTAACACAGGCACACACATTAACTCACACACACATTAACTCACACACATACACTCACACACACATTAACTCACACACACACACACTCACACATTAACTCACACACACACTCACACAGTAATATACACACTCACACATTAACACACACACATTAACTCACACACACATTAACTCACACTCATTCACACTCACTCATGTGGAACAAAAGGGGGAGGAACCACAACCGATGAGCGGTACCTAGTGGTCTAGTGGGGGTGTCAATAACAGGTGTGGGGGGTTCACCTCTCACCTTTGGCGGTTGTTCAACCCTGCACAACCCCGGCATATTGCAGTGGATGGCTTCGGACTCCAGCGGTCGACGTTTCCTCCACGAGCAGCTCCTTCTTTTATTATTATTATTTATTTATATAGCGCCATTATATTCCATGGCGCTTTACATGCTAAAAGGGCAGACTAGGACAAGTAACATAGTAACAATACAAGTAACAATAAATTTGGCAATTTGGTTGTACAGATACAAGAGGGGAGAAATCCTGTCCGCGAAGGCTCACGGTCTACGAGGGGCGGGTGGGGATACAGTGGGAGGGGGAAATTCCAGTCGTGAGGCGGTGTGGTGGACCGGGTCTTATTTCAGGTGGTAGGCTTGGCGCAAGAGGTGGGTCTTCAGGCTTCTTTTGAAGGTTTCCAGGGTAGAAGAATGTCTGATGTGTTGGGGCAGAGAGTTCCAGAGTATAGGTGAAGCACGGGAGAAATACTGTATGCGGTTGTGCGAAGAGGAGATGAGGGGGGAGTAGAGGAGAAGCTCTTGGGAGGATCGCAGGTTGCGTGAGGGTAGGTATCGGGAGACCATGTCAGAGATGTATGGAGGGGACAGATTGTGAATGGCTTTGTATGTCATGGTTAATGTTTTAAACCAGGATTTCTGGGAAGTAGGGAGCCAGTGAAGGGCTTGGCAGAGGGGGGAGACAGGGGAGTAGTGGGGAGACAGATGGATTAGGCGGGCAGCGGAGTTCAAGATAGATTGGAGAGGTGCAAGGGAGGCATTGGGGAGGCCGGTGAGCAGGAGGTTGCAGTAATCAAGGCGGGAGATGATGAGAGCGTGAGTAAGGATTTTATCAGTGTCGTGGTCAAGGAAAGTGCGAATCCTATAGATGTTTTTGAGTGGAGTCGGCAGGAGGTGGCGAGGGCCTGGATGTGGGGCTTGAAGGAGAGGGAAGAATCAAGGATAACCCCAAGGCACTTGGCATGGGGGACTGGAGAGAGAGAGCAGTCGTTGACGACGATGGATAGGTCAGGTAGTGAGGGGGAGCGTCTTGGGGGAAGACTATGAACTCGGTTTTGTCCATGTTCAGCTTAAGGAAGCGAGCAGAGAAGAAGGATGAGATGGCGGACAGGCAGTGTGGAATTTTGGATAGAAGGGAGGCGATGTCAGGACCAGACAGGTAGATTTGGGTGTCGTCGGCGTAGAGGTGATATTGGAGGCCATGGAACTCAATGAGTTGCCCTAGGCCGATAGTGTAGACTGAGAAGACTAATGGTCCAAGAACCGAGCACTGGGGGACCCCGACAGATAGGGGGTAGGGCGAGGAGGATGTGTGGGAGTGGGTGACGCTGAAGGTGCGGTCCGTTAAGTATGAGGAGATCCAAGAGAGGGCAAGGTCCGTGATGCCAAGAGATTCCAGGATCTGTAGTAGAAGGGAGTGGTCAACAGTGGCGAAGGCGGTGGACAGGTCGAGGAGGAGGAGAACAGAGTAGTGGCGCTTGCTTTTGGCAGTCAGTAGGTTATTTGTGACTTTGGTCAGGGCTGTTTCAGTGGAGTGAAGGGGTCGGAAGCCAGATTGCAGGCGGTCAAAGAGGGAGCAGGAGGAGAGGTGAGAGGACAGCTCAGAGTGGACATGCTGTTCAAGTAGTTTAGAGGCGAAAGGGAGGAGAGATATAGGACGGTAGTTGGAGACAGTTGTGGGATCGAGGGAGGGTTTTTTGAGGATGGGTGTGATCAAGGCGTGTTTGAAGGCTGAGGGGAAGGTGCCAGTGGTAAGTGATAGGTTGAAAAGATGAGTTAGGGCTGGGATGATAACGGAGGTGAGGTTGGGAATGAGGTGGGATGGGAGAGGGTCGTGGGCGCTGGTGGTGAAGTGTGATTTTGACAGGAGGGAGGAGAGCTGGTCTTCAGTTATGGGGGGGAAGCAGTTGATGGAAGTAGAGGGCAGTATAGGTGAGAGGGGAGGCTGTGGGGACAGTGGATCAAAGCTGCCTCTGATTCTGTCAATCTTTTCTTTGAAGAAGGAGGCAAAGTCTTCTGCAGAGATAAGGGGAGAGGGAGGGGGAGCAGGCGGGCGGAGTAAGGAATTGAAGGTTTTGAAAAGATGCTTGGGATTGTTGGACAGGGAGGTTATTAGGGATAAGAAGAAGGTTTGTTTGGCAGTGGCAAGTGCAGTCTTGAAGGCGATGAGAGACTGTTTGAACAGCGCAAAATGCTCAGTGGAACGTGATTTTTTCCATCGCATCTCGGCGACCCTGGATGCCCGTCTCAGGTCTTTAGTGAGGATGGTGTGCCAGGGTTGCCTATTAGTGCATGGAGTGTGATATGTGAGGGGGGCTGCTAGGTCGAGGGCCTTGGTTAATGTGGTGTTGTAGAGGGTGGTGGCAGTGTCTGTGTCACGTATAAATGTTATGTTGACGAGAGGGAGGAGGGATTCTGAGAGTGAGTGTAGATCAATGTGTTTTAGGTTTCTGCGGGGATGATCAAGTTTGCGGAGAGGAGGTGATGTAGTAGGGGAGGTGAGGGAGGAGAAGGTCAGCAGATTGTGGTCAGACAGGGAGAGGGTTGAGTTTGTGAGATTAGTAAGGGAGCAAAGACGGGTAAAGATGAGATCCAGCGTGTGGCCATCTTTGTGGGTGGCAGAGGAGGACCATTGGGAGAGCCCGAAGGAGGAGGTCAGGGAAAGAAGTTGAGAGGCGGTTTGGTGGGCAGTGTCAATGGGGATATTGAAATCGCCCATAATGATGGTGGGGATGTCAGTAGAGAGGAAATGAAGTAGCCAGGTGGTAAAGTGGTCGAGGAAGGTGGGGATGGATCCAGGGGGGTGGTAGATGACGGCTAGCTGGAGGTTACAGGGGGAAAAGATGCGGACTTCGAAAGATGGGAGAGTAGCAGAGGGGGGGAAATGGTATAGGGGCGAAGGAGCAGGTGTCGGATAGGAGTATGCCGACACCTTCGCCATGTTTGTCAGAGGGGCGGGGTGTGTGGGAAAGATTGAATCCGCCGTAGGATAGTGCAGCAGGGAAGGCCGTGTCGGAGGGGGTGAGCCAGGTCTCTGTGATGCCAAGGAATGAGAGTTTATTAGAAATAAAGAGTTCATGGATGTCTGTGAGCTTATTACAGACTGAGTGGGCATTCCAGAGTGCGCCTGGCAGGGAGATTAGAGGAGCAGGGGCTGGGGGGATGGGTCTAAGGTTGGTCAGGTTGCGAGGGTGGGTGATGGTGGGGTTATGAGAGTTGGTGATGGGACGTGGGGGTGGGGTGTAGGTGGCTGTGGGGATGTGACGGGGGGGGGGCCGGGATTCGGGGAAATGACGCCAGCAAGTAGGAGGAGCAGGGAGAGGGTTAGAAGCCAAAAAATTGTCCATCAAGAACATCTTTGCAACCTAGAGTCAATAACATAATTGAGAAAAGTTTAGTTAATCCCAGTTTACCTGCCACTAGAAATGAGCGGACCCATAAATATTTGGGTTCGCCAAATCTGCATGCACCAAGAAAAAATTGGATTTGAGAATTGAACTTGATCTGAACTTGACCCCGAACTCTGAACCCCATATAAGTCAATAAGGACCAAAACGTCAGCGTTGAAAAAAAGTTGTAGTAAGGGCTAGGGGGCTGCCAATGGAGGCAAAAATGGGAATAAAGGCACGACAATTGCCCTGCAAACAAATGTGGATCGGTAAATTACTTAAAGGGGTTGTGTCACCCTATCAGTCCTGGTTATATAGCAAGTAAATGAGGACACTAAAAAGCTTTACAGTCACCCCACAGAGAAGGACTTCATAGCTGCCCCATAAAGCATCATGTTATTAACAAACCCCTTCAAAGCCAATTTTCACAGTTGACCCACACAGCCAAGATTGGAAGAGCTCCACCAAAAAGCACACAATTTTGAAAATGGGCCTATACCAGCTTCTTTACCCAGTTATGCCTCACAGGCAAGATTGCCCGAGATCCATCCAGTTCCAATATCAAGTAGGAGCCGCACACAGGATTCTTTTTGCAGCCTTTATTTTTTCTTCTTGTGGGGTCTTACAAAGTGGAGGGTGCCCGAGATCCATCACTCTTGCACACTGCTTTCACACAGATGGCTTTACAGGTTTGGTACAGATTAAGCCAGTAATACGTGGTATACAGTGACTACTACTTTTTTTTTTTAAATGAAGCTACAGACCCAAGGCACATTGACAAGAGGTATAATTTGGTTAAAAACTAAGGCCACTGACCATGCTGATAACTATTGAGAGGTTGAGTGTAGTCTTGCCACTGAAAGTCGCATCCCCTTTGCCTTTGTGCACCTTCCCAGTGCTGTTCACAAAATCTTCCATGGCACTTGAAGCATTTCTTTTGAAAATACTATTGTTCAAAGTAGCCAATCTCATCTGAACATTGCCAGATCTAATGCTGGTGTACCTCCACAGCACTATGCTCAAGAAAAAATTCAATAAAGAAAATCACAGGCAACAATCCCCACCTCATGTTCCATAATATCATGACACTCTGATGTAACAATAGTGGGGAGGGTATCTGGATTATTACCGTATACACTCGTGTATAAGCCGACCCGTGTATAAGCCGACCACCCTACTTTTGCCCCCAAAACCTGGGAAAACCTATTGACTATAAGCCGAGGGTGGACCCCAGCACAGGTATACAGCCCCCAGCAGTGTGGTATACAGCAGCCTCCCCAGTGGTATATACAGCAGCAGCACCAGTGGTAGTATACAGCAGCCCCAGAGGTATATACAGCAGCCCCAGTGGTAGTATACAGCAGCAGCCCCAGTGGTAGTATACAGCAGCAGCCCCAGTGGTATATACAGCAGCAGCCCCAGTGGTAGTATACAGCAGCCCCAGAGGTATATACCGCAGCCCCAGTGGTAGTATACAGCAACCCTTAGGTAGTATACAGCAGCCTCAGAGGTATATACAGCCCCAGAGGTATATACAGCCCCAGATGTATATACAGCAGCCCCAGTGGTAGTATACAGCAGCCCTTATGTAGTATATAGCAGCCCCAGAGGTATATACAGCCCCAGAGGTATATACAGCCCCAGAGGTATATAAAGCCCAAGAGGTATATACAGCAGCCCCAGTGGTAGTATACAGCAGCCCTTAGGAAGTATACAGCAGCCCCAGAGGTATATACAACCCCAGAGGAATATATAGCCCCAGAGGTATATACAGCCCCAGAGGTATATACAGCCCCAGAGGTATATACAGCAGCCCCAGTGGTAGTATACAGCAGCCCCAGTGGTAGTATACAGCAGCCCCAGAGGTATATACAGCCCCAGTGGTATATATAGCCCCAGACGTATATACAGCCCCAGAGGTATATACAGCAGCCCCAGTGGTAGTATACAGCATCCCCAGTGGTAGTATACAGCAGCCCTTAGGTAGTATACAGCAGCCCCAGAGGTATATACAGCCCCAGAGGTATATACAGCAGCCCCCCCATATCAGTATACAGGCCCCCCCCTTGGGTAAGCAATCCTGTAAAGGAAGAGATTAGTATACTTATCCCTCCGCTGTCCCGCTGCCGCTGTCCCGCCGCCGCCATCGTGCTCTTCCGTCTTCATCCAGCGCCTTCCGGCTTCCTCCTCTGGCGCGCAGACAATGACGTCATTGCCTGCGCCCACCAGAGGAAGCCGGAAGAAGACGGAAGACGCTGGATGAAGACGGAAGACCGCGATGGCGGCGGCGGGACAGCGGCAGCGGGACAGCGGAGGGATAAGTATACTAATCTCTTCCTTTACAGGATTGCTACCCAAGGGGGGGCCTGTATAATGATATGGGGGGCACTGTATACTGTATACATTGTATACAGTATACAGTGACTCGCGTATAAGCCGAGGGGGGGACTTTTCAGCCCAATTTTTGGGCTGAAAAACTCGGCTTATACGCGAGTATATACGGTATATTCTATAACCCATCGTAATCAACGTAACAAACCCAAAAAAACAAGGCGATTTCAGGGTACAATATTCGTGCAAATTCCTTTATTATTTTTAGAGGTGCTAAAACAAGGATAAATTTAGGGAGCATATAAATATAAAACCACATATGCAGATATACCACTACAGGGATATATGATCCAATAAAGGTAGAATGAAGCCCAACGTGAAAGTGCAGTATAACCTAAATACACATACAAGTGTCCCTTAAGTATATGGGTAGTTGGCCCTTTAAGGTCTGCTTTCTATCTAGTAATTAGCTTTATATTAGTGATGGGCGAATCTACTCGTTAGGACTCGTTACTCTGCGAGTAGTAAGAAACTCGCAGGAGACGGTACTCTGCGAGTTTCCAAGCGATTACTCACACAGTAACGAGTCCAATGCAAATCAATGGCAATCCTATTTTTGTCAGAGTTTGCATTCAGTATGTTTCTCAGTCGCTAAACTCGCTATCACATCGCTGTCTATGTAGCTGGATTGTCCCCAAATCGTTTAAACACTCGCACAGGTTCACGGATACCCGCTGTCAGCAGCGAGTCTAGGGCTGAGCGAGTCTAAGACTCCGAGTCCTGTATACTGTATTCTGGACTCGCTGAATACAGAATATGTTAATGTTCCGAGACAGCCTAGCATGCTAGCAGCCTAGCATGTTAGGTGAGAAAACTGTGGAGATGGACAAGCATGTTAGCCAATCATATTCAGTAATGCCGCAGCCATGTTGGTTGTGGCATTACTATGATTGGCTGCTGTCCATCGTGATGCCTATGTCATGTATGACAGGCAAGGCTGTATATAAGGCTTGCCCCCACCATTTTGGGCACATTCCTGTGACGATCTGAGCTATTGCATGGCGAGTAGGGAGACTTTGAGCAGATCAGAGATAGCGATTGTCAGTGAGTGTAGGAAAATCACCTCAAGATTCCTCACATATAAACCAAACAGCTCTTGTGAGAGCTAACAGGATGGAGGAGTGCTGTGTACAGCACTGAAGGCAGGGAGTCAGGCAGGCAGGAGCAGCCTTGCAGTGCATACAGCACCGACCTCAGAGCTTAGCTTAGTCACTCAACCTTCCTCAAAGCTAAAATCAGAGGCTTAGCTGAGCTAATATTTAATTTTTTGGAGGGACAGTGTGTTGCTTCTCTGCGAAGTGATAGCACGCGCTTTACCTCACACCCGCGACGCAGACAGTACCAAACTCCTTATTGGTGACTGATTCTGCCACATAACCAATTTTTTGGAGGGATAGTGCGTTGCTTCTCTGCGAAGTGATAGCACGCACTTTACCTCTCTGCTGTGACGCAGGCAGTACCAAAGTCCTTATTGGTGACTGATTCTGCCACATAACTAATTTTTTGGAGGGACAGTGTGTTGCTTCTCTGCGAAGTGATAGCACGCACTTTACCTCACACCCGTGATGCAGACAGTACCAAACTGCTTATTGGTGACTGATTCTGCCACATAAATAATTTTTTGGAGGGACAGTGCGTTTCTTATCTGCTACAAGCTAATAGCAGGCACATTACCTTCCTGCTCTGCGAATACGCATTTGTAGCCTTCATTGTCATAGGAATTCTTCTCTGATAATTAGTCATCTGATTCTGTACGTGACCATCTTCACTTGTCAACAATGTCCCAAAAACACCAAATGCCCAAAAAAGAGTTTGCAAAGGGACAGGGACGAGGTCGTGGCCCTAGCAGTCGTGAACAACAAGGCACTGGTAGAGGTAGACAGACGAGGATTGATCGATCCACCTTTCTGCTGTCTAAATTTCCCTGTACTCAACCTAAACGTGTCTTGAGGCCGGAAGAGCAAGACCAAATAACATCTTGGATGGCTGACAAGACCTCAACCACTGGTTCATGCAGCACACAATCATCCTTGACACCATATGCAAGTGCCGCTACTGACAACGCGGTGTCATCTAATCCGCAAAATCTTCCTATTTCCTCAAGCCATCGCCAGACAGAGGAAAATTTTGACCGCGACCTTGGACACTCGGATGATTTATTTGGTTCTTATCAGCCCTTCATACAACCTTACCTTTCTTTGTCACTGCCCGACCAGATACTTGAACAAGACGTACGTTCTATTCATGGACAAAGTTTGGATTCACCTCGTACTGAAGAATGTCACTTTCAACAAAGGCATACACTGTCTCAGGAGATGGAGGATGATGATGATGAGACATACATCTCATCTGGCCAGCCTGAACAGTCACGTTATCCAGAAGACTTTGAGGAGGAAGGAGTGGATGATGAGACCACTGATCCAACCTGGACACTTGACTTGCATAGCCAACCGATCAGCATGGAGGAGGAAAGTGGCTATGTACCACCGCCTAAAGCACCCAGGCTTACTCCTTTATCCAGAATCCAACCTGTGACAACAGTAGCCCAAATTGTGTCAACTGTTGCACAAACTGTACCAACTGTTGCCCAAACTTCAACAACAGTTGGCCAAACTGTGTCTACAGTTGGTTTTGGCCAGAGTTATCCTCCTGCTCCTCCAACACAACATAAGGGACGAAAAGCCATTGTCTGGCAATTTTTTAAGGATAGCCCATCAGTAGCAAATGTCGTTATCTGTAACATCTGCTATGCCAGGCTAAGCAGAGGCCAGGGCAAAGGAAACTTGAGCACCAGCAGTATGCGTAAGCACATGTCTGTTAAGCACCCAAGTCAGTGGTTGGCCCATCAGGGTTCGACAATAGGGCCTTCTGATCCCAACACTTGCAGGCCACCTCCGATCCGTCCTTCACCATCTACTGTTCATGCAGCAGCTCCTACTCATACGTACTCCTCACAAGCTGCGTTAGACGAGAGCTATGACAGTAGTCAAGTGACTTGTGAGTCTGCCCCAAATGTCCAGTTGTCTGTTCCACAGCTGTATGAGAGGCAGCGGAAGTACCAATCAACACACCCTTTTTCTCAAAAAATGACTGTGCAAATTTCTAAGCTGTTAGCTGTTGAAATGTTGCCGTTTAGGCTTGTGGCTACTGAGGCTTTTCGGGAGTTGTTGGCTGTGGCAGCACCACGATACTCTGTCCCCAGTCGCTACTTTTTTTCACATACTGCCGTACCCGCGTTACACCAGCACGTGGTTAACAACTTAAAGCGTGCACTAACAAATGCTGTAAACGGAAAAGTTCACCGGACAACAGACACGTGGACAAGTAGTTGTGGACAGGGCAGATACATATCACTAACGGCTCACTGGATCAACCTGGTCGAGAGTGTCCCAAAGTCTAATAGTGGAATATCTGAGATCCTACCAACTCCACGAATAGCGGGCACAACATCATTTCAGGTGTCTGCGTCCTCATATACTTCAACAACACAATGTGCGTCTTCTACTTCCTTGACCACTGCTGACTTGTCCGCAACATCACATCAAAGTTAGGAGTTTTGCAGTAGTGCATCAGCAAGGTGACAACAGGATCTTCTTAAGCTGATCTGTCTAGGTGACACACCTCACACTGCAACCGAGCTGTGGAAAGGTGTTAAGCAACAGACAGATGAGTGGCTGACCCCACTGCAACTACAAACAGGTCTTGTTGTCAGCGATAACAGACGAAACCTTGTTGCAGCAATAAAGCTCGGTAACCTTCAACACGTACCTTGCATGGCTCACGTGCTGAACCTAGTAGTTCAGAAATTCATGAAAAATTACCCTGAGTTATCTGATCTACTAGAGAAGGTGCATAGAAATTGCGCACATTTCCGACATTCATCCACGGCACTTGGAAGTCTATCTGCCCTTCAACAGCAATTTAACTTGCCCAAACACAGGTTAATTTGTGACATGCCCACAAGATGGAACTCTACATTCCATATGTTGGCAAGGTTCAATGAGCAGCAGAGGGCAATAGCGGAATATCAGCTGCAACATGCCCATCACCTTGGAAGTTATACAAGACACATTGGTACTATGGACTGGGTGTGGATCGCTGACCTTTGCGAGGTTCTAGAGAACTTCGATTACTGCACAAAACTTGTCAGCGGTGATCAGTCCATTATTAGTCTCACCATCCCCATGCTCTGTTTGCTTAAAGAATCGCTCCTGATTTTTAAAACAGAATCATTGAGGGCACAGCGGATGGCTATGGAGCCAGATTTGAACATCCGCGATCAGAGCCAGCAAAGCCAATTTCAGCCGGTAACATTGGCTGCAGAACAAGACTGTGATGAGGAAGATGAAGACGATTTATTTCTCCATGGTACTGATGTGAACCCTGAT
Source organism: Allobates femoralis (assembly GCA_033576535.1). Lineage (NCBI taxonomy): Eukaryota > Metazoa > Chordata > Amphibia > Anura > Aromobatidae > Allobates > Allobates femoralis. The sequence continues at coordinate 450,277,444 of JARQOC010000003.1, forward strand.
GGTACTCCCAACCCCAGGTTTATGTTGGTACAGCATGGGTGGGCTGAAGAGGAGGAGGCGGAGACCGATTTTGAGACCATGATGCCTATTGTTCATCAGTCAGGTGAAACAGAAGAGATGAGTCTTTGCAGCCTAGTACACATGTCTGACTTCATGTCTCAATGTCTGTCCCAAGATCCACGCGTCATTAACATCTATGACAGCGACCTCTACTGGTTGTCAACATTCCTTGACCCACGCTACAAAGACAAGTTTCCATCGCTGCTGTTGCAGTCACCAAGGGGCTTAACAATGGATTATTTCAAGAAGGTTGTTGTTGACAATTTGATGTCAATTTCACCCTCTGACTCCGCTCTACCTCGAAGAAGCAGCTCTTTGCCACAGCAGCCTTTGGTTGGGACACAAATGGCCACAATGTCAAGAAGAGGTGGTGGTAAGATGTCCACCAACTGGGCGATGTTCAACAGACCTTTCAATCTGAAACGGATTGTGCCTACGGTCACCTTGAGTAGGAGACAAACATTGTCAAACATGGTGAACGAGTATGTCTGTGACACTACGAGCATCTTAGCCGACCCCTCTGTACCCTTTAATTACTGGGTTTCCAAGCTTCACACTTGGACTGAGCTGTCTTTGTATGCCTTGGAGTTGCTGGCCTGC